>CM068376.1:225429466-226029466 GCA_034769895.1 Magicicada septendecula | reverse complement strand
TGACCCGACTTAACTACCAAAGAAACTTCTATCCCTATATAATCCAAACTGAATTTAAAAATGAGAAATTAATATATATAAAATGAAAACTAAATTGAACTGGTGAAATTACATGTTGATTGAATGAATTAGTAGCAGTAATGAAACCCTTATACTGGAAATAAAAAAGGAAATTACACGTCTGAATGGTGAGCAGCACCAGATGCATGACAGCCTCTGGGCTCACAGATTATACAAACAAATTAATAAAATTTACAAAAGGTTCCCCCCCAAGTTCACGCACTATTCTGTCCCGTTAATCGGGGACCCAATTAAAATGTTTAAAACTGAAAGTCATTGTTGTTGAGTGATTGAATGTCCACTGGCTCTAGTGAGTTACATCACACTGTGTAAAGAATATATAACATGGATTGAGTTCACCTTATTTTTTCCATGGGTGTGAAGGGGTGATCCCGTGGCCTACATGATAGGGTGTTTGTGTTTCGTCTTCGCTATTCTCCTCCGGCAGATGAAGTTGAGAGAGAAAATCTGGATGTTAAAAGTTCAGGTTGGAGCTGGTCCCCGCCTTCATCGAGGAACCCGCAGATCTGTTATTGGTTAGCCTGCCATAGGTAGAAGAATGGTGCAACAAGTTCTTCTCTGCCGGAGAAAAAAAAGACGCAGCTAACAAGACGACGTTCAGAGCGAGACAAAGATTTCTAGAAACGCAGTTCCGCTTTCTGAACTCGCAAACCGTGGCTCTCGCTAGAGGGCAGCACCAATCAAGCACCGCTCTTATGGTATTACAGTTGCAGATTTGTTATCTCAACCGCTGCTACCGCTAAATACCGTACAGCATTTAACGTCCTTTTTCTGACGTTAAATACCGAACACTCGCCGATCTATTTTAGAACGGCACAGTATACAAGTGAAATTTCGAGATCTCTGGTTCAGGTATTATGTCATAGCAGCCGACAGCTGTTAGTTGTTATAACCGCGAGCCGCTAGATAGCGCTAGAGGCGCTGTCTCGTCGGAAAGCTATGCATTTTCGAGAGAGTTTCCGCTATTATCTTTATAACCTATTTGGTTGAATATCGAATACTCTTTGAAAAGGACATGTTATTTATAACTATGTGCTTTCAAAAAAGTATATAATATATAAAAGTTTAAGCAGTTCGACTCTTCCAAAAAACTATGAAAATTACTGAACAGATTTACAGTTAATTATCCAAACCATTAGATATATTTCATAAAAATTATGCTACACAAATCAAAATAAGTATATATATATATATATATATATATATATATATATATACATATACGCTTATTATAAGCTTCGTCAGAAGCTCTGAGGTTCATCAGAGCTAACCTGGTTCAGGCTATAAGGTAAAAATTTTACTTTTTTACCAATAAAACTTTGTTTTCCGAGTAACTAGTTAAACAACAGACACGTCATGGACAACAAAATCCAAGAAGTTACATTAGTTTTGTTAACCCTTCCCGAAATGATGTGTAGAACCCTGTATCCAACTTAGACATTTTTAAATGCAAACTTATTAGAGCAGTGCCATGGGATTTTACTGAATCTTCATTGTCTTCCGAGTCTGAGACTTCAAATAGTGCATCTTTTATCTCCTTGTACCCTTGTATTAAATTTTCAGTGGCATCAGCATGACGAAATAACACAGCCACTCTAGCGAAAACACATTTAACTAAAACCAATAGTTTTCATTCCAATGGTCAGAGTGCACTATTTGAAGATATGTTAAGGTGGCTCATATTATGGCCTATAATGTCTCATAATACCACTTTTTTCTTTAATAACTTCTACTGTTCTCTGAAACATGAACCAAATAACTTTCTGTGCAAGTTGACTGTTATTTTTTTTCTTTTTGTTTGTGGTGCATGCCCCTAGCCTATGCTTAAATCCAGCACTGGTTCCTTGCCTTGACTTCCAAGCCATTCTTGGCATTTCTAACAGTAAATTTTGACATTTGTAAACCTACCTCCACTTAAGTCAAGAGCTCCTTATCTAAGGATAGATTCAACTGAAGCTAAAAGCAGACAATTTTCAGAGTTACAAAGTATTAAAAAATTATTTTAGATTGTCAAGAAAGGCTGTCAAACCTAGTCATGAAAGAATTTATGATAAGAAACTCAGAAAAGTTGATTTTGGCTGTTAAAATTAACAAATACTACTGTAAAAATTGTAAGTGATATGCACCGCACACGCACGCACGCACACATACACACACACACACACACTTTCTTTTGATGCTTGTTTCTCATATTTTTACATTAATTAGGTTATAATCATTTTATTAAAAAAGATGTATATCTTCATAAAAACACAGTTACTCTCCAGTGCTACAGACCTTGGTGGACTCTACCTTCCTATACTTTTTGTCTCAATTCTTGTGTGTGTGTGTGTGTGTGTGTGTGTGTGTGTGTGTGTGTGTGTGTGTGTGTGTGTGTGTGTGTGTGTGTGTGTGTGTGTGTGTGTGTGTGTGTGTGTGTGTGTGTGTGTGTGTGTGTGTGTGTGTGTGTGTGTGTGTGTGTGTGTGTGTGTGTGTGTGTGTGTGTGTGTGTGTGTGTGTGTGTGTGTGTGTGTGTGTGTGTGTGTGTGTGTGTGTGGAGAGAGACCTGCACACATAACAAGTATGTGTCGCTTACACTATTGAAAGTAATTTTTGTTAATTTGAACATTCAAAATCAACTTTTCTTGAGTTTGTTATTGCAAATTCTTTTATAGCATCATTGATACCTATTGGTATATCAGTGTAGTTTTCAAAACCCAATATGGCTAGATTTGACAGGCCTTCCTGTGTGATACTTAATCAAACATAATTTTTTTATAGTTTGTAACTTGAATGATCTGTTTCAAGTTTACTGACTGCTTGCTGTAGTATACTATTCTCTCTGCTTGCTGTTTACTGACTGATAATTCCAAATACATGTTCCGACACAGTGTGTGTGTGTGTGTGTGTGTGTGTGTGTGTGTGTGTGTGTGTGTGTGTGTGTGTGTGTGTGTGTGTGTGTGTGTGTGTGTGTGTGTGTGTGTGTGTGTGTGTGTGTGTGTGTGTGTGTGTGTGTGTGTGTGTGTGTGTGTGTGTGTGTGTGTGTGTGTGTGTGTGTGTGTGTGTGTGTGTGTGTGTGGACAAAACTCATTTCCATTCCAAAACATCTGATTCTTACTGTTTCATTCCATTCTGATCGGACCCAGTCTCTGGCAACCTTAACGGTAACATGTATACATAATTAATAACAATTTATTAATAATTTATACGGTTATGTATGAATTAAATTAAAATTTGTGTATTGTTACATTGAACAATTATCTATAAAAGTGATTTAATATTTTATGTTAAATTAATTTAGTGGTAATACTGGTATTTCATATTGACTTAATCACAGTATCTCAGTAATAATTCAAATTGCACTACAAACCACTAACTAATCCTAAGGTGAATACCTGTTTGGGATAGATAGACAATACAATAATTGCTTTATCATACATAATTGTCATTAGTTATGTATATTTGTGTTAGATTCGGCCTACAGATAGCAATGGAAACATACATTAACTTAAAAGATAGGACTGAAGTATTTGTCCTTTAAATATTATGGTTTTAAATTTAACCAAAGTTGGAATTTTATTACGCTGCAGTTTGTCATTGGTTACTGTGCACTGCAGTTTGTCATTTTTAGTGTTTATTGTGTGTTTCTCTGCTTTACAATTGTTATTTTACTTAAAAAAAAAAATAGGAGAGTGATTGGGGATTTCATAATTTTTATGATATAAACAAATTACCTTATAATGTACTAGGTAATAATAATGTATTACTTGTTCTCTAGTTTATTATTCTCTTACTAGTTTATTCTCTTTGTGATGCTATAAGCTGGTAGGCAAAAAGACAGTTTATACAAGCCACAAGCAGTGTGTGGAGCTATTAAGTAAGTGACACACATATACATACTTGTGTACACACACACACACACACACACACACACACACACACACACACACACACACACACACACACACACACACACACACACACACACACACACACACACACACACACACACACACACACACACACACACACACACACACACACACACACACACACAAGAATTGAGACAAAATTTATAGGAAGGTAGGGTCCACCAAGGTCTGTAGCACTGGAGAGTAACTGTGTTTTTATGAAGATATACAAGACCTTTTCTAATAAAACGGTTATAACCTAATTAATGTAAAAATATGAGAAACAAGCATCAAAAAAAGTGTGTGTGTGTGTGTGTGTGTGTGTGTGTGTGTGTGTGTGTGTGTGTGTGTGTGCATGTGTGTGTGCGCGCGTGTGCGGTGCATATCACTTACAATTTTTACAGTAGTATTTGTTAATTTTAACAGCCAAAATCAACTTTTTTTGAGTTTCTTATAAATTCTTTCATGGCTAGATTAAAAGGACACGTCATGGCCTTTCTTGACATTCTAAAATAAATTTTTAATACTTTGTAACTCTGAAAATTACCTGCCTTTAGCTTCAGTGACAGAGTGAGTGACTAAGAGAACAAATTTTACGCTTTACAGTTTACTTGGTAGACTCCATTTTTTAAAAGTTTATTATGCTTTAGTTTACTGGTTTATTATTTACTGAACATGAGCTTAAGCTTCTTTTATTAAACAGGATATAAATTTAGTTTTGTTAATCTATTATAATAATTTTAAAGGAAACTTTAATTTATAATTAGTAAAAATATATGGTAACGTTCTGAATTATTAGAAATGTAAAAACAATTTTGTATTCTTTTTTCTTTTTTCATGAATTAATTTCTTATATTTGGGTTATATCCTTTGTTTAGAAATATGTTTTTTAAAGTATCTGAAATACTGGTACTTCCGAACAACTGTAATGATAATTAAAATATGTTGGATTTCGTTGTCCATGACGTGTCCGTTACTTAACTAAATATCACTATTGAATATCACTATAGTATTGACGACTCAGAACACTAGATTTTTATAAGTAAAAACGTAAAGTTTTACCTTACAGCCTAAACCGGCTTTCGCCTATAGAAGGCTTCATCAGAGGCTGTCGTAGGTAGCGCTGTTCGTCTTGTTGTTGGCGACGAGATAGTTTTTCGAAAGATCGAAGCTGTGTGTGTGTGGTGAGATGTGTTCGAATAATGCGTGCGATTTGAATTGTGTCTGTTCATTTAGGATGTCGTTTTTATTTGTTTTTGTGTGTTTGTATATTTCTAATTGTTCTAGAGTGTCTAGTTTTCGGCCTTTTGTGTGTACGTGTAGTATGTTCATGTTATTGACGAAGTTTTTATATGTGTGGTTTGCTTCAATGAGGTGGTTTGCAAAGGTAGATTCTGTAGTGGTGTGGAGTGCTTTTGTGTGTTCAATGTATCTCTGTTTGAAGCTGCGTCCTGTCTGGCCTATGTAGAATTTATTGCAATTTGAACAATTTAGCTTATATACACCGGGTAGATCGAATTTGTTTTGTGCTTTGGGCATGCGTTTTGATAGTGTGAGTTCTGTTTTGTTAGTAGTTTTATAAGCGATTCTGTATCCTGCTTTTTTGAATTTGTGGGCAATTTTTTCTGTTTGTTTGTTGATGTGTGTTAGTGTTATGAATTTATAGAGGGATATAGAGTGGACCGCAAACGAAGAATGTTTGAAAACTTTACTAGAAATGGGATTCACGAAGGATAAAGCCGAACTCGTAAGTTAGGTTATAAACATATGGGTTACAACGTAAGATGATGTTTTTACTCATTCTAGACATATTGTAGTACGAAATCTTCCTAGTCGACAAAATTTTGTTGTTCGTATGATAACTTTCGAAGTTAGAATATTTTAGCAAAATAGTAATTTAAAAAAAAGGTGTAAGCAATAATGTTTTCGATTACGTTGAATTGCATAATTACAGTTGTCATTTCATCACGGACAATGTTAGTTGAACGAAAGAAAATGTGAATACTGAAAACAAAAATACACTTTTTCCATTGGTTTTATGTTATTAGTGGTGTTCTTTGTTACAAGTATTCGAATGCAGGAAAATTTATTGTACATTGCACTAGGCTAGATTTTTATATCATTATTAAAGTGGTAAAAGTTACTAAATACAGCCTACAGTGACATTACAGGTAACCTAGACGAGACGAACTCTTACCATTAAGAAATTATAAAGCATTAATTTTACGTGGTATGTACGTGGATCGGACTCTGTTATCACAAGAGTTTGTCAGTGAAAATCGTCATCTTTTTTACTACATGCGTGAGGCATTGCACATTTCTCTGTGGGTAACTTATTATCATTTTCGGTTACCTCATTTTCATTGATTTCGTTAAACAACTTTTTGTTAACTTACCATCTTTTCATTACACATACTTTCTTTTAACTCTTACAGTTTTCCCTACGGTCTTATTTTTTCATTAGTGTTAGTTCACCATGAATGTCATTAATTCTAATCTGTGTCAGTTCTTGCTCATGCTTTCGTGCTTTGTGAGAACTTCGTCTTGGAAGGCTAATTTTGTTTCTAGTTTGTGGCCATAACCACAAAAATATCTCAGTGTAACTGCAGCTAAGGTTTTGTAAAATAAAATTTTAGTAGTGCCTGATAGCACTTGGTACCAATATCACAGTAAGGGCGGGTTAGTCAACCTCTAAAAAATGATGTGAATGTAACAGTTCTGTATGATTCTAACTCTTCTCTATTCTGTAGTGGATATGTCCAGTATTATGACAGGTAAGTGACTTCATGTGTAAAATTGCCAGACATCTCAATTTATTGAGGATAGTCTTTTTTTTTTAACAATGCCCTGAATTTACAGTTAAAAGGCAGGAGTGAATTATCCCAATTTTCAGTTTCCATAAATGCTTGTTCCAAGTCGTGGATAAGACCCAGCATTATAGATTTTTATAGATCCCTTTTATAACTATATCCCTTTTATAGATCCTTAGTAAAACCAAATTTGTTCTCACTAACAAGTTTGCTAAACTCAATGTCAGCAGCGATCATTTCTGTCTTGATGGGTTTACATATCAAATTTCTAGACTGTGGGGAATCGAAAGTGTGGAAGCGTCATGCAACGATGACGTCATACAGCATTACATGTTACAGAAAGTTTCAAACGATGTCAAGCTAAAAGACATTACCATGTCAAAAAAACACAGTTACAAATACAAATAAGTCGGAATACAAAAACGAACCTCATGTATACAGTGCATGAATAGGCTTAGGGAGACTTGTTTCACTGATTTATTGGATGTCCACAAATTTGGAACAGCATAATCATAAAATATCATTTACTTGCTGTATGAAAACACCATGCGTCTTAACCTCACATTCATGTGAACAGTTTTTAGAGGGTCAATTACACAAATAAAGGTGTTGCCATGCTATACCACTAGAAAAAGCCATTGCAAACGAAAACTCAACTTGCATAAACTTTTATGTAAAAATGTATGAGATTAAAAGAGAAAGAGATAGAGGGGGAGACAGAATACAGTACACCAGTATAGAAGACAAAGTATATAATTCAGCTATTACAAAGATAAAGACACCCATCAGCTATTATTACTATATCAACCTACAGTACATTTTATAGTACTTGGTAGGTATAATTAGAAAGACTCTAGCATTCACTTTATGGGTCAAAACAAATTGAGTGAACAAACTGAAATTAATTCTTGCCTTACTATATGGTTTTGAAGCACACGGTACCTTGCATTCTTAGTTCCAACTGAATTATAGCTGATGTAAATATAATACAAAATTCATAATCTGAATTTTCATTCAAACATTATGAGATGCAGTCAGCTTTTACACAAGTAACAGGATAAACGTTTTTATAGTTCTCATTTTTTTTGTTTCATCAGTTTCTATAATTTAAAATTTCTATGCAACTGAATTCAAGAGAAAGCCAGGTATACTAGTACACATATTTTGAAGAGATACTCAGTTTTGGAGATAGCAGAGAATTCAATAATTTTCTGCATGAACTCTGTATATTTGTGTCACAGGACATAGCTGACCTTTTCTTAATTAAGTAATTAAATATTACCTGAATAGTCCGTCTTGTGGTTCACTTGTTTTATATTAAAACACAACGCGTTTCGGAACTAAAGTTCCATCCTCAGGTTATTTTCCTCGTCAGAGGTCGTCATACATTAAGACACAAAACACAAAAACAACAACATTTAAAACACATAAATAAAACAATCATTAGCGCGCGAGAATAACGGTGCGCACCGTGATGAAGATACAACGACACTTTTCTTAATGTCTTTTTGTAATGGACATAACATATATTTGGGGCCCCAAGATGGTGAACTCATAATAGAAAATCTTTGGGCAACTTTTTTTGTAGTGTCAATGTGAGCTTGTGCCAGGTTAGTTTTTTCTTCGTGGTAACACTCGTGCATGTTTTTAAAATTATGTTTTAAAATGAAAATGAAAATGGCTCTCTTTTGAGTCCCATCTTCCTGTTCATAAGGTCATGTTACGTTCGTGAAGGCAATGAGTCATGCCTGTAATCTGATTTTATCTTGACACCTGTTCACAGTTCGTACTCACATCCACTTACACATGCAATAAGACATTCCACACTTCTCAGACATGCTAACAGCGAGGAGGGGGACGAAAGAGACTGCCCCCCCCCCCAGAAGGTCTAAAAAGTTGATGAATTTTGAATCTCATAATTTTCAGACCATATTATTATTTTTTCAGCAGTGTATGCTAATATAGTTGTAACTCTTTAAACGTACGAACAGGTTTTATTACACAGCATTTGCGTTTGAAATATGAAATACAGGAAAATCAATTCAGTCAATAAGTATCTTCTAAACGATGTTTCAATAACGCGAATTTTTATTATGTTATTAGTGTTTATTGGATTGGATTTCAGGATATTATCACACGTTTTTCAACCACTTCAAAGATAGGAATGTTGATTAGTCTTCACTTATTTCTTTCTTTTGCATGAAGGCGACTCGACCGGACCCCCCCCCCGGACCAAATTCTAGATACGCCACTGGTCAATAGTGTTGTATTTGGTTTCTCTCAGCTGTCTTCCGCTTTTGCACGTGCAGTTTGTTTATGCTTCTCTAAGTATTACATTTCTTTCAGGGTAAAGAGTCCAGTCCAGTCGGCTTTTGGGTTTGCGAGCAACTTGCACGTTTATGCACAGTGTATTAGAATCAAATTTTCACGCAGTAGGCGTACTGATTGATTTACTTGGAGGTTAACGTGTGTTTCAAGTGACAGTTGCTAAGGTGATGCTTTTTAAATGATGGCTGATAAATCTCATTACTTGAGTAGGTCTTACAAAAGAAAGCTGAAACAGCATAGGTCTTAATCAGCTAAAAGACTAGCAAAATCGACAAGTTCTTTAATGTACCCGATACTACAGAACTATCAGAGTTCACTGAATCTGATCTGGACATGGACCTGGACCCAGACCCAGTAAGCCAAGGTTACTCCGAGATGTTGAAAGAAGAAGACAACAGGAAACGTGTTGAGGAAAATGCTCCCGACTTTTGCTGTAAAAACTATGTTGACGACATCAGAACTGAATATCAGCCAGACAGATATTGGCGTTTCTCCGAGTGTTTAACTGCAAATGCAAATACTTTATTTTAGCTTCAGAACCCTGTAGGCTTTGGGCCCTTTTCGAAAAGATTCAAAGTTTAACAGGTAATTTATTTCGGAAAATTATTCTTATATAACCAAAGCAGGACAAAAATTGATAGGTATTGGCTGTGCTATTCTCCAAAATCTGACACTGTTTATTGTGAACCATGTTAGCTTTTTAGTGAATGCAGCGAAGCAAAAAAACTGGTGTAATGGAAGTATTCGTAACTGGCAAGGTTGCAGCAAAAAGATTAGAACTCACGAAACCAGAAATTCTCATTTGCAGGCTTGCCTAACTTATGGTGGTTGAAAGAAAAATCGAACCATTACAGATAAACTTTCAGAAGAACACCGAACGTGGAAAGACATTTTTACACATATTGTTGATGTTGTGCGTACCATGGCAATGTGTTCTCTGCCATCCTGCTATCATAAAAATATGTTCCAATTAGTTCTGGTAATGAGCATTGTTTGTCTGTGTAAACTTTGGATTTCAGGTAACCCACAGGGAAGAATCACATACCCAAATATTGAGTGAATGGAACGATATCTCCACTGAGGTAAATGAGACGTCCTGGAAATGTCATCCATAACAATTCCATCAAAACCCATTAACTGTGACCAGTTGCCCCGTCTTGATGGAACCAGAGTTCAGCTCGGTTTATGCACTTTCTGCGATGGTCTGGGGCAAGGAAGTTTTGCGGCATCAAAATGTACCGGTCTGTGTTCACTGTAACTTCTTAAAAAAAAAATATTCGCCAAGCACCCGAAAATTTGCCACCTCATACCACTCTATTATCCGTTTTGGATGAAGTGGTTACACGTGAGGTTGTCTTGGATTGGTTATATGGCAGTAACGTAAGATCCAGCATTTCAAACCCAAACATATTTAAATTAATTTAGGTCAGAACTTGTAAAATGGAACTTGTAAATAAAGGTGTCATCAAAATTTTAAATCTCTATGTTCTTGCCTGCGAAAGTGATCCTTACATTAACTGGAGTTATAATCTATAGCATCTTTGGGTCCCATTAAAACAGAACAATTATAATCATACTTTTTTATTATTTGTGTAATGTGTATAATTTTTTAGTCTACGCATCTACAGACTGGTGCCCAAAATGTAATTGTGGGTTTGCTACTAATACTCAGTAGCGTAGCGTGAATGTACACCCGTATGCCCGGCGTTCCCTGCTTTAAAAATTCATAAAATTAGATATATAGAATACACATATTTCGTCTGCATGAATCATATAATAACGTGCCATTCACTGTTCTCCTGTCTTTCATTCTAGCAGTATACGCCAGTGGGGCTCAGCGTATACTATGGGGCGCGGATACGGTGCATGGTGCATGCGCGAAAGCGGGCTTTTTGTATACTAGTATACTAGTACACATATTTTGAAGAGATACTCAGTCTTGGAGATAGCAGAGAATTAAATAATTTTCAGCATTAACTCTGTACATTTGTGTCACAGGACATCAACTGCACAAATATTTTATCAGATGAAAATGGACAGGCCTCAAAGATAGTTAAAAAAGGGCAGGTAATTGTTACTAGAAATTGGGAAGAGAAAGATACACATTACAACACTGAAGAGCCTGAATACTTATGTAGAGAGCTCTAAATTATAAAATCATTAAAAAGGTATAAGGAATAGAAAAACTAAAGATAGATTGAGTGAATTAAATTGTTGCTTTGGTTCAACACAGACTAACAGAAAAGATCTCCTTATCTTCAGAAACACCAGTGGCAGTTTGTCCATATAGGCTGCATGGCTTCAGGCCTCCCTAAAGTTTTAAGGGAAAACTAATTTCCGTATTTAAATAATTTTTTATTTAAGAAATTTTGTATTCTTTAAGGATATGCCTATATAAGTAATAAATTCCTATGTTTGCATTCAGCCATAACTTAATGTCATGTAGGTGTGTGGGTTACTACTCTGTGAGATGTGGGGTGTGCCCTCCTTAGACAAGCACACAATGCATTTTTAGGTGAGATACATAGTGGGAGAAGCTTGGGCTGCACTCAGTCCAGCCAGTGGGGCAGCCAAAAAGTTGAACATATGCATGTGCATTTGCTGATGGTGTGTTCGGTGTTTGTATGACCATGCTAATTTCTATTGCTGCAGTTTTGAAACAAATATTGTGCTGTTGTTATTTTTTAGTAGATATTTTATTTATGTATGCCACACGTTGGTGACGTCATTAATGTACGGTAATTATTTACTAGTATAATGTAATTAAGATATGTAATTACCGTTATTATGTTTTTCTGTTTATCAGCACTTGAAAAGAAACTCTATCTCAGGGTTAATGATTATTAAGCTGTTTGATCTTATTTACGATTGTATATGATATCTTCTTTTCTTTAAACCAAACCAAATAAAGTTAGTATGTAATATTTTGATAAATAACAATGTAAAAAATAGCTACCATACAAATGTAACTAGACTGATTCTGAATTTTTCCAGCTGCCACGGGTTCACTTCTGGTTGATGTTTATTATTTTCAAAGGCAATATTAGGCTTAGCGATTCATTCCTCCACGCGAATTTCTTATTGGTTTAACCGCTGAATGTTGTTTTCTTCGACGACTGCAAAACAGATATTTCTTCGGAATATTGGATTATATTTTATGGCCACTTAAACTATTCTTCAGTACAGGATTTCTCTTTTAGGTCGGCATTCTTTTAAAGATATGTTTGGACTTCTCGAAATATTATTTATTTATTGAGTTGTATTTTATTTTATTAAATTCAATATTAATATTAAATCTCTTCTCCTGATTGATTACTTTATTAAATTGACAATCAAACTCTGGTATAACAAATTAAACTCTTTTACTGTTTATCCTTTTACATACAACATTAAACTTTGTGATGTACAAATTTTGACTTACTTAAATGATTCCAAATATTAATTTACATATCACTCTCCATGATCTTTACAGGATTGAAGATAAAGTTAGACTACTAATACATTTCCTTTCATTTCTATACAATACAATCTCTAACAATTTACAAATTTGCCACATTGATAATTCCCTACCTTAGTTACATCTATTTATCTTATACCTCTTAAAAACATATATATAACTTTTCTACTTCTTATTAAATATATTTATTTTATTTCTAATATTCTTAATTCTAGTTTGTATTTATTATATTATAATTTTCTTACTATTTCCTCTTATTATAATATTCATTTCAAATTTCATATATTCTTTTCAGAACATATATCTTAATACTGTTTTATCTCATATAGGAATCTACCTCTATGTTGATGGGTGAGTCGATACAATGTTTTTGTTTACATTTTAAACAAATGTTCCAGTTACTATTAAATTTGTATATTTTTTCTTTTAAAATTTATTATTTTCCTCTTATGTACTGTGTTGTATTTTAACAGCAGTACATAATACCTTCCCTTATTTCATAATCTCAGATACAACTTGAGATGAGATTTTGAAATAATTAATTTATTATCACAAACATAGTATAACCTTAATATTTAAAACATCTGATTAATCAGTTAATTGTATCTCACAAAGTTCTTTTAACAAATTGGTTTCTTCTTTTATTAACATAACAAACATGGTTCATCACTATCACGAATCACCATATCTTAAACACTCATTTATGGCTTAAAATAACATTATTCAAACCAACTGGTTTTACATCAAAATAATAAATAACAAATAACAATTGTGCCTAATTTCATGGCTAAAAAACTCAAAAACATGACTAAAACATTATCTTTCTTTTGAACATCACCTTCCCAATCCTGGTCATACATTTCCTGTGTTCTTTATTTCAGAATTCATACTCTTTTAGTTATTATCTGACTTATACGGGCGAAGTTGATTAATATTGTAGGTCCCTTTAATTTTTCCATCCTGGTATTTTATTACTATAGTATTGTTATCATTCACTGTATCAATTATGAATGGGCCTACATAACATAAAAATAATGTTTTCATCAACTTCTCCTTACTGCTGGGAAGTTGTCTATTACGAACCAGTACTAACTCTCCTATATGATAATTTATTTGTTTATACCGCTTCTTGTATTGTCGTCTGGCTTTTTCCTCTGCCTTCACTTTAACCCAACTCTCCATAATAACTTGTATGTCCTTCTGTGGTTGAGTGAACCATGTAAAGTCAACTAAACTTTCGATAATTCTGGGTGGGCGTTTTATATGCATTGCCTCATATGGTGTCACACCGGTACTATCGTGATTTGCTAAATTTATAAACTCCTCTGCTTTACTAACATATTCACTCCATCTATTATGTTGATCATGGCAGTATGTGCGGAATAAACGACCTACTTCTTTGAGCATTCTTTCGGCCAGGTTACTATTTGGATGGTAAACCGATGTTTTATATGTCCGAATTTTTATTGCTCTCATAGCATTCTGCTACTTGACACCTTTAAATTGTGTTCCATGATCAGATATAATACTATTAGGCAACCCTACCTCCTTTATATATTTTTCTTTAATTATTTTAACTATAGTATAAGTATTGGCCTTAGTGATGGGATATAACTTTGTGAATCTAGTAAAACTGTCCATGATAATCAGTACGTACTTACTACATCTCCTGCCATTAGTTGGGAATGGTCCACAAATGTCAATAAAAACTTGCTCTAGCGATTTCAATGCTTGATTATTTATCCACCTTCCCTCATATCTGACATTGGCTAACTTGTCTTTTTGACAAATATCACATGTTTCTATGGATCGAATTACCTTCTTTTCTAATTTATTCATGTAAACGTTTTCCTTCAGTGCTGACACTACTTTCTTCTGGCCTTGGTGTCCATATCTCTCATGATAATCAACAATTAATTTATGACATACCTCTTCCGGCACTAAAATTTTCCAATCAGTATTTCTTTTGTCGGTGTTCCTAAAGATTATTCCTTCATGAATCATATAATGTGATGTAGTGTTGGAAGTACTTTCCATCCTTTTCCTCAACTTTTCTATTCTAATATCGGTTGGCTGTATTTTCTTTATTTCTTCCGCAATGAGTTTTAATTCTTTTTTATTCCTAAAGCATGCCAAAATTTTACGTGCTTCTTTGGCCATTATTTCTTCTTGATCCCCTACTCGGGATAATATATCTGCTACTATATTTTTACTGCCTGGTAAGTACTCCCATTTTATATGATACTCTTGTAACTGGAGCATCCATCTTGTGAGCCTTCCATGTGACATCTTACAGTTTTTAAAAAAGGTTATTGCTTGATGATCGGTTCGTACTACTATCTCACTGTTTAATAAGTATGTTCGGAATTTAGTTATTGCAAAAACCACACTCAATGTCTCTTTTTCAGTTATGGTATAATTAAATTCTGCTTTAGTTAGTGTACGGCTTGCACAAGCTATTACCTTTGGTTCTCCCTTGTCATTTTCTTGATATAACACCGATCCCAAACTTACTCCACTGGCATCACAATTTAAATAAAAAACTTTACTAAAATCTGGGTGACTTAACATGACGCACTGTAAAAATCTCTGTTTCACTTCATTGAATACTTCCTCATCCTTTTCGGTCCACTTCCATTTATTCTTCTTACAAATTAAATGTTGATAATGATGTGTTAGGTCGGAGTAATTACTTTGGAAATTTGTGTAATAATTACAAAGACCTAAGAAACTTTGTAATTGTTTTACATTTTTTGGACATAGGAAATTCTGTATTGAGTGTATTTTATCCGGATCCGCAGATATGCCGGTATTCGAGACTATAAACCCTAAAAACTTAATCTTGCTGGCTATGAATGTTGACTTGTCTAATTTTAGCGTAATTCCATGTTCCCCCAATCTGGTAAGTACCTTATCAATTCGATAACAGTGCTCTTCCCAACTGCTTGATGCAATTACCAAATCATCGACATATACTGTAGTAAATTCCAAAATCTCCTTACCCAATACTTCATCAAGACATTTTATAAATATAGCCACACTATTAACCAGACCAAAAGGTAATCTTTTAAATTGATAATTCCTACCGTTTACTATGAAACTCACATATTTTCTGCTTTCTGGATGCAATTCTACTTGCCAGTATCCAGATACAGCATCCCAACTACTAAAAAATTGTACGTTATTAAACGTTTTAAAATTTCTCCTATGTTCTCGGGCGACGTCTTATCAGCAATTATCATCTGATTAATTTGACGTGCATCTAAACACAATCTTAATGACTTATCTTTCTTGGGAATTACTACTAATGGGCTAGTGTGTTCTGACTGACTTAGCTCAATTATGTCTTCACGAAGCATTTTGTCGATTTCTTCCTGTACTTGCTCTCTTAATTTATAGGGTATTGGATATGATCTTTTGTTGAATGTCACATTTTCTCTTAGTGGTAACTTACACTGCACTCCTACTATCTTGCCAGGTTTATTTGAAAATACTTTATAATGTTTCAAATAAATTTTCATTAATTGATTTATTTGCTCTTTGGTTAGTTGATTGTTATGATTACAGAATTGTCTTATTCCTTGCATTTTCTCCTCCCACATTGAATTGTTTACTGTTAACGGCTGTGTTGACTTTCTATTGATTGGTCTATCCTTACATGAGTATTCAAATCTATCACTTAATTTGGTTGAATTGACCATTTTCATACACCTTCATTTCTATTTATAATTTTTATAGGTATCTTTTGTTTATCGTATGTAAATACCACCTGATTGGTTTCTAAATCTATAATAGTTTCATACTTCCGCAAGTTATCGCATCCAACTAATATTTCTGTTTCTATATTTTGATATACTACAAATATTAATGGTATCACCCTTCCATTGAACTGTACATTCATAATTATTTGTTTGCGAGCAGTTCGATTGGCTCGTCCTGTTACACCCACTATAGTAATTTTGCTCACAGGTAATTCATATATTCTATTAGCCTTTCCTTCGGATGAAGTGATTCCCTTTTCCATTTCCTTTAACTCGTGGTATTTAGTCATACTCATCAATGATATTTCTGCACCAGTATCAATAATAAAATTTTGATTGGTTTTCCCATATTGACCGGTAATAGATACTACATCACTTTCAATTACATTTTTACTGATTCTCTCATTGTCCATAAAATCTTGACCTAAACTGGTTATCCAAGACAGTGATCGGCTATTTGACTGTGGTTGACCACTGCACTCACTCTCAGTCTTCTCTAGTTTCCCTGATTTTCATTTACGATTACTCTCTCCTCTCTCCTTCCTTCCTGTTGGCTATTTTCTGGTTGGGAAAGGGAACTATGTTGATTTCTATGTATTAACTGTTCATAGTTGTTGTCCACCTCACTCTGTCTCTCCTCACTGCGATAATACTCATTTCGGTCAGTCTCCCTCGGGTAACGACTATTGTAAACTCAAGAATCATAGTTTCGGCGTATAAAATTTGCTCGATAGTTATTTGAAACATTGTTGCCGCTATAATTATTATTGTAATTATTATTATTATTATCATCATATCTCCGGTCATTCCGGTTATCGTTTCTGTAGTAATTTCTTCCACCTTCCCTATCTTGGTATCTTGGAACATTTCTTTGGTCGTTCCTTTCTACTATTTGGTTTCTACCACGGTTTTGTTCTTCCGAATATTTGTTAGGGTAACTGTCTCTTCTCATATTCCCTTGTTTAGTACGACTGTCATAATTCATTTTCCTCTCATAATCAGTGAGTAATAATGTCATTGCTTCTATAGTATTGGCTTGACTGGCAAATTGTGCTAAGCTTACCGTTTCAGGAAAATGGTGACTCAAAGCTTCTACTACATATCTGTCATCCATGGGTGGATCTAAATGTCTTGCCCTGCAAACATGCGCTAAGAAATACGAGGTCGGTGTTTGTCCTATGCTTGGGTTGTACCTACCATATACTATGGTCTCCCGCACCCTTGTCTATATGGATCGTGTCCAATATTTATTTTTATAGCTTTCCATGAATTCCTGGTAGCTATTCAGGGTGTTTCTCACAGCCTCCCACCAATAATCATTCATTTCATGGAACCCTTGACCTAACATGAGCTTAATTCCCTCCCATCTATTTTCCTTGGTACTATACAAATATTCCTGCATTCTATTTAAATATTCCATGGGATTTCTTATATATCCTTTCATATGTGGCACCTCATGACTAATATTCTTGTCTTCTCGGATAACACATGTTTGATTACCATTTTGTTCTATTTCATTGCCCCTTAATACTAATCGTCCCACGGTATCCTCTAATTGGGTATTTTTGTTGTCCAACTGGTGTTCCATGGATTGAATATTGCTAGTTACCTCCTGTTTGTGTTTTACCAATTCTCCCAACATCTGCTCCATGACTTCTTGTTTATTTTCTCCTAATTTCTCTTCCACTTCAATAATTTTATTTATTACCTCTTCACGTAGTTGAGTTAAATTTTCATCAGTTTTTTTCAACTTTCTGGTTAGTTTCTGTAATTCTATTCCTTATTTCTGTTTTATACTCTTCAAGCTGTTGTTTCAATTCCTCTTTATTTTTCTCACTCTCTTCCTTCAATTGTCCTTTTAATTCCTCCTTATCTTCCCTCATTTGTTTCTTCAGTTCTTCAGTATTTTGTTTTAATAAGTTTTCATTATCCTCTTTCATTTGTTTAGTCAGTGTTTCATTATCGCTATCAACTTTTTTATTTAATTCTTCCTTATTTTGTTTCAATGTTTCATTAATTTTGTTATTCCCTTCCATTATAATTCTCATCATCTCCTGAAAATTTGCATCCATTGGTTGGGTTGGTTTCTTTGGCTGGTCCCCTTGGGCATCTCTTACTATTACTTCCATTTCAGTTTCTTCCTCTTCAACACTATTACTCCTTAATTTATATCGTTGCTCTGGTTTATTAGCCATTTTACAATATTTAACTTAATTTAATTACAAGGAGATTTTTATGCTAATTAAATTTAACAAAATTATGTTATTTGGTGCTGGCTTAAAGAAAATCTTTGCTTTCACGTATGGGCGCCATTAATGTGCTGTTGTTATTTTTTAGTAGATATTTTATTTATGTATGCCACACGTTGGTGACGTCATTAATGTACGGTAATTATTTACTAGTATAATGTAATTAAGATATGTAATTACCGTTACTATGTTTTTTGTTTATCAGCACTTGAAAAGAAACTCTATCTCAGGGTTAATGATTATTAAGCTGTTTGATCTTATTTACGATTGTATATGATATCTTCTTTTCTTTAAACCAAACCAAATAAAGTTAGTGTGTAATATTTTGATAAATAACAATGTAAAAAATAGCTACCATACAAATGTAACTAGACGGATTCTGAATTCTTCCAGCTGCCACGGGTTCACTTCTGGTTGATGTTTATTATTTTCAAAGGCAATATTAGGCTTAGCGATCCATTCCTCCACGCGAATTTCTTATTGGTTTAACCGCTGAATGTTGTTTTCTTCGACGACTGCAAAACAGATATTTCTTCGGAATATAGGATTATATTTTATGGCCACTTAAACTATTCTTCAGTACAGGATTTCTCTTTTAGGTCGGCGTTCTTTTAAAGATATGTTTGGACTTCTCGAAATATTATTTATTTATTGAGTTGTATTTTATTTTATTAAATTCAATATTAATATTAAATCTCTTCTCCTGATTGATTACTTTATTAAATTGACAATCAAACTCTGGTATAACAAATTAAACTCTTTTACTGTTTATCCCCTTACATACAACATTAAACTTTGTGATGTACAAATTTTGACTTATTTAAATGATTCCAAATATTAATTTACATATCACTCTCCATGATCTTTACAGGATTGAAGATAAAATTAGACTACTAATACATTTCCTTTCATTTCTATACAATACAATCTCTAACAATTTACAAATTTGCCACATTGATAATTCCCTACCTTAGATACAACTTTTTATCATATACCTTATAAGACCTTCTCTTTATATACTATATTTTGTCAATTTACATATGCCTCTTATTTGCGGCGACAAATTATATAAAGACTTTTTTCACTATCAATCTACTTTCTATAAATATAATGATAGAAAAATGTTACTTACCCGTGATTTTTTTTACTTTACCTGGGCGCCAAAACAAATCCCAGATACAAATGACACGGATTCAGCTTAGCTCAGAGCATAGAGACACACTATCTCAGGATTCGTTCAGTGAGTGTGGAATTCAAGGGGAATCGTTACAAATAACACTTTAAAATTTGTTGAAATTTGTTTAATTAACGATTAAATGTTATTTTATTAATGTTCTTTCAAAGCTAAGTTAAGGACTTATTGCTAACCAAACTGTTATTATTAATGAGTGTGCGTGAAAAGTGAAGATTAAAACGTCCAAACGACCAATTGTTCTTATCTGTTTTAATTAGGAAAATTTATATCTCCCAAACTAGTGCTAAAGAACAGGTCTGCAATAATTTGCACGTTCAATAGTACACCTCACTCTCCATTCAACAATCCTATATTACGTTATTACTAATCTTAATGTTTAAATACAAATTATGAATTTACTTAGCGTCTTTTAAAATTGTTTATTGATTTATTATTTATTTTGTTACTTATTTCATTGATCAATGAATATATTTCTTACTGATTGATGCGTCGGCCGTAGATAGGAATCCGTAGAGATCCTCCTTTTGATGGTTCGGCTCAGAAGAAATTGTTGTTGACCAATATCGTTGACCGATGACCCTGGGCGCTTACAGATGCTGTGGCTACTCTGGTGCACAGGTCACTTCACAATTAATGAATTATTTAATTAATTAATTTTTTAATTAATTAATGAGTTGTTACACAGCGAGAGTATTTATTAATGAACTTTACTAGTTCCTCTGCTACTGCAGACCACTTCTCGAACGGTTAATTAAATAAAACTTTGCGTGGTTTGCGAAATTGAGCTCGTATCTAACACACGTCTTGCCTATTTAATGTTCGAACGAAGAGTGCTCGATTCCCCAAGTCTGAATTGGCGCCTCTTCTGAATACAGCTTTGTGATTGGTTGTTCCAAATAAATCATGCGTTTTCCATTTGAAACAATATCGAACAAGTCGACCAAACGCCCCTTAACAGGTTTGAGATGGTAGAGAATTAGTGGCTAATTTCATACTTCCTCTGTTTGCAAATCGTTTTATTATGGGTATTTGCAAACGTGATTTCACAGATCTGACCACAGAATATTATTGCTTAGGTTTTTCTCTGTAAGTGTGTGAAAACACCTAATTCGTACCTAGCCTAATTCTCTAGTTATTTCTCTTGGCGTTCTTCTTCTGTATAACTTCTGTAACTGTTAATTATATTTGTTGATATTTTGGCTACTTATAGAGCTTTAATTGCTGAACACTATGCAGGTTTCAGAATTGCTGTATATTTATTAGTTTTGAAGATATTGTAGTTTTAACTAATAAAAATAATTGAATAAAAATTCATGTCTGTGCCGGCAACATTCGTAGCAGTGGCGATGTTAGACAGAGATAGCAGTGATTATACCCTCTCTCTCTTGCTTACGCCGCTATACTCGCACAGTATGACACTTTCATATAACGATCCGATGGGTCGGCTTTATTAATCGTTATATATACCTCCACTTGTTATAAAAAAAACTGATTATTTAAGAAATACATTAATTTTTTTTTGTTTTCTTGTAAAGTTACGCACTTTCTTTAAATTTTAAAACTTTCACTGTTGGTTTTGCTCGCATACATTTTGCACTATTACAATTTTGTTTACTTCTACCTTATAACTAATTATTACAATATGTTATTAAACCTAACATGGCATACACATATTAGAGATTTATTTGAACATTAATGCTTTAATCACAAGTTTGATTTAATTGATGGCAATGATGAAAACGACAATACTAACATTTATTTACCTACTACTTATTAACATTGACATTGCTTCAAAGACATTTATAAATATTTGTTTGACTACGTCTGATTCACATGCCTCATTGGCTCAAACCATTGTTTCTTTATTGCTCTATATTTTGTCTATATTTCCTCAAACTATCCCGATGGTACTTTCCTATAATTTTTTTTTTTCAACATCTTTTAATATGTATGTGTACCTTGCAACCTGCTTTTCTATTCTATAAGGTCCCACGAATATCGGAAAGAACTTGGCTGTGGCAGAGGATACAGGATTCGCTTTCACTAGCACTTCCTCTCCTTCCACAAACCTTACCAACTTGTGGGTGCGATTATATCGTTCTACCCTCTTTTGGCCTTCTCTCTGTATTCTTTCTTCTGCTATTCTGGTTTTTACCTCATATGGAATAGGTAGATTGTAGTTGGGTGGACTTTTTATGGTTTTGGTCCATACATGTACTGGTTCTTTGTTGATAAATAATTCTGAAAGTGTGTACCCCGTTGTTTCATTACATGTATTATTAATACAATCCGAAATAAAACTCAAGTAATCTACCCATGCAGAATGGTTCTGATGGCACAATATCCTAAAATATCTACCTAATTCTCTATTTATTCGCTCAGCTAAATTCGCTTGAGGGTGACGTATTGATGTAAGAATTGGTTTTATATTGAGTTCCTCCAAGGTTTCTCTCCATAGGTTATGGGTGAACTGTTTTCCTTGGTCGGACAATATTTTCCTAGGTTTACCATACTGTGGGATGTAGAACTTTGTTAACGCTCTAAGTGTTGCTTTTGTCGTGGCTCTTTGGACTGGGTATAATTTGACAAATTTAGAAAAGAAATTTACTGTTACAAGAATGTGCTTCACCCCTCCTTTTGCTTTTGGTAGAGGCCCGTAATAATCCATAGCTAATAACTCTCCTTTCTCTTTTGCTTGGATTGTTTGCATTTCTACTCTGGTCGATAAGTTCGGGTGTTTACACTTCTGGCACAGGTCACAAGTAGACAATAATCTTTTCATGCGTTTTGCTAACCCCTTTCCAATGAAGCTTTCTGTTAAGGCTCGATGGCATTTCTTAAATCCAGCGTGGCCCAATGACAAGTGGCATTCCCAAATAAGTTCCTCCATCATACAGCTTGGTAATAATAATTTCCACTTATGGGAACATAGCTTATATAGTTTGCCTTCATATATGGAAAATCCTGGTTTGGTGTTGGTAACTGCACTTCTCCAAGCTACACTAATCCTAGGGTCTTGTTGTTGATGGGTCCCTATTTCCTTAAGTCGTCTAACTACTTCAGGTTTTGTTACATGCTTTACCGCGTAAATACCAATATCAGTGCTACTACTTTTACTGTTAACTGTATCCATGTTGTTTTCTGATGGTGGATTTCTACTGAGTACATCTGCTACCAAGTTGTCTTTCGCTTTACAATACTGTATTTCAAACTGGTACTCTTGTATAGCCAAGATCCAACGAGTCAGACGAGCCCCTAGTAATTTACACTTTAATAAAAATACTAACGCTTTATTGTCGGTGATTATAGTAAGTTTAGCACCCAGAATATAACTTCTAAACTTTGACAGGCTATGCACTATCGCTAATAGCTCTTTTTCTGTCGTAAAATAGGTTAATTCCGCCCCTTTAAGTGTGCGACTTACAAACCCTAATACCGCTTTTTGGCCCTTCTCATCTATCTGATACAAGTGTGCTCCTATAGCAATATTGCTGGCGTCTGTTTGCAAATAAAATCTTTCTCCTACCCTCGGATGATGTAATACTATAGTATTTATAAAAAGACTTTTCACTTGTTGTAGCGCCTCATCGTGGTCCCTTGTCCACCTCCATTTAATCCCTTTGTTTAACAACTTCAACAATGGAACAGTACTTTCCGCGTATTTACTTGTAAACCTCTGATAGTAGTTAGCTAAACCTAGAAATGACTTTAGCTGCTTGCAGTTCTTTTGAGTTGGTAATTCTTGTATGGCTTTTACCTTCTCTGGGTCCGTGGTTATTCCTTCCACTGAGATTCGGTGACCTAAAAACTTAATTTCCTCCTTACCAAACTCTGATTTCCGTAGATTCAGCGTCATGTTTGCTGATCTTAATTTTGCAAAAATATTTCTTAAATGTTGTAAGTGCTCCTCGAATGTTTGTGACACACATAGAATATCATCTACGAACACTAGTGTGTACTTCTCTACCTCATTACCTAAGGCACTGTCTAAACACCTTACCATTGCAGCTAAGCTGGTGCTCAGGCCAAAAGGTACCACTTTAAATTGGTAGCACTTGTTTTTATACAAAAATGCCGTATACTGTCGATCACATTTGCGGATGGGAATTTGCCAAAATCCTGATGTTAAGTCCAGTTTGGTCATGTACTTAACTCCATTACATTTTTGGAACAATTCTTCCACACTCCTTGCGCACTCGTAATCAGGTACTAATAAAGAATTTAATTTCCTGGCATCAAGGCATAAGCGGATACTCCCGTTCGGCTTGGTGACAACTACTAAAGGGTTAATATAGGGACTTCTTGCCCTCTCTATAACACCATTCGCTAACATCTGTTGGACCTCTTTTTCCACTTCTTCTCTATAGTGTAAAGGGGTTGGATAAGTCCTTTGCACAAATTATGCGTTTTCAGTAAGTGTTAACTGATGTTCATAGAACTTAGCTCTTCCAGGCTCTGTTCTAAAAACATCCCTATACTCACAGACGAGTTGCTGAATTTGGTTCTGTTGCTCGTTGTTCAACTCAGTCCCGATGTTGATTTCTGGAGTATCATCAATACAGTGCTGGTCACTCCTAACGTCAACTAGCGGTTTCTCTCTGTAACCTTTTATGACACTTACCGACTTCCAATGCTTAAATTCTTTAATGTTTACATTGATTTTCTTTGTATCAATTTCCATCGTGATGGTTTTTCTTTTGAAATTTATTTCTGCCTTCCTTTCAAGTAATGTATCTACCCCAATAATACAATCATGAACGAGTTTCGGGACTATAAGAGCTACAATTTGGGTTTGGGTACCATTTATATTAACAGGTAAATAAATTTGTTCAGTGATCTTTTGCATTTTGGCTCCAGTGGCTCCCCGTACATTACAATTTTTTACGGGTAGTCTGGGACAATTACGCAACTGACTATTATTTTCTACAAACTTTGAGCTGACACAGGTTACCTTACTGCCAGTGTCTATTAACGCTCGTACTAGTAGATTACTGATTTTACAAATTATTTCCGGACATTCAGGATAATGACTTCTACCCACTTCTTGCTCTTCTTTTAACAAGAACTCCCTATCGCTCACTTGTTTTATATTATTTGTTACTTTCTTTTTACCTGTTTTCATGGGTTGTTTCACTGCAGGTAATGGTAGATTTAGTTTTGTTTCTTTTCTACCTGCAGTGGCTTCCCGTTTCCCGTATTCGTTTTACTAGTAGACGGTTGCGGCTCGGTAGATGTTATGGCTGTTTTACATACCTTAAACCCTCTATTTGGTCGGTTTTCAACACTCCTACTTCTACCTTTTCTTCCAATTCCTGCCGATTTTGGGGTTTGTTACCCGGATATGGGGTAAACCTTTTTTCTTTTGGGCGTTCATTGTCTCTTCTTTTCGTTGGATAGAAAGTTGGTTCCTGATGATCGCCTCTAGAGTGGTTACTCAGCTGATTATTTACACGCTTCAGGTCCCTCTCTAGGTCTTGACATTCATCCACGACCATTATAAACTTTTCTAGAGTATCCACTCCTCTAGTAGTGGTTGCTACTCTAGTGCGTTCCGAGAAATGACGCGCTAGCGTATACACTACGTCTCTCTCCTCTATTGGTGGTGTTAAATGCTTTACTTGTGCCATTACGTTTAGCACATAGTTGGTGGTTGTCATATTCATGGACGGGTGATAATTACCGAATTCCAGATGATCACGCACCCTTCTTTGAATCTGTACGTTCCAGTATTGAGCAAGGAATTTCTCTCTAAAGTCGGCGTAGGTTTGGACTCTGTCCGAGATGACTTTCCACCACGTACCTGCCCAATTCTTGAGAAATCGGCCTAACATGTCCTTCTTGTCCTCGTCGTCCATCATTGGGTTTACGCGAGTTACATAAGCCTCAAACAGCCTTAGAAATTCCACAGGATTCTCATGTGGGTTTCCTGAGAATACAAGGTATTCCGGTTCTTCCTTATAGCTGCCACACCTCACGACTTTGGTTTGCTGTGACTTCATTGCCTTAGTCAGATCTTCCCGCATTACCTTTAATTGCTGTTCTACGTTTTTATGTACTTCGTCTCGGTCAGCCTTACTCTCTACTTGTTTCTTAAATTCCTTAATATTTTCACCCAGTTGGGTGCACTCTACCCTAGTACTCTGGATTTCTTCTTTATTTAGAAGCGTTTGTGTTTTTAACTCAGCAGTTACTTCGCTGAATTGTTGGTTAATAAGGGTTACTTTCTGTTCTAACCGTTCATGAAATTCGTTTCTAAATTTATTTAGTTTTTCGTCTTGGCGGCGAAAATTAGTATTTACTTGTTTCTTAAATTCCTCTATGGTAGCTTTAACCTCTTCGGTATGCCTATCAAACTTAAGACTACTTTCATCTATTTTACTAGCTAAATGAGTTATTTCTTCATCTATTTTAAATGTAGTTTCTTTACTACTTTGTTCTATTTGACTAGTTAAATTCTCATTTATTTGTTTCATTTCGCTAGACAAGTATTTATTAGTTTGCTCGATTTTATTATTAACATCATTTATTAATTTTTTATTACTTTCTTCTAATTTTGATTATTTTCATCTATTTTATTATTGGTACTATCTATTTTACTATTTGTTTTTCCAATTTCATTAGATAATTGACTCTTTGTACTTTCAATTTTACTATTAGTTTCATCCATTTTAGTGGTCAACTGCTTAAACATCTGTTCAATTGCTGCTATATCTACTGCTTGTGATTTAGCCATTTTTTATTGTTATTATTATTTAACAAATTTTATTTTAATATTTAACCCTTCAACAGTTATTTGTAACCTTAAATTCCACTTCGTTTCAATTTAAATATTATTAAAATTCAAACTAGTCACTTGGGTTAATCTCGTTTTAATCGAGTTTACTCAGGCGTAATTGTTGCACACCAAATTTATATATAACTTATTTATTTATACATAAATTTGTGAGTTTAATCGTGCCCATTTAGTTGCGGCGCCAAATTTATATATAACTTATTTATTTATATACAAATTTGGGAGTTTAATCGTGCCCATTAAGTTGCGGCGCCAAATTTATATATAACTTATTTATTTATATACAAATTTGGGAGTTTAATCGTGCTCATTAAGTTGCAGCGCCAAATTTATATATAACACCTTCTCTTTATATAATATATTTGTCATTTTACATATGGCTCTTATTTGCGGCGACAAATTATATAAAGACTTTTTTCACTATCAATCTACTTTCTATAAATATAATGATAGAAAAATGTTACTTACCCGTGATTTTTTTTACTTTACTTGGGCGCCAGAACAAATCCCAGATACAAATGACACGGATTCAGCTTAGCTCAGAGCATAGAGACACACTATCTCAGGATTCGTTCAGTGAGTGTGGAATTCAAGGGGAATCGTTACAAATAACACTTTAAAATTTGTTGAAATTTGTTTAATTAACGATTAAATGTTATTTTATTAATGTTCTTTCAAAGCTGAGTTAAGGACTTATTGCTAACCTAACTGTTATTATTAATGAGTGTGCGTGAAAAGTGAAGAGTAAAACGTCCAAACGACCAATAGTTCTTATCTGTTTTAATTAGGAAAATTTATATCTCCCAAACCAGTGCTAAAGAACAGGTCTGCAATAATTTGCACGTTCAATACTACACCTCACTCTCCATTCAACACTCCTATATTACGTTA
Source organism: Magicicada septendecula (assembly GCA_034769895.1). NCBI lineage: Eukaryota > Metazoa > Arthropoda > Insecta > Hemiptera > Cicadidae > Magicicada > Magicicada septendecula. Next base: position 226,002,011 of record CM068376.1, on the reverse strand, counting down.
TTACTAATCTTAATGTTTAAATACAAATTATGAATTTACTTAGTGTCTTTTAAAATTGTTTATTGATTTATTATTTATTTTGTTACTTATTTCATTGATCAATGAATATATTTCTTACTGATTGATGCGTCGGCCGTAGATAGGAATCCGTAGAGATCCTCCTTTTGATGGTTCGGCTCAGAAGAAATTGTTGTTGACCAATATCGTTGACCGATGACCCTGGGCGCTTACAGATGCTGTGGCTACTCTGGTGCACAGGTCACTTCACAATTAATGAATTATTTAATTAATTAATTTTTTAATTAATTAATGTGTTGTTACTAGTTCCTCTGCTACTGCGGACCACTTCTCGAACGGTTAATTAAATAAAACTTTGCGTGGTTTGCGAAATTGAGCTCGTATCTAACACACGTCTTGCCTATTTAATGTTCGAACGAAGAGTGCTCGATTCCCCAAGTCTGAATTGGCGCCTCTTCTGCATACAGCTTTGTAATTGGTTGTTCCAAATAAATCATGCGTTTTCCATTTGAAACAATATCGAACAAGTCGACCAAACGCCCCTTAACAGGTTTGAGATGGTAGAGAATTAGTGGCTAATTTCATACTTCCTCTGTTTGCAAATCGTTTTATTATGGGTATTTGAAAACGTGATTTCACAGATCTGACCACAGAATATTATTGCTTAGGTTTTTCTCTGTAAGTGTGTGAAAACACCTAATTCGTACCTAGCCTAATTCTCTAGTTATTTCTCTTGGCGTTCTTCTTCTGTATAACTTCTGTAACTGTTAATTATATTTGTTGATATTTTGGCTACTTATAGAGCTTTAATTGCTGAACACTATGCAGTTTCAGAATTGCTGTATATTTATTAGTTTTGAAGATATTGTAGTTTTAACTAATAAAAATAATTGAATAAAAATTCATGTCTGTGCCGGCAACATTCGTAGCAGTGGCGATGTTAGACAGAGATAGCAGTGATTATACCCTCTCTCTCTTGCTTACGACGCTATACTCGCACAGTATGACACTTTCATATAACGATCCGATGGGTCGGCTTTATGAATCGTTATAACCTCTTAAAAACATATATCACTTTTCTACTTCTTATTAAATATATTTATTTTATTTCTAATATTCTTAATTCTAGTTTGTATTTATTATATTATAATTTTCTTACTATTTCCTCTTATTATAATATTCATTTCAAATTTCATATATTCTTTTCGGAACATATATCTTAATACTGTTTTATCTCATATAGGAATCTACCTCTATGTTGATGGGTGAGTCGATACAATATTTTTGTTTACATTTTAAAACATATGTTCCAGTTACTATTAAATTTGTATATTTTTTCTTTTAAAATTTATTATTTTCCTCTTATGTACTGTGTTGTATTTTAACAGCAGTACAATATGAATAAAAATAGTGATAAATATTTTCAAAACATTTGTTTCTTATCGTTATCAGCTGAATTAAAGTGTGCTTAAGAGATTCTGGGAATGTTTTTAACCCAAAAGCCCAAAATGCTGAAGTACAGTAAAACCTGTCTTAACTGGCCGCCCTGGGATATCCGTAAAATGTAGGTGCTTAGAAAGGTGGCCATTTAATGCAGAGTTGGCGGGGGTAGTAGCAATACCGTATATTATGTAAGGATGATCAGCTATACCATTTTATTATGTACTTGCAGTTGTATCCCTATATTTTACAATACAGTATGTTTTCACTGAAAACGCTTATATTACTACACATGATAAAGAAATTATACTTTTGAAAAATCGCCTTTTAATGTGCTTTGTTTCATGGTAGCAGTTTTCTTTTTACTTCCATGATTTTTGACCAAACAGTAATGTGTACTACCCTGTTCCACAGCATTCTCCCCATATTCCTTATCGGGAGTAATGGAAATTCCTTTGATCCACCCAAAAGATTGTATTGTACCACTTCTTTTAAACTATCGACGGTTCTTTAATTTCTTCTTCTTCACCTTATATGTCATCACGTATTTCTGTAAAACGCAGAAAAATTACTGTATTGTAAAAGCAAATATCTCGGAAAAATACAGATTTTATTCGACCATTTCAAAAAGTTTCCATTGTAAATGCAGAATTTTGTTGACCTACCTTTATAACCTTCCTGAATTCAAACCTCCCAGCTGCCCTCGAGATCGTCACATCATTGTAGAGTCTCAATTTTCATCATATGGCAGTTCAGCTACTGTAGAATGTGTGTGAAGTTCTTGCAAAATTTAATGTAATGATTGTGTCTGCAGAGCTACGTTGGTAATTTTATTGCCACATTTTGTAAAACACTCCTTAATAGTGGTAAAAGTAACCACTGTTCAGGCTGTCCTGCTTCTGGATACCACATCGAGGATACTAATTTTTTTTGCCAAGGGAAATTCTGTCATCCATATGAGACACAATGGACCAAATAACTCTTTTCCGATAATAACTTTAAATGTCGTTGGTTGTTTTTTCTTTGGCACAATGGCTGAAGAAGAGATGTCATGTTTGTTGGAATAAATAATGTCACACATTGGATAAGGTTGAAACTGGATGACATGTCGCATTATCCTATAACAAAATTACGAAGTAAATATTGTTTTCCCAACTAATGCCCTATAATGTTGTCTCCAAATTTTTGAAACGCCTTGGTTTTTATGACTATTAGAGTCTTTCTAATTATACCTCTCAAGTACTATAAAATGTACTGTAGGCTGATATAGTAATAATAGCTGATGGGTGTCAATTGTTTTGACAGAAAAGATGCATATCATGTAGAGCAATAATATAACATATAAAGATAACACAATAATTTCAGTGCAATATACATAATCTATTATCAGCAAGTGAGGTGAAACCATTGGCACATGCAGCATTTAATTTCAAGGAGGCTTAACAAAAAACGGAGGAGATAAATATTATGGTCACCCATTTCCTAACAGCGTTTACATAAAATTAATTACTTTTCTTCATTATGAATTATTGTTAGACTTGTTTCTAAAGGACAGTAGAAGGACACACAGTATAATAGATTTTTAGTTCACTAAGAAATTTTATTATGGGTTCAGCTCCTGAAATCCTCTCTGCTTACACCCATGGGTGAAATCAACTATATCTTTAAAACGTTTGTCTACATAACTCACTTCAAATAAAATTTTGGTCTCAATCCTTCTCTCAAGATTTTTGATATTGCCTGAGTTTGATTCATTTTATGGCTGGCAGTGGTCCAGTTAAATTATTAGTTATTTCTATCTGAATGTTATTACATGTATTACCTAAATATTTTTTGGATGCACACAAAGAATTTTCTTGGCTTTAGTCAGGACATATGAAATGTTTAATTGAATAATTTATACATATGGTGTGACCTACAAATCAATTGTGGAAAAATGAATTTTTAGTATTTTTAATAAATAAAAGTCACGAAGCAGTGCAAAATGTGATAGTGACAAAAATGCATATAAACACAATTTCCCATTAAAAAAATATATTTACTCTATGATACTAAAATAGAAGAAAATATCAAGGGTAAAAATAGACATAATAATTTTAAATTATTTTTTATTATGAATATAAAAAGAGAAGTACTTAAAAAATTATGTGCAAAATTTAAACAGTTAGAAAGATATATTATATTCACTATATTTATTTACAGGGAAAGAAGTCAACTAATATTAATGTCAACCTGTACAGGATTATATGTGCAGATTATGGAATATAGCAGAGAATGTGGAGTCTTTATATATAAATTATGTATTCATTATAACATTACTATACTGTACTATAATATGATAAAGGATTGTTTTACGCATAAAGTCTTCTTATTTATATTTATTGCTCTGTCATAAAAAATTAAACAAATCAATGTGTATACACTTTTTGTTTACAACACAATATAACATATAATGGTAATCAGTGGCGGCTGGTGGTTGAAAAATTTGGGGTTGCAGTTGGGTTGGATGGTATCAAATTGTTATATTCTCTGAATAGAAAATGTCGAAGTCTCCTTGCCTCCAAACAATACACAAGGAAAGCAAAATAATGCAATTTTAGTGTCACACCCACGTAACCATGAATATTTATTGTATGAATCTTTTTTAAATTTACGATTAAATATTCTGTTACCTGATTTTACGCTTTGATTAAAATTTGAAAGGTCTGGTGTAGGCCTACCTACGCTCTCTAATTTCAATTTTTTCTTTACTATGACGTAAACTGAACAGCGTTTTTGTTAAGTTTACAACAGAATTAATTGCGTCCTACCAGTTAAATATAATAAATATCTTACACTATGACACCTTAATTCTTTATATGTACTATTATTTACATTTAACGATGAATTGGACTGACACTTAACTGATACTAACAACAAACTTCCAACCTAGCGCACCACGTGTTATTTACCAACAAACAGACTGGTGGCGCCGTAAGGTATAAGCGGGGTTTGCAGTCCCTAATCACACCAAGCGAGCCTATACCGCTATAATAGGAACAACCGAGTCTCGCCAGAGAGAGCACTACTCCATTGTATTTCCCCATATACAAAGCGCATCACAGTTGGTGCACACTTGCCATGTACACCGTGGCAAGAGCGTGTACGGTTTTTAGTAATTGCTCTGCACTTTTCAATCGGGAAATGGTTAATTTCGATGATTTAGCTTGAAAGCACTATTATTACTTATTGTCTTATTCATAATTCTATAATTTAAAATACAACTCGGGATTTAATGGGGGTTGTGCAACCGTGCAACCTAAGCACGGGCCACCACTGATGGTAATGGAAGAATATCATATGCTGTATATCTTCAAGACTGGAAGATTTGTCAGTGTTACATTTCACTTGTATTGGAAACTATATATTTTCTGTCCTGTGAGCCATTATTTTTCCAGTCAAATAAGTTTTAATATACAATATATTTCTCTGTGTTACAACACCCAAACATTCCATCACAAATGTGAAAATATTAAATTGTAGTTACTACAGTTTATCAGTAATAAAGGCCTACTTGGTAAGTATGGTTTAGTACCTTAAACAAGTCACAACCATGCAAATTTTATAATACATTTTATAACTACTATTTAAATACTATATGTTAAATTTTTTCCTTTCTGCAATTGGTAAAATATTAAATTTGTATTATTAACAAGTTGGAAGGTGTATTGAATTTTAAATAAAAAATTGTGTGCCTGCACACTCACTAACCTAATTATCTGGATTAATATCACTACTTTGTTCATCACTCCTGTCTGTGATTGGGAAAAATTAAATTTTACCTGCTACAATAATGCTTACAACATTAATACGTTTTCTCATGTCATCTTAACTATTAATTAAATACCATATATTATTAATAATAAATGCTTCACACTAGAATACTAAAGTCCTATTTCTTTCTCAGTCTATAACTTCAAATAGCAAACATGAAAATGATAATATTTCTGTTACAGTTCCTAATTTGTGTACTGTACCAAATGTAACATTTGAAATCATATATAACATTGTACCATATTTCAATGTATATTGATGTCATATATATGATATCATACATCATATGTAGGCCTAATATTGTATCATATATCAGTATACAATATATTTCACAGTCAGAGTCTCTTGATATCATATGAGCCACAGTCTGTTATTGAAAAACCCTGATGTTTTAACTCCAAATGGAGGTTCATCTTCAGAGCCAATGTCTATAGTGACTTTAAATGGAATTTGTTGTCAAACTACCCGGGTTGTTGAACTACATTTTGTTATTGAAAAGGCTTGAGATTTGACTTCGAGTGCAGAAGTCATATTCACTGATATCTTAATCTGTTGACAGCAGGTGCTGAAGGAAGAGTCAACATGTTAAGATCATGTCCAAGCCAATACAGATGACCTCTACAGTTGAAGATGAAACACCTGGCATTTTCAACATGGAACACAGTTCAACTGCCTGGCAGAGGTGGTGATAAGGCCCCCCACAGACCCTGATCTGGGGAGGCCTGGTTACTGGGGGGCCCAGGCTTAAAGTAGGTCCATTCACATAAAAATAAAAGAGGAATTTTTTCTAATACTGAAAAACGACATAATTTGACAAGAACTCAAAATGCCCATTCTTCTTATAAGAAACGAAATTCTCATAGCTGACCTTTTCTTAATGTCTTTTTGTAATGGACATAACATATATTTGGGCCCCCAAGATGGTGAACTCATAATAAAAAATCTTTGGGCAAGCTTTTTCTTAGTGTTAATGTGAGCTTGTGCCAAGTTAGTTTCCTTCACGGTAACGGTAACACTTTAAATTACGTTTTAAAATTAAAATGAAAATGGCTCTCTTTTGAGTCCCATCTTCCTGTTCATAAGGTCATGTTACGTTCATGAAGGCAATGAGTCTTACCTGTAATCCGCTTTTATCTTGACACCTGTTCACAGTTCATACTCACATCCACTTACACTGGCGCACCCACGGGGGGTGCTTTGGGTGCTACAGCACCCCCCAGAACGGGAGAAAAAATATTAACAAAATATCAAAAAATTATTGTATGTGCTGTTTAAATGTATAAAAAAAAAATTGTTGTGTAGCAAACTACACGCGGTGGAAATGAAATTTATATGCAGCATACAATATTTTTGTGTGGAAGGTTGGCAATGTCTCATTAACAGCGCGAACTGGCTCCGTTCCGCCGCTGCCGCTTACTGTGTTCATGTTTTGTTTACTATCGGTTTGAGGTTAGTGCAATCCTACTTCTACTTTAGAAGTGCTGAGATTATAATATTTTAGTTAACGGAGGTCACGTCAATATATAATGAGTAAGAAGCAAAAGAACGCAATAACAAACTATTTCGGTGCCACTGTGAAGAAACAACGTTTAGACAATGATTGTGATGAGTTTCATGAGTCTACGTCATACGAAGCGGAGCTTCGAGATGAAGTTACAGATAATATCCTGTCTCAAGCTGATTACCAGCCTTCACTTTCACCAGGTAATTATTCAAAAGATATTTGTAAATTTATAAAAACAGGGAAGTTAAACGAAGAAAAAAAGTTTAGTATATTAAGTAACACTTGGGCACCAGATAATAAATTTAAGTTTTCATTTCGCCAGTTTGGTTCACAAAAAAGGAAGTTTTCAATTTCTTGGCTTGAAAAGTATAAATGGCTAGCATACTCTGCTAAAGAAGATAGTGCATATTGTAAAGGGTGCATCGTTTTTGCTCCTGAAGTTGTAGGGATGTCAAGTTCACAAGCAACAGGTCACCTAGTTAAAGTGGGGTTTCGTTCTTGGAATAAAGCTTTAGAGAAATTTGAAACTCATCAAAAATTGAAATACCACCAAGATTCAATCTTAAAGGCTGAGAATTTTCTCGACATAAAACTTTCAAAGAAAGACTCTATAGATAAAGTAATAGATAAAGCCCGCGCTCAGCAAGCCCTTGAAAACAGAAACATTTTAAAACCCATTATTGAAACAGTCACTTTGTGTGGTAGGCAAAATCTCGCCTTGAGAGCACATACAGACTATGGAGTGTTTGATGTGGATAATCCCCCATTAGAAAATGAGGGAAATTTTCGAGCTTTATTAAGAGCACGTGTAACATGTGGCGATACTAATCTAAAAAAACATTTTGATTCCTGTAGACGGAATGCCACTTATAGGTCTATCAGTTGGAATATACAGAATCAAATAATTGATGCTTGCCAGGAGATTATCACTAGAAAAATTGTTGATGAAGTAAATAGTGCACTAGCATTTTCAATATTAGCAGACGAAACTGCTGATATTTCAAAACAAGAACAGTTTACTCTTTGTTTACGTTATGTCAAATAAGACCCCGAAAAACGATATTTTATTACTGAAAACTTTCTACAGTTTGTTCCTTTAAAACAATTAACTGGTGAATATATGGCAGAGACACTTTTAAAAAGTTTGCGGTATTGATACAATTTACCTAAGGGGACAGGGTTTTGATGGCGCAGCAGCCGTGAGTGGGGTATTTAAAGGCGCTCAGGCTTTCATCTCTAAAAAGCATCCCAAAGCTCTTTACTTTCATTGCGCTGCTCACTGTCTTAATTTGGCTATTTCAAACTCTACTGAGGTCTCTGCCATCAGAAATTGCTTTGACACAATACAAAAAATTTGGGATTTCTTTAATACACCAAAAAGACAAGCTGTCTTACAGGAAAAAGTATCAGAAATGATTCCTGAATCAAACAAGTTAAAGTTAAAGAAAATTTGTCCAACCAGGTGGGTCGAAAGACACGAATCTGTTATGGTAATGGTCGAGTTGCTTCATGCTGTTATTGCAGCTCTAGAGAAGATTCAGGAATGGGAAGACAAAGATGCATCTTCCGGCGCACTTTTGCTTTCTCTTGCTTTGGAGCAGCCTGACTTCATTGTTGCACTGTTATCGGCAGAAAAACTGATGAGCTATACCTTAAAACGGAGTAGAACTCTGCAATCAGATGATTATGACCTAGCGGGGGCTATTTCGTATGCAGAAAGTATTATATCCTCATTGTCAAAAATCAGACAGAATGCGATTCAGGAGTTCGCTTCTATTTTTGAACAGTGTAAGAAAACCGCTTCAATATTTGGTAATGGTTTAGAGATATCTGTGCCGAGAATAGTAAAGGGACGCCAATATCACAGAGCAAATGTGCCAGCTGAAACACCTGAAGAATACTACCGCCGTGCAGTTTTCTTGCCTTGGCTTGATAGCCTACTAAACAATCTCAGTGACAGATTCACAAAACACAAAGACGTTTTGGCTAACTTCAAGTGTCTCCTTCCTAACAGGGACAGTCACGTAAGCAAAGAAAAAAGGAACAGTTTTTAAAACTTGTCGATATGTACAAAGATGATTTGGAATGTGAAAGCACAAACGTTTTATCGGCTGAGTTTCAGCTCTGGCATGAGAAATTTCATTCTGTGGAAAGTGTCCGTTTGGTTTCTGAGTCCAAAAATAATAAAAGAACTGTGTCTAACACTGCAATTATCGCTCTAAATGAGTGTGACAAACGCTTTTTCCCTAATGTGCATATTCTTTTGAAACTTCTTTGCACATTACCAATTTCTACTAGCACGCCTGAACGTACCTTCTCAACTCTAAAACGTATTAAGACCTACTTAAGAAATACGATGAGTGAAACAAGATTAAATGGACTAGCCAGTTTGAACATTCATAGAGAAATACATCTAGACCCCGAAGAAGTTATTGATGTGTTGGTAAAAAAAGGACCAAGAAAACTCAATTTTGTTTTGTAATCCTAATTAAAAGTATGTATTTTAAGTCTGAGAAAGTAGTGATTCTATCTCAGCTGTGTAACTTGATTTCGATTTAATAAAATTTCTAGTATGTACTACAGTTATTTTATTTAAACTAGCCTGACAATCTTAGTGCGTAGGCTTTCACGGCCGGTGTCATTACGATTATTAACTAAAACTTCCGGGCTGAAAGGCCGTGGTCGATTGCTTAAGTTTCTGCTAAACGTTTCGGCCGCACCACCGGTGACGGTGTCCTGAAGGACCGGTGTCCTGTTCAGGACCGGTGTCCTGAAGCGGACAAAATGTTATAAATAGAGGCTTCGTAGCAGGTACTCACTGTTGCTTGTTCCCAGTCCATTGGGAGACGTGTTCGGCGTATCATCTATCGAACACTTTTCTTTTGCTACTGAAGATGGCCACCGGTGGTGCGGCCGAAACGTTTAGCAGAAACTTAAGCAATCGACCACGGCCTTTCAGCCCGGAAGTTTTAGTTAATAATCGTAGCCTGACAATGTTAGTGCATTTCTTTTAAATATTTATAGAATAGGCGAATATTTTACTCATAATATTTTTAAAAGTAAAAGAGGTTCTCTAAAAATCTAAAGCTCAGGAAACCGGGGGTTTCCCTTAAAAGTACCCCCCAGAATTAATTTCTGGGTGCGCCTGTGTCCACTTACATATGCAATAAGATATTCCACACTTCTCAGACATGCTAACAACGAGGAGGGGGACGAAAGAGACTGCCCCCCCCCACCGAGGGTCTAAAAAGTTGACGAATTTTGAATCTCCTAGTTTTCAGATCATTTTATTATTTTTTCAGCGGTGTATGCTAATATAGTAGTAACTCTTTAAATATACAAACAGGTTTTATTACACAGCATTTGCGTTTGAAATATGAAATACAGGAAAATCAATTCAGTCAATAAGTATCTTCTAAACGATGTTTCAATAACGCGAATTTTTATTATGTTATTAGTGTTTATTGGATTGGATTTCAGGATATTATCACACGTTTTTCAACCACTTCAAAGATAGGAATGTTGATTAGTCTTCACTTATTTCTTTCTTTTGCATGAAGGCGACTCGACCGGACCCCCCCCCCCGAACCAAATTCTAGATACGCCACTGGTCAATAGTGTTGTGTTTAGTTTCTCTCAGCTGTCTTCCGCTTTCGCACGTGCAGTTTGTTTATGCTTTTCAAAGTTTTACATTTCTTTCAGGGTAAAGAGTCCAGTCCAGTCTGCTTTTGGTTTTGCGAGCAACTTGCACGTTTATGCGCAGTATATTCGAATCAAATGTTCATGCTGAGTGATTTACTTGTAGGTTAACGCGTGTTTCAAATGAGGGTTGCTAAGGTGATGCTTTTTAAATGATGCCTGATAAACGTCATTACTTGAGTAGGTCTTACAAAAGAAAGCTAAAAGACTAGCAAAATCGACAAGTTCTTTAATGTACCCGATACTACAGAACTATTAGAGTTCGCTGAATCTGATCTGGACCTGGACCTGGACCCAGGCCCAGTAAGCCAAGGTTACTCCGAGATATTGAAAGAAGAAGACAACAGGAAACCTGTTGAGGAAAATGCTCCCGACTGTTGCTGTAAAAACTATGTAGACGAGTCTACATCAGAACTGAATATCAGCCAGAGAGATATTGCGTTTTCCCCGAGTGTTTTTTAACTGCAAATGCAAATACGCCCTACTTTATTTTAGCTTCAGAATCCTGTATGCTTTGGGTCTTTTTCCAAAAGATTCAAAGTTTAACAGGGAATTTATTTCGGAATATTATTCTTATACAACCAAAGCAGGACAAAAAATTGATAGGTAGGCCTACTGGCTGTGCTATTCTCCAAAATCTGACGCTGTTTATTGTGAACCATGTTAGCTTTTTAGTGAACGCAGCGAAGCAAAAAAAACTGATGTTATGGAAGTATTCGTGACTGGCAAGGTCGCAGGAAAACGATTAGAACTCACGAAACCAGAAATTCTCATTTGCAGGCTTGCCTAACTTATGGTGGTTGAAAGAAAAATCGAACCATTGCAGATAAACTTTCAGAAGAACACCGAAAGGAAAGACATTGTTACACATATTGTTGATGCTGTGCGTACCATGGCAATGTGTTCTCTGCCGTCCTGCGATCATAAAAAAATGCTCCCATTAGTTCTGGTAATGATCGTTGTTTGTCTGTGTAAACTTTGGATATCAGGTAACCCACAGGGAAGAATCACATACCCAAATATTGAGTGAACGGAACGATATCTCCACTGAGGTAAATGAGACGTCCTGGAAATGTCATCCATAACAATTCCATATAAGCTCCTTAAGTGTGACCAGTTGCCCCGTCTTGATGGAACGGGTTTATTCAAGACCTGCCGTGTTCGTCTCGGTTTATGCGATGCTCTGGGGGGAGGAAGTATTGCGGCATCAAAATGTACTGGTCTCTGTTCACTGTAACTTCTTAAAAAAAATATTCGCCAAGCATCCCAAAATTGCCAACTCATACCACCCTATTATCCGTTTTGGATGAAGTGGTTACACGTGAAGTTGTCTTGGATTGGTTATATGCCAATAACGTAAGATCCAGCATTTCAAACCCTCTACCTTCCAACATAGTCTCTGCGAAAACTCGATATTTTCCCCAGTCACGAGAGTTCAGTTCATGGATGACCATCATTTTGTAATGATAGAAGTGTAAGTCCAAATGCAGAATTCTTCTGACAGTTCGATCGGAGATTTTTTAAAGCGAAGAAATGAAGTCGCGCCGAACGGCGAGGAAGACGCCAGTCTTCTGTGTGGCCAGGTAATTCGTAGGGATCGCGGCCTTCCTGTTGGTTTTTGTTTTATTGCTACTGCTGCTCTTCTGAATTTCTCCACCCACAACAATATCGTGTTCCGAGTGGGCAGCCGACCATGATGGCCAACGATGGAATGTTGGTGAAATCTTCTCTGAGCGAGCACAACGATTCATGCTTTTAAAAAACGTTTTAACACTGAAAGCGGGGTGCTTCTGTCCCACAGCTCCACAATAACTGAAATGGCAGCGAATGAAGAGTATCACGCCACCCCTTCATCACACGACCTCTTCACGTGACACTGTAACAAAGCGAAAACCGTCAGATATTTCTGCCGCATCCAGTGCTATTAGAAATAATTTCTCGGCACAGGCAATCACTTAGATCATGGTTATGGATTCTGGGTCCACGAGGATTACAGCTTTGCCGTCCAGGTATTCTTGGTGCCTCTCCATTTCCAGCCTTATCTCATTCGAAACACGTGAAAGTTTTATAACACTTAAGAACATTGCTTTTTCAAACAACACTGTCTACATGTTGCTACTATCATTTAAAAAAGCGAACGAATAACGAATATCTGAGGAAGAGAGAGAGAGAGAGAAAGAGAGAGTGTGTGAGAGAGAGAGAGAGTGTGTGTGTGTGAGAGAGAGAGAGAGAGAGACCATATACGTGCGCCCATGCGCGTGTGGAAACTGAGCGCAAAAGTTACTTAGAGCGCAGTCGTAGGTTTGTGTGCAGTGAAGTGGAAGACATTTGGGTAAGAGATTAAATCGGGCGCAATCGATGAAGAAGAAGTTTGTTAATTATATAGAAGTTTTAAAGCATTCACTATCCGTTTTTGGGAACATGTAACCCCAGAGGTATTGGGAATAAATGTCAGTAATTTTAAAAGCAAACTAGAAGAAATAAAATACTGACTAAAAGAACACGTAGGAGGATAAATAGGGCCTATCATACTATACAAGAGGAATGTTTTTACTGGGTTTTTATGTTTTCCTTCTTTTCCCGAAAATTTAAGTTTTTGTCCACACGTAAAGAACGTTTTCATAAAAACTAAATCATATATATTTAAAAACCTTTTTGAGATTTTTCTTGTCAGTACAAACAGCTTTACCAGGGTAAATGAAAAATCAACCTTTTGTTAAGGAAAGTGCAACAAAAAATTCATTTTTATATTTGTGAAGCATTCTATTAAAAAAATTATTTTGTTTAAAAACTTAAGAAACATATTTAAATTAATTTAGGTCAGAACTTGTAAATAAAGGTGTCATCAAAATTTTAAATCTTTATGTTCTTGCCTGCGAAAGTGATCCTTACATTAACTGGAGTTATAATCTATAGCATCTTTGGGTCCCATTAAAACAGAACAATTATAATCATACTTTTTTATTATTTTTGTAATGTGTATAATTTTTTAGCCTAACGCATCTACAGACTGGCGCCCAAAATGTAATTCTGGGTTTGCTACTAATACTCAGTAGCGTAGCGTGAATGTGCACCCGTACGCCCGGCGTTCCCTGCTTTAAAAATTCATAAACCTATATAGGCCTTTATAGGCCTATAGAATACACATATTTCATATGCATGAATCAAATAATAACGTGCCATTCGCTGTTCTCCTGTCTTTCATTCTAGCAGTATACGCAAGTGGGGCTCGGCGTATACTGTTAGTAGCGGAGTATTGCTGCTGCTGTTGTTGCTACTACTATACTGTGGAGCGCGCTTACGGTGCAAAGTGCGTGCGTGAAAGCGGGCTTTTTGTAGGTTGTGTACTACGGTTTCAGCGTACGCAGTGAAGTGTCCCATTTCCTTGCTCTTGTTGGATGCGTTACTGATTAAATGTGCAGTTTCAACTTGACTGGAGTGTAATTTTCCTTTTTGCATACAGCGTAAGATAGTACTAAATATTGCGCAAGCCTCCCATTAATATGACACTATCTATGAACAAAAATGTGTGTTTGTGACAGTTTAAACAAATCCACAGAATGTAATGCAAATTAAGCTGGAAACACATTGCTATCACGTCACGTGAACTCACGTGAATTCACGTGATAGTAAAAAATGTGAAAGTGGGTTTTCTGCTTGAGTTAAATTGCTTGTAGACACACTGTCTTCACGTCACGTATATCACGTGATGTCACGTTACATAGCCGGCCATTTTACGCCTCACATGAATCACATTTTCTGTTCAACCACACTTTTGTGAGGAGTGAAGTCACAAGTACGTGAAAGTGGAGGAGTTGTTGATAGAAAAAGTGAGAGTACACGAAGTGCTTTGCAATATTAAATCCATAAATTATAGAGATCAAAAAATACTACAAGAAGTAAAATGCTTCCTTATTCGGTCTGAAATACATTTGAAATTTAGCTGGATATTCTTGTATTTTCTGTACTAGATTCTGAAAATCACCTTTTTCTTGTATTTCTAAATTTATACCGTGTATCCAGCTCCTTCTTTTGTTAACTGATTTTTTTATTACAAGAATAACACAAGCATTTTCCAAATCTTCTTCAAAATCTGATGAACTAATAGAACCACAGCACTCCATGTTCCACAACTAAGTAGAATTTTATTTCCCTTCGAAAGTGTTCACACGACTTCAGGCGAGTTCACACGTGTTCACGTGAGATGATGTAACATGAAGTGACGTGACATGACATAAGTATGTCTCTGCACTACGATTTCACGGGTTAAGGCAAATCCTGAACTCACGTGAGCTCGCGTTACGTGATAGCAATGTGTTTCCAGCTTTACTGACAACGACTGAAAAAGGGTTTACCATTGAGGCCTAAATAAAGTACTTAATTTCTTAAGGACTACAGGTAGGCCTACTCTTCTGTGTAGCAAAATTTAATATAATGACAGCAACGGCGCAACCTGGAAACTAAAATATCAACAGCAGCTTTGTCACCTAAAAAATAGTAGACAAAAAGTTGAATAAGAACATGATCAGGTTGAATAAGGATATATCAGGTTTCCTGAGTTGACGGGGTGTGATGAAAACAATAATCTTTTGTTCCCCGTACCATCTCAAAATGTCTGTTTTATTACAAAATTTACGTCAAACTCGTCAACAACAACAACAACAACAACAACAACAACAACAACTATTACTACTACTACTACTACTACTATACTACCACCACCACTGTTCCTGCTGCTGCTGCTGCTACTACTACTACTACTACTACTACTACTACTAGCATTATTTCTGTTACCACCATTGCCACTATTGTTTGAAAAACTTTTGAAATAAATACGAAAATTATTTCACAATCGCAACGTAAGTTATTTCACAATTTCAAGTTGTACTGTTAAGACTATTGTTTAAAAAAAAATTCAGATTAATAGGAAAACTACATTACTAAAGCCAAAAAAATTATTTTGATAAATCTAAATTTATTGCACCTAGGCTCCATGACCTTGTGCCCTCTTACGTTGAATAAGTTGGAGGTTATGAGTTGCGCCGATGTTCAAAAAGGGACTAAATAGTATTTCGAGGCATTCCAATTGCTCCGACAGTTAGTCCTAGTGTGTGTGTGCGCGCGCGGGCCCGTCTTTGAAAGTACACCTTCAACATTCTTAACGTTTATTGTTTAAATGTTATTATTTCGGTATAAATAAAAATATTCGGATGTGCATTGTTAAAATGTGTTGGAAATATTCTCATGAATGAATGGTCTTTTTGAGCGTTGTTGAGGATGCACCCCATAGAGAAAGTGGAAATTTCGCTGTTTTATTTATGTGATTGTCTACGGAGGAACAACGGTTTTGCAGGTACAACGTCATCAATTTTGTGGATGGTATATCACATTCATTTCTTCACATTTGTTTTGTAGAAACTGGGAAGTTCGTTTGTGTAAGTTAATTCATTTTTATTGTTTAACAAAGATGATACTGGCGCAATGAAATTTGTTTGTTCCACTTTGGTGCAGTATCGAATAATATGCTATACATAAACCATTTCCCCATTCTCAACAAATACTCCAGAGTGATTTTTGTGCTCAAGATTACAATGTTATTATTTTCGTAACTGTTAACAGTATGTTTTCTCCCTTAGAAAATTCTTTTTTTTAGTTAGCCTATCATGCAAGTGATCCAAGTGAAATCCCGAAAATACCACAAGAGAAATATTCATAACAATAACAATTTAGTTAGGTACCAAGTCGGTGACTTAGTAATGTACAAGACACACCCGACTAGTAGTGCAATTGATAAGACCACCTCTAAACTATCATACCGATGATGTGGTCCTTACCAAATCCAGAAGTACTTAACCCCAGTTACCGTAGCCCTGTACGAACCTGCGACTCGAGAATATGTACGAAGAACACATATTTCGCAGATAAAATTGTATGAAAGGAAAAGAGGAAATAGCATCGCCAAAAATAAAAAAGATAATACTAGGTAGACAAGTTATCTTATACCTCAGTAACCATGCCAAGTGTTAATCGTAGAATTGGGAATGAGTCCTGATCAACCTTAGATCCTGTTTAGCGAAAGATGAGCAAATGAGAAATTATTTAGAAAGTAACTCTATGAAGAGAGTAACCAAAACCCAAAGAAAGAAAAAACCGGTAGTAGATTTAAGTAATAGAAATAAGAAGTTTTTGTGTTTTAAAATGTAGTCATTAAGTGTGAATTTTATGTAATAAAAAAGGTAGTTTGTAAGAATATATATATATATATATATATATATATATATATGTATATTGTTTTATACTCAGAAGAAATAAATGTATATAACACATAATGCATATTCTTCCACTTAGTCATAATAACTAAGTGAAAGAAAAAGGGAAAAGGAGGAGAGAAATTCCACACAGTAACGGCAAGCATACTCCCAGTACCCCACTTTCGAATTTTCCTTATTAAAATTCCCCCATGTCGATTTTAAGCGGCGGAGTATGTGACGATTTAAATGGTAAATAAATAAATAAAAAAAATTTAATAATAAAAATATAAAAAAAACCGAAAATAAGTAAGTACTTTAAATCGCACGATTAAACCAAATAACCCTGAACTAACTCATAATAGTAATGAAAATTAAATTAAGAAAATCTAACTAAATAAGTAATTAAAATCTGAATGTAAAAGTTAAGAATAATACAGTTAACCCTTTAGTAAATTTATCATGCGTTGACCTGTCTATTCCGGACAAAACGTGCATACCGAACCGGCAGTAAATTAGAAATATCAGTAATTCATAATGTAAATAATTAATAATTTAAAGTCACAAGTAGTAGTTATAATAATCCCTGTAAACAAGATAAGTCTAGATAGTTTATTTTGTCATACTATAAGAATGTATTATTAATAAAGAGTTGGAACTATATTATGGCGGAGTACTCACTCCGCGTCGTTGCAATCTACCTGTTGTAACAATGCAAGAGTAACGATGCGGCTTTCAGACTGTAAACACCTCCAAGCGAGGGCTCTTCATAAAATGTTTTGTTATTCTTTTTGATTTTTAATTGAGTGTTAGCTTCCACTAAAAGCGTGGAGAGCTAGTTATATAATGAAGATGTAGTGAGGAATTTGTTAGAAAGTGTGATAATGTAAAAAGAATTCGTATATAAGGTGATGTCTCAAGTTAATTAAAAAACGAACTCTCGAATATTGTTCGAGTAATGTAATTCAAATATTAATGTAAAAAAGAAGATGCAAACTCCAGTACTACGCTGCCAGTAAATATGTGACGTGCACAACTGCAGATACGGACGACTACCACCTAAACAACACAAACCAGAACCGCCGAGGATCGGCTTGATTTCACGCAGCAGAACATACATCTCCTCATTAATACACCCAGAGGACTTTCACCGGAAACACTACCCAGATGACTACCCTGACTAACAGAGTACCGAAGATTCACGCCCCAGGACACGGACAGAAAAAGCGTATCTAAGAGGTGACTCGGTAGCTCGTCTACCGAGAATTATGTACATTTAAAATATAAGTTTTCATACATGTCAGAGACTTTTAAAAAGACAATCTCTAAGCATTAAGTTTTAAAAAAATGTAACCAGTAATTTCTAAAATCATACGTTGTAACATTACTCGTGAGATATAAGTTTTAATCCCATAACTAAATAATATCATTCTTCAAATGGTGTTCATGTAACAATGCAACCTTTTTGATAAGTAAAGTAAATTTCAGACGTCTTTGCTAGATTTAACGAGACTCGGATCCGAGGTAAAATACATGATCTGTTTGATCGTTTGTTTGACAGAAAACCCCTTTTAACTATTTCAGTATGAGAAATTTTTATGTAATGGGATCTATATATATATCATTTGTTAATAAAGAGATGTCATCTTGTTACATATTGAAGTGAGTGCATAAATAAGTGAAATTACCTTCCCTTGTGTCCTATAATTAGAGTAATAATTATTGTTCTAAGTGTTGTGTTGATTTTCAGTTTGTTACAACGTAGGCAGCCTGTATAATTGGCTAGCGTCAATTATCACGGGTTCCCTGGATTTATAACGTAGCCCGGAACGTTATAAAGTTGCCCCACTCTGCTTTGTACAAAAGAATTGATCGTGTACAGAGTGTCACATATAGAATTGCGGCACTCTGCTTTCGTGTGAAATAATTGTTACGTAGTAAAAGAAAAATAGATAACTCTCTGCTGATCTATGCACTCAGTTAGTGTATTTTATGTCACCCCAAAAAGGGTAAGTTGCATGAAAGAAAAATAGCGACAGTATTAATTTACCATTGTGAATTTATTTTGTGTAAGATTACGCACGAACTTGTGTATAATTTATTTAACGTACGCGAAAATAATACAAACTATCATTGTATTACATCAATGCAAGTACCTACATGAATTTTAGTGCTTGTCAAACTGTTCAGTCTTTAACAGGTTTATATTGCGACAATTCAAGACCTGTAGTTTCCTGAATATGCCTGCATAGAATGTAAGTTGTATGTCTGTTGTCACGGTGAAACATATAAACTATTTTAATATTCATGTTTAATATGGTAACCAAATCACTTGTACGAATTAATAAATTAATTACCTTAATTATCCGCCGTGTGATTTCCTATGCTTCGTCTATGACGCGTTTCGGAGCATATACTCCATCATCAGATATTAAAAGTTAAAACAGTCACTCATACGAGATCGTTAAAAAGTTAAAATGTCAAGATATGCATATGAACCGTACGCGGATTTGGGTGCGCACCCGTTCAAGTTCATTCTGCTACTCCAGAATGAACTTGAGTAGCAGAATGAACTTGAACGGGTGCGCACCCAAATCCGCGTACGGTTCATATGCATATCTTGACATTTTAACTTTTTAACGATCTCGTATGGGTGACTGTTTTAACTTTTAATATCTGATGATGGAGTATATGCTCCGAAACGCGTCATAGACGAAGCATAGGAAATCACACGGCGTATAATTAAGGTAATTAATTTATTAATATATAAACTATTGACTAAATTAGACCAGGTTAATTACGTGTAAATAAATTCGTAAGTTTAATTTTGCTACTAGAGAGAGAAGAAAAAAAAGATAGAATTACAGAAATTAAAAAAAAAGATAGAATTACAGAAATTAAAAATAGAACGTAAAACATTTAATAACTAAACTCAGCTTATTAAGGGCTGTAACTTGTGTAAAACGTGTATCATTGCCTCGCACTCACCCCCGTGTTGGATCCAGTTGAAACCAGTCGATAAAGATAGCCGTCAGCTATTGTTGTATAGAACAATAACATCCCTCACAAACCCCAAGTGTATTTCTCGCGTTCCCACGCATACAACAAGTATGCCATTGTTTACAAAGAAGACTAGTCTGACCTACATTCCAGCGAACAGCTGATCGTTGACAATACACTGACGTCTGTGTGGAATTTTTGTCTTTATCTGAGAAGAGAGGTAATTCTCTTACGAACAATGCAAATGCTTTAACCATGAATTAAATTGTCTATTTAATAAGTGTATAGTGTAGTAAAATAAATTTTAGTATTAGATATAAGGTAAAAATGGCACAATTTAATCCATATTTACTATTAAAGGATGAGCTGTCTTATGAAGCTCTTTTACGTGGTTTACCCCATGCGAATGTAACAGTCGCGGAATTGCGCAAGTCTATACGCAAAAGTGGATTTGATACACCCGCGCAGTTAAGCAACCTAAGCGGACTCGATTATGAGAGCGAGAGAGAAACGTGTAATGCCAAGTATAGTGAGTTGACTTTATTGTCCCAAACCCTCCAAGACGAGAAATCTCCTGCGGTAATATTGCGGACAACTCAAAGGATAGAACATTTAACCCGGCGAATGAAAAATTTGTTGAACTGGCCTAACATTACGGAAATACCTCCTGAAGTCCAAAGTTTTGCAGATGAAGCTTTACGTCAATTACCCACTATTATCAATGAATTAAGAAGAAAATCTGACTCGTTCCGAATGGATGAAATTGAGAAGTCCTTGAAGAAACTACACATCTCCCCAGTTCGATCCCCTATGTTAGAACACCCTCCACCCAACACGGATCGGGACTCACCCGCCGTATCGCAAATACAACCTACTAGAGAGCAATACCCAAATAAAGATTTAATTGCCCCGACTATATTTGAAGCCCCTCCTCCCAGTGGTTTCCAGATTCGCCCCGGAATGTACGAATTGACAACCCCGAACGCATCATCTGGTCCTCCTAAAGCGATGCCACACGTAAATTATAACGCAGACCTCTATGGAAAAATCACTCATCCTGTAGAAAAACTCTTAGCTGAAATTCCGTACACTGATGGTTTAAATGTCCCTAAACTACTGAATTTCATCAAATATCTCCTGCAGATAAAGGATCTACAGCAGCTAAATGACTGGCAAATTTTGCAAGTCCTCCTACCTAAATGTAAACCCCCGTTAAAGAATCGTGTGCTAGAATCATTAAGCTCTACCCTTCCAGTAGAAGAACTGCATACCACAATAATAAAATATTTTATTCCCACCGGCATTTATGAGGAACTTAAGAGAAAGACCGTACTACGAGTACAAGAAATCATGATAGATTGGCCCATTACATCTCAGACATCAGGGAGTCCTCTCGACTACTGCAAGTAGATTGGAATGAGAGACAGATGGTCGACACCATTTTAGTAGGATTGTCTCCAGAAGAAAGATCTCGTTTAGCGTTGATAAATCGACCCAACACCTTTGCGGATCTAGAACAATGCAGTATCCACTCTTCGAATGTATGGTACTCAGATCAGAACAGACCCGCGATGAAATCAACCGAAGCGAATAGAAATGAATTGCAAGCCCTAGTGCCCGATGTGACAATCCAGCGTGAAAGGCGAGTATTCAATAGACCGCACAATTTGCACAGCCCTGGTAAATCAAATGAAACACAACCTAAAACGGAAGCAAGGTACCCTCCTCGTAATGAGTATATGTGTTATAACTGCGGTAAGTATGGACACATAAGTAGAAACTGTAACAAATGATATATATATAGATCCCATTACATAAAAATTTTCTCATACTGAAATAGTTAAAAGGGGTTTTCTGTCAAACAAACGATCAAACAGATCATGTATTTTACCTCGGATCCGAGTCTCGTTAAATCTAGCAAAGACGTCTGAAATTTACTTTACTTATCAAAAAGGTTGCATTGTTACATGAACACCATTTGAAGAATGATATTATTTAGTTATGGGATTAAAACTTATATCTCACGAGTAATGTTACAACGTATGATTTTAGAAATTACTGGTTACATTTTTTTAAAACTTAATGCTTAGAGATTGTCTTTTTAAAAGTCTCTGACATGTATGAAAACTTATATTTTAAATGTACATAATTCTCGGTAGACGAGCTACCGAGTCACCTCTTAGATACGCTTTTTCTGTCCGTGTCCTGGGGCGTGAATCTTCGGTACTCTGTTAGTCAGGGTAGTCATCTGGGTAGTGTTTCCGGTGAAAGTCCTCTGGGTGTATTAATGAGGAGATGTATGTTCTGCTGCGTGAAATCAAGCCGATCCTCGGCGGTTCTGGTTTGTGTTGTTTAGGTGGTAGTCGTCCGTATCTGCAGTTGTGCACGTCACATATTTACTGGCAGCGTAGTACTGGAGTTTGCATCTTCTTTTTTACATTAATATTTGAATTACATTACTCGAACAATATTCGAGAGTTCGTTTTTTAATTAACTTGAGACATCACCTTATATACGAATTCTTTTTACATTATCACACTTTCTAACAAATTCCTCACTACATCTTCATTATATAACTAGCTCTCCACGCTTTTAGTGGAAGCTAACACTCAATTAAAAATCAAAAAGAATAACAAAACATTTTATGAAGAGCCCTCGCTTGGAGGTGTTTACAGTCTGAAAGCCGCATCGTTACTCTTGCATTGTTACAACAGGTAGATTGCAACGACGCGGAGTGAGTACTCCGCCATAATATAGTTCCAACTCTTTATTAATAATACATTCTTATAGTATGACAAAATAAACTATCTAGACTTATCTTGTTTACAGGGATTATTATAACTACTACTTGTGACTTTAAATTATTAATTATTTACATTATGAATTACTGATATTTCTAATTTACTGCCGGTTCGGTATGCACGTTGTGTCCGGAATAGACAGGTCAACGCATGATAAATTTACTAAAGGGTTAACTGTATTATTCTTAACTTTTACATTCAGATTTTAATTACTTATTTAGTTAGATTTTCTTAATTTAATTTTCATTACTATTATGAGTTAGTTCAGGGTTATTTGGTTTAATCGTGCGATTTAAAGTACTTACTTACTTTCGGTTTTTTTTATATTTTTATTATTAAATTTTTTTTATTATTTATTTATTTACCATTTAAATCGTCACAGTTTCAGACATAATAGATCTTTTTACACTATTAGAAATAATTTGCTTACTAATGTTACAGATGGTTCATGATTGTGGTATCATTCTTAAAAATCAGAGTATCTCGGGTAGCATCTACGAATAAATGAACCTTGCAGTGCTTGTTTGTGCAACTTCATTTTTGCCCCATTTATGTTTTAGCACTTTGTAGAAATTTATATGTATTTATATAAGATTATTGGCGTACGTCCTTTATCACTGGACGTTTTAAAAGAATCCAAATTTACTAATTATTAAATGCTATGAAACTTAACAACGCACTGAATCGAGAATTTAACGCTTACTGAGTACTGAGTAAGGGGTAACTGAGTACTGAGTAAGTGTGTAAGGGGGGTCGAAGGACTACTACCCCTTCGAGCACTTACAGAGTCAAGTAGGGTTGAGATTAACAGGTTGTAAAAGTTCCAATATTAAATGTATCACTTAGAGCTCAAGTATAAATTTATGAAGAAAAAAAACCGGGAATCCAAGGTCAGGCAGCACTTACTTGCCCTACCATGCTGCTTTCACGCCGCGCCTTCGCTGCTGGGGTTCACGGCAGTTTTATTTTGTTTATTTATTTTTCTCATCTGTAGTACCTTGAGTCATAACCGAAACACGTTCTGATGATAAAAAAGTGCGTACAATTTTAGAAAGTAAACTCGTAAATCTGACATTGGCGTTCAGAAATACTTATAAAACGAAAAAGGAACAAACAACGTAGATAACAATATAGAAATTATTATTGAAAATCAACTAATGCAATTCATCTGACAGATAAACACTCGGCGAAATTAAATTCATACATTTTAAAAGGTACTCATTGTATAAATAGATATTGAATGTGGTTAATCTTTAGTAGGCCTATCTACTGTTGTTTGAAAAGTAATTATAGATTCTAATATACCAAAATAAATAAAAATTAATAAAGATCTAATTTGTTATTAAAAATAATTATTTTACTATTATTATTATTAAAATCAAAATTTATTTTTATTATTTTTATTATCATACTTAGTTGTTGTAAATATCAAATACGATTGGATATTACTTTGTTTATTCACGACAAATGTTACTTACAGGCCTCTTTAGTTTTAATCTCGTTTCTCTCCACCACGTACGTCTGGACTATTTCTGTTACTAGCACTTTCTTGCGGGATACTGACATTGCATTTCGTATTACCGTCGCGGAGAACTATCCCAAAATTTTCTATTTCTCTGATTCCCAAGAACCTATGGTCTGCAGGGTTTATAAAATTTGGTGCTTATTTCTTTCTGACAATATTAGCTGGACACCCCGAAGGGACGGATACCCGGTAAACAGTTTGGTAGACGGATGGTAGCGTTTGGTCGGTTTGTTACAAGATCATTAGTACTGGAAACTACTTTTTTAAATTGATCTCTAATATCCGGCTAGTAGTTTTAAAACAATTAAAAACACTAAAATAAAAGTTAATACCGTATTTTCGCGTGTATAATGCGCATCCCCATTTTATCGTAACTTTTCGCAGAAAAAATGTAATATCGTGTATAAGGCGTATCCATATTTGTGATGCGAAATAGTTGAGCAAATTTATTAGGACATAGAAAAATATACATTGAATATTAGACTGTGCAGGAAAATATACAAACAATAGAAAAAAATGTAGGCCTACATCTATTGTAGAATCCGTAACATCTATACATCTCTTGTAACGTGTAGAATCTATTATTTCATACAAAATAATAGAAAAAATGTACTTACCATGCCTATTTATTTGTAAACACGAAACAGAAATATTAAAATCATATCAAATTTAAAACAACTTAAAACTTACCAAGTCATGGTTTTTGTTTAGTTTGTTATATTTTTAGTTTTTCACTAGCACATAGCATCTGCATTTATTAACATCTTTTTCTGTTTCTGAAGAAAGCAATATTGAATTACTCTCCTCTTCTGATTCTTCTGATGCACCTTTGATTGTCGTGCCCTGTTGATCTGACGGGCACAGATATCGCAACGTTTTCATCTATACTCGCGGTCATTGGCATATCGCAAAGACAAAACACTGGTCTGCATTCCCAATTTGAGACGAGTCGAAATTGTTTGTATGCTTCGTTTATACAATAAATCGATTAAACTCGATAATTTTATTTTCATACTCCGAGGCAAACGTCGAGTCTGTACCATTTCAGTAGTAACGGCGAAGCCCCCACTTTTTCAAAAACTCGACTAGGTAATTTCCTACGTCTGAAAACTTACGTTTTTTTACTAAAGAAAGAACGCCGATCACAAGTAGTAACACGTAATTTTCCTTTTTTGTTTTCCCATTCCCGAACATTAGATTCCGCTACATCAAATATACGCGATGCGGCGCGATTACCATTTTATTTTCTGAATTTTATTACGGATAATTTAAACTGAGCCGCAAAGGACTGTAGAGATGTTCATTACAAATTATAAGATTTCGGACATTAACCATCGTAAGTTAAAATTAATAAACACTACGTTTCGACCTCTACAGAATCAGAGGTCATCTTCAAGAGAACAATAAATTAATACAAAGATAAATCTATGACTAACAAATAGTTATCGTCAAAAAAATCCAAACCTTAGTTATAAAATGTAGTGGTAAAATAATAATAAAAACAGTACTCACTATTACATCAAAGAAGAATTACTCCCTTTGATGTAGTGGTGAGTACTGTTTTATTATTATTACTATTATGATTATGTTAACTTACGATGGGTAATGTCCGAAATCTTATAATTTGTAATGAGTATATTGCGCCATCGATTAATAATAATTTTAAGGATAGAGATGTTCTTTCACTCGTTATGACTATAAAGTATGTTTCTTGACAACACACGTAATACAGGTAATGAACGACTGTGAAAACAACAGACTTACGACGACCAATAAGTACAGTAACAGAGTACTGTTATTAGTCTACAAAGTGAACAAATAACTGATGGAGAAGGGTTGAAAACTGCGAACCAAATTACCGGTAAATTTCACTTTACTGTTACTAGACGTAAGCCTGCCAGTTTTAAGCGATGCTGTCAAGTCTGCCATGCACAATCTGATTTTACATGTGCAGATCTACATTTTAGCAAGTAAGTTAGGGTATATTATTCGTCTATAATGTGCACCCCCACTTTTGAAGACGAAAATCTGGGAAAAGTGAGCATATACACGAGAAAATACGGTAATAGAATATAAAAATAAAATTTCTGAATTCCAATTCACAACATATCTAAATTAGTTTCATAAATATCTTGGCACGATAGAAACAATACATGTTCATGAAAGAGAAGTGTGTGGAGTAGCAGCTTGGCGGGTAAGCGGCAGAAGATGTGTTTGGCATTGGAGCGTCGAGTAAGTTCACCGTGAGATTAAGCACACAATTGCTGTAGTTTTAACACGTGTGCTGACTTCTGCAGATAGGCTAAGAGTGAGTTCATTAACAGCGAGTTAATGAGAACTTTATTTTCATTGCATCTGCGTTTTGAATAATTACTTAAATGAAGTTTACTAATTAAGCCGTAATATGGGACGTGACAACATCAAGCTGTACTACACACAATTTCTCCTTTTTTTAGCCACAGGTGTATATTAATTTTACAATATATATAAACTGAGATTTAATTTGTTCTGTTTTTCTCAGATGTCTTCTCGTAAATTCCTAACTCAGACTGAAATCATTTCTCTTCTTGAAGAAGACTTGCCTAATTTGAGCGAGTTATCTGATGAACATTATGTTGTAGAGACGTTCCCTCCATTTGTCTGAGTGTCACCTGATGAATCTGAGAGTGATGTTGAAGGATATGGTCAAGGTGACATAACAAACAATAATGTTGTTTTGCCTAAAATTGACACAGATTTTACAAATCGTATTGGTAATCTAATTCTTTATACTTTTGCAAGTCGAGATATAAAGAACGTTTCCATTAGAAGGAAGCTTGTTGTAGAACATGGGCCTTGAAACGGTTTCAAGGAAAACTGACACCTAAGATTCTTTATCCAGATGCTATCATAATTCTCTCGTCTATACGAAGTCCACATGAGCATTTCAGTGACTACTTTACACATGAATTCTTTTGTTCTCTTGCCGGTTACACCAATATGTATTTTGTCAAAAAAATAAAAGAATCTCTCAATCAACACAGGCTCTTCAGAATTGGAACGATTTTTTGGAATCAACGTGTGATGGGCTGCATTCGTTTTCAAAGACGTAGAACGTACTGGCTGAAAGGATACATACGAGTTCTATTATATACTCTTCTATGTACACATTCTACTAATACATATTCTTCTATTAAATACTCTATGACCAATCAGTATGTGACGTTTTTTTTCATTTAGTTTGCACTTTAGATACACCTACAGGCCCAAATTAAAACAAATTGTCAAACGTTCAGCCCGTGATTGACATTGTTAGGGATAGTGGCGGTCGGTGAGACCTGCGGATGGGGAGGCTACGAGGCAGTCACCCGAGCCGCTCTCAGTCGTAGCACCTCCCTCCTCGACACTCGTTATTTCACTATTAATTATAGTAGAGCTATCTGGTTTTTACAGCATACACGTATTATTAGAAATATACGCGTATCTTTAACAAGATAAACCGAAGATTAACTTACTTTTGTTCTAGCAAAAAAGTAAACTTCTAAGTAAAAATATATTTTGTAAGCTGCGATGAATTTACTTATAGACCTACAGCAAATTCACTCAATGGTCCTATTCCCTTAAGACAGAAAAAGCTTCTCACTACGTAATAATAATTACAAGGAAGAACAGTTGCAATAAGAGTAAATAATTTATATGCTTTGGGAAGAATTTTGTTTGTACCATCATCATTCTCTTTTTTATTAATCTGGTTATTTTCAGTGTGTAATGGTGAGAAAATGGTTTCAAGTCATGTTTCTTAATTTTTCATTGTTAAAATTCTGAGCATATATTTCCATTAATGGAACAAAAGAATCAGTCAGGAATATTTTATCATAGCCAGAAGAGTTTTTAGTGTCAACTTAGCTGGTTAAATTCTAATCCCTCGCAGGTAGAAAATCATACTTCTAATTGAGCAATAGTATTGCTTAACATTAAGCAGGGCCAGCAGAATAACTTCGACTTTACTCCACTACCGCATAGCTATTTATGTTGATCGTACCACGACGACTGGAAAGTTCTAGATTGGTTTTGTACTTTTTAAGAAATAACAATTTTAAGGTACGTCGACCATGTTTCCGAATTTTACTTCTCTCAAAATCACTCAACCGGGAAAATGGTTTCTCCAGATACTGCAATACCACTTTCATTTTCTTCTGTTAAATCCATTTTATCCTAGTTGTAGAGATTACAAACACACGCCAAAAGAGATAACTAGTAATAATACACACGGACAAGGAGCACGAGAACGTAAAGGCTTGCTTAAAACTAACACAAACCACATTAAGCGGTGCCGAGAGGCTAAATCACTTGTTGCCTCCCATGCACGGTTACAGATGGACTAGCGTGCCCCCATCATCCGCCAAGCACAGTTCTCACGTAGATGTATGAGTATTACGGCGGCTACTCAGATCCCTGCATCTGGCTGCTGCTATTCTGTACTATTATTGATAAAGGCCGAATAAAAAAAAAAATTGTGTAATTAATCAGATTATTTAAAATGCCAAATTGTGATTATAGATTAATTACAGGTTCAGTTACAATAAAAATCAGAGTCTATTGCCAGTTATTTTTAAATAATTGTTTAAATTTTACTGGGGAGGCTTAGCCTTCCTTGCATCCCCTGATGAGCCGCCGCTGGTTAGGTACAATAACAGCCATTCAATTGACGAGAAAACAATTCAATTGCCTTTACTGGCAATTTGATGTCCTCTCAAGCAGTATGTCAGAACAAATCTCACCCTGTAGCTCTAATAAATTTTGTCCTCACTGTATCATTTGGACTAGTATTTGATTGTGAATTGTATAACTCTATTACCAAATTAATATAGATTATTAAACTTTCACTTGTGAAACTTACTTTGTTTCCTCCCGTACGCGTTTCGGCGTGATGTGCGCCTTCGTCAGCGGTGTGAGACAGACTGCCAGTAACTTGTAACGGTTTTAGTTGGTAGGTTGAGTGGGGGTGTTGTGTGGTGGAAAGGAATTGGCGCGAGGATCCGAATTATTGTTTGTTTTATGTATAATTGTGTCAAAGAGTGTATGCGATTTATAGTGTAATTGGTCGTTAAGTATGCTGCTTGGTTGTGTTGTGTAGTGGTTGTATATTTCATATTGTTCTGCTGTGTTAAGTTTTCGACTTTTAAGTATGTAGTGTAATATCTCAAGATTAGTATCTATGTTGGTGTAGCTGTGGTTTTTTGTGTGTATGTGTGTGGCGAAAGCGGAATGTATGTTGTTGCTGGATAGAGCTTTTATGTGTTCAGAGTAACGTGATGAAAAAGATCTTCCCGTCTGGCCTATATAGAAACTATTACAATCATTACAGTTTAATTTGTAAACACCTGTTTTGTTGTATTTGTCTATGTCCGTGTTTGTATCATTGATGTGTTTTTGATGCTATTGTTTGTTCTGTATGCTATTTTGTAGTTGTGTTTCCTGAATGTGTTGGCGATTTTGTGTGTGTTGGAGTTATGTTATGTGAGTGTGATGTATTTATTTTGTTGTGTGTTGTTGGTATTTATTGTTTTGTTGTTTTTGTTTATGATGTGTTTGTGTAGTTTGTTAATTAAATTAGGGTTGTAGCCGTTTTTTTGATTGTGTTGAGTTCTTCTTTATAATCCTGTTTACTTAATGGTATTTTTGTTAGTCTATGGAGCATACATACAGGGAGGCCGCCTGTGTGTATACCTTGTTGTTGTAAGTGAAGTAATTTTGTTCTGTAATTATTTTGGTGAGTGTGATGATCTCATGTATGTGTGTTTCGGGTGTGTTGTTTTGTCTGAGTAAATGTTCAAGTGTTTGTGTGGTGTCTTTAATGGGCAAATTTATAAATAACGCAAAACACATAATCCAGTCAGAAAGCACCAACTACCTCAAACAAATCAAACATAACCCCCCAAAACTAAATGCTTTACCGAAAATACACAAACCTAATATTCCCATCAGACCCTTAATAAACAACACACAAGCACCCTCCCACAAAATCGCAAGACACCTAGACAAAATAATCAGGAAAAACATTAATCTCAGTAACAACACTTCTGTCAAAAACAACATAGAACTGGTCAACAAAACCGAACACTCCACATTCCACACAATTCAACATTAGCATCTTTTGACATAACCAATTTATACACCAATGTACCCATTAACGACACCATACAAACACTTGACCCTATGGGATCCCCCATATCACGAATACTAGCTGAAATATTCATACACAACATGGAACAAAACCATATAATAAACAACAACAAATACACCAACAAAATCATTTATTGGCACAGGTACGTGGATGATATTTTACTTTTATTCAATGGCAATACAAGACAGGTCGAAAACTTCCACAAATAGATAAAACCAAATACACCACAAACTAAAATTTACACTGAAAATAGAACAAAACAATATTATAAATTTTCTGGACCTAGCAATTAACAAAACAAACAATACACACACTTATAAAATATACAGAAAACCAACCACAACTGACATGGTCATACACAACACATCAAACCATCCAACGCAACACAAACATGCGGCATTCAACCATATGCTCCATAGACTAACAAAAATACCATTAAATAAACAGGATTATAAAGAAGAACTCAACACAATCAAAAAACGGCTACAACCCTAATTTAATTAACAAACTACACAAACACATCATAAACAAAAACAACAAAACAATAAATACCAACAACACACAACAAAATAAATACATCACACTCACATAACATAACTCCAACACACACAAAATCGCCAACACATTCAGGAAACACAACTACAAAATAGCATACAGAACAAACAATAGCATCAAAAAACACATCAATGATACAAACACGGACCTAGACAAATACAACAAAACAGGTGTTTACAAATTAAACTGTAATGATTGTAATAGTTTCTATATAAGCCAGACGGGAAGATCTTTTTCATCACGTTACTCTGAACACATAAAAGCTCTATCCAGCAACAACATACATTCCGCGTTCGCCACACACATACACACAAAAAACCACAGCTACACCAACATAGATACTAATCTTGAGATATTACACTACATACCTAAAAGTCGAAAACTTAACACAGCAGAACAATATGAAATATACAAACACTACACAACACAACCAAACAGCATACTTAACGATCAATTACACTATAAATCGCACACACTCTTTGACACAATTATACATAAAACAAACAATAATTCGGATCCTCGCGCCAATTCCCTTCCACCACACAACACCCCCACTTAACCTACCAACTAAAACCGTTACAAGTTACTGGCAGTCTGTCTCACACCGCTGACGAAGGCGCACATCACGCCGAAACGCGTACGGGAGGAAACAAAGTAAGTTTCACAAGTGAAAGTTTAATAATCTATATTAATTTAGTGCTGTGAAAAAAGAAGATGAACTATCGAAACATCTATTACCAAAGTAATAGTAGCAGTTGTTCTACAGTTGGTGGAGACACTCCAGAATAATTTTGGTTTATATTGACAGATATTTTACAACAGTACTATTACTTCAGAAATTACGGGATTTACACATCTATGGAAGTTGAACAACTTTGACAAATCGGTTGAAAAGTTAGAAGCCCTCAAACACAAATCACACGGACTGTGAGCATGGAAAGAGATTTGAGCATGTTTCGGACGATGGAATTCTGTTGTAGTGGGGTGAAAAGATGCGAACATACACCTACAGGCCCATAGTATTGGTGGCTTCAATGTGCTCTGGAATTCATTGCATTGAGACTGTACGTCGCTAGAGCGGGCATATTGATGCTAAATGCCAAAAAGTTATAAGAAAATATAATACACATATGGTTGGCGTTGACATTTGCAATACACTAATTGAGTGCTACCAAATGTGCATCAAATCAGAAAATTGACTTGGAAATTTTTTTATTATATTATTCTTACACTTGGGTGTTGTAAATGGGTGGGCATTGTACATTCAGCTTGTTACAAAGAATCTGCAGAAAGATTTACATTTAATCTAGAAATATCTGAGACACAGATAGCAACTCAGAAAAATTCAAAAGTGTCTTCAGTGATAATGAAAGTGTGGAAAATGGAGTTCCAATCACGAAACGGTCCAAATTCTACAACCCTTCAGCAAAACTTTCCTGCCAAGAGATGAGAAAGGTTGGGCATCAACACATTACTGAAAACCATAGCTCTCAGTTGCAGAAATGTGTATTTGTGTTTGATAAAAAAGACAAAAACTGTTTTTGGGACTTTTTAATTAATTTAAAATTAATTGAGTTAATAATAATCTTGTTGTACATGCATTACTTTGTTTTTGCTTCTAATACAAATTTGTAAAAGTACACTGTACTTAATGGTATTTGCATCTATAAGCAATACAGTTCATTAGTGCAACTAACATCGATAATATTGCTGTTGAAACTTTCTTCGTGGTTATTAAATACACATTTAAATATTTAATTCAAATGTTTTCAACTTGGAATCAATTAGTACACGTTATAACGGACGTACTAAACAAACATATTCAATTGTATGTTCTCCCACAGGAACACCAACGTCCAGCAATTTTTTATTTATTTTCCAACAATTTTATCTATCACCTATTGTTAAAGAAAGGTAAGTAATGAATACTTCTACGAAAAATGTTCAAGTCTTAGCTCGGTTTCCTCTTTTGTCCACTACTTGTACGCAATGTAACAAAACTTTATACTATTATATCCATTTTCTATAATGGAATTCCAGGGACGGGGATAAGTAGGGTGAAGAATAGGAAGGAACCTGCAGCTCAGTGGTGTGTTTTCTACCTGGTGCTAGTCGACCATCGGCCGTACTCGACTCGCCCAGATACCGGGCGACACAGCACACCTAAACTCTTAGTATTTGTTGAGCTGACTGTACAGTTTACATTTAAACACCCTTCACCTATTGTTTGACAGAGATCAGGCCTCTGTTTTGTTTCCGTTTTGTACACTCTTTTCATCTGCCTATTTCTTGAATTGAGTGAAGACTTCTATAAATATGCACCATTAACAATTCTGTACATTCGATAGGTCTACTGTATTTATTAACAGAATCATTCAAGAGAAGTTTGTTTCATTGCATCTCTGACAATCGTATCGCAGTCGATTACTAAACATACTAACGAGCATAATCACACTTTAGCATACATAAAAATAAAACTACAACGCTTTTTCAGCTTATTTTACGTACAATATGTTTTTTTCATACGATAATAGTTACTCATATAAGTCTGTTGCCACTTTCTTTGTAATTTGGAAATTATTAATTGAACTTGTCATTTTTGTTGTGCGATTGCGCATTTTAGTATTCATCTTTAAATGCGTTTATTATTTTTTTGTAATTTTTAAGTTTTAATATTACGCCTCCTTTTTCTATGTAAAGTCTCTCTATTATATTGACAAAAATAATATTAAACGTCGTATTGTTTATGTAGCATTTATTTGATATATTTATTGAACAAGCGAAGTTGGTTCTCAGTTTTAACTCGACCGTTTGGCATTTGTTTGCCTGCCTACCTGCCTCTTTGGGTTAGGTTTCTCGACAACATCAACCAGTTTGCCTACAAACGTGTCAATAATCTTACCCTACAAAACCCTATTGTTTTTTTTTTTTTAGACTGATTCCCAAAAAATAGAGGGTCAGGAGGCACAAATGTGAGAGGGTCAAAGCAGTGAAAAAAATCGCGAAAGTTCATGTGGGGGTATCACGTTAAAGGAAATTATAACCACGATCTGAATTTAGTGTTTATTTTTGAAAATATCAAACTTTTTTTTGACGTCAGGGTCCTAAAAATTGGGTAAGAATTTTGATAAACTTAAATAAATTCATGTGGGATACCAAATTAAATAGAATTTTAACCGAAATCTGAATATAGTGTAAAGTTTAGGAAATTTCAAAATTTTAGGAGACCCGGCCCAAAAAAATGAAAACTTTTAAAAAATTGTAAAAAGCCAGCCGGGTCTCATAATAATTGAAATTTAACACAAATTTGAAAGTTGCGAATTTTTAATGTTTACTGTATGACTGACCGAGGCAAAATTGTGGGGGCAAAATTATGAAAAATCGCAAAAGCTCATGTGGTTATAAAATCGAAGGAAATTTAAACATAAATCTGAATGTAGTGTTCATTTTTGAAAATTTCAAAATTTTTGACCGTCAGGACCCAAAAAGTGGGTGAAAATTTTAATAAAATCGCAAAATTCATGTGAGGTAGTAAATGAAAGAGAATTTAACTAAAATATGAATGTAGTGTTGTTTCATAATTTTTAGATTCCAGAGGTCTAAAAGGGATACAAAATTTGAAAATATTGTGAGAATCCAGCAGAGCATCAGTTGTAACGCAAAATTTGAGCAATTGCTAATTTTATTCAATCAACTATGCTGAACGCAAAGAAATGGGTGTGTTTTAGAAAGCGGAGAGGTATTGAGACGCCAGAACCGTAAGGCGGCATTACTTGAAAGAAATTAACTTGTAAAAAAGCTGTAGAGTAGAGCGGTAGGTTAATAACGCCGGCCTTGGGGCTGACGACTATAATGAATGAAATGTTAGGCTAAGTCACGTTTTGGGACACAACTTGTCATAAAATGTATTATTCGCTAGGTTATTAAGGGTGTGTGCCAATATTGTAAACGTTAAGTGCATGTAACAATAGATACCGTTAGACGAGAGAGAGCGTTGTGTGAGAGAGGTAACTATAGACGCTAGTTTTTTAAGCACGTGGAACACGGAAAAACGTTGGGCGAATCAGAAAAAGCGTCATATGTTGCGCGGGAGGTTTTCGGTAAGCAGATTGGGCGAATTTGTATTTAGCGGTAGTTTAAACCTATAGGATCGTTTTGCTATCGAACGTAGGTAAGAGAAATTCAAAGCAAGTATATATTATGAACTTAGAGAGAAATAAGTTAGTCTTCTTTATATCGGCGAAATTACACGAAGAGACTCGCGTACGCTGTTTTGCGTTAACTATATATTTTAATAAGTAATGTAAAGAATAAGTTAATTCGCAGAAGTAACCGAAGTACGGGAACGCGATAATTACTAACACTAAAGTTATAAAGTTTCATAAACCGTAATAAGTAAATGAGTGGATGATCGGAGTAATAACAAACAACAAGAAGTAATGATACATATAAAGTTCCATTAATTCAATACGTTGTGGTAAATCACGGAAGAAGGCGAATTAGTTCGGATTAAAGTCACGACGGTGTGAGATAGTCGAGCCGCACGCGACGCGAACTGTGTTAGATGAACTTAAGGTCAATTCAGTAATCTTTGTGTCCAGAGTGTATAAGTATACGACATAATTATATGTATAACCAATATGTCAAGTGTAGTGTACATCTGTGATAAAGTGAATTAGTGCATTCTTAACCAGGATTAAACACGCAACAAACGGCTGCTGACGACTCATCGACCTGCAACATCTTCAGGACTACGCACTTCGGAAGGATTCTTACGCAAGTAACGAATAAATGAACATTTGATTATATATTGTTTGATAAATATATGTTTTTTATTCAATATAGTGACTCAATTTGTCAGAAAAGAAATCATTGCTATTTAATAATATTCTAATTGTAAGATAAAACGATCAAAGTCATATTAAGAAATTTTGTAATACATAAATGCAAAGGATTCATTAAAAGTTGATTGAATATTTTAATTTGTGTTTATTATTACAGGCGCCCTGAGGTATAATTAAGAGTCGGTACACTGGAATAAGTGTTATAGACTATTAAATAAATTATTAATATTATTATTGATCAAGGTAGTTTGTAATCTTATTTCTCACATGCTCGTAGGCCAACATAATTTGCAATTAAATAATTTAACTCTTTTATAAAGGCCTATCAAGAAGTGTATTACACAGTTAAAAGGAATTGTTACCAAAATTCGAATTTTTAGTCTTTATTGCATGATAGTATGCTCTACAATTTTTATATTACTATAGAAATAGTAAAGAAATTGCGATTTCTGTAATTTCCCCATAAGTGAAAAATTCGCTAATATCTAATATTTATGTAAAAATAAATGTATTCTTACTTCGTTCGAAATAGTGAGCGAGTTTTGCAGCTCAGGAGCA
Source organism: Magicicada septendecula (assembly GCA_034769895.1). Taxonomy (NCBI): domain Eukaryota; kingdom Metazoa; phylum Arthropoda; class Insecta; order Hemiptera; family Cicadidae; genus Magicicada; species Magicicada septendecula. The sequence goes on along the minus strand of CM068376.1, from coordinate 225,965,840 downwards.
TATTATTATAGTATTTAACTAGTTATTATAGTTATTATATTACTCGTTACTAGTTAGTTATTATATTATATAATTAGTTATTATAGTTTCGAATGGTTTACTATCACACACACACACACACACACACACACACACACACACACACACACACACACACACACACACACACACACACACACACACACACACACACACACACACACACACAACCTTACGATGATGATATCTGATAATGATAATAGATATCTGATGATGATAGTTGGATTACTATCAAAATATTTGTAATTTACAAAATAAAAAGTACATTCTTGTTAAAAGTTTTATTATTATTAATAATAGTAATATATATATTGCAACAATTACATATATTTGCATATTTATCCAGGGCTGTATGTTTTGTAAATAATTAGTGTAAAGAGAATACGACGAACGGTTTTAAACAATTATGTGCATGCAAGTGCACGCGATAGCCTGTCGAAAGTGACACCTGCCCCGGTAGTGTAAATACAGCGTTTGTGTGTGTGTGTGTGTGTGTGTGTGTGTGCCAGCATCGAACTGCGTAGTACTGCGAGGGGAGGAAACATACGAATTGTTGGTTTTGTCATTAAAGCAGGTATTAACAGGATTAAAATAAATTAATTAATATGTTTTTTACCTGTTACCAAAGACGCAATCACAATTCTAAGTACACCATTAGATTAAGGACATTTAAACACGTATGGTGATGCAAAATTATTGCAGGAAAATGCAATAATAAAGCCATTATATTAATTAATGTTAATTACTACCATAATTAACTAGTAATTAACAAGTGAGTTATATATAAGTGACAAGTGAAAAATTACTAAGACAATGTAATCGCTCGCGTTACGATAACATTTACGTAATCGCGAAAACGGTCTAAAAAGTGATCAGTAACAAAAGAGACGCTACACTCGAATTGACACAATTTAACACGTCAAAAACAATATCTAACATGTCAGTTTGCCGTCTACTATAAATACCCCCGGCAATTTTGGGCGAAGTCAGACTTAAGATGTCTTCAGACGACGTCACTCTGCCCGTCTGCCGATCGATTTGAACAACATTACCATCATCTAAATATACCACGATTGATGGAGGAGCACCAGATCATCATCCACAAAAAACCATAGTGGTGAGTACTGAGAACGCATTAGCATTATCATCATCATCACCATTGTCATCATTTAGGACGCACACACACATATACACTCAACGGTAACTTCGGTAGTACGCAGGTGACACTTGAACAATTATATTTTTTTGTGCAAAGAGCTCATAAAAAAACTGAATATGAGACGCTAAAGACTTTAAGACTTAAATGTAAATAATGTACGTAATTGTAAATTGTGGTTAAAAATAATAATTTTGTTCTGTTAAATTTTACAAATTTGGGTGTGTCATTAGAAAACAAATATTTTTTCAAGTAAATGTTATTTTTTATTATTAAAATATTAATAGCAACAATTAAATTTTATTTAGTAAAGTTAGTATTATTTTATAAATGAGTTGCTGTTTTTAAAACTGAGTCAAAGTCGGACACTCATGCAATATAAAGCAATTTTATAATTTGTTCAGCTTATATGTTTAGATATTTAAGATTATATTTTTTATGTGCACTGAATAGCAAGGGTATGTTATGTCTTATACAGAGTGTAAACTTATAAAAGATAATTTAAAAAATTTTATCATTTCAATTTTTAATATTCAAATAATTTCTTTGCAATATTAATAAAGTTGATTGATTATTTTAATATGTTTTAATTAATGATTTCATGTCATCAACGTCTCACTCGTCTTTGTAAAATTACGTTTGTTGTGTAACCACATATACTTTACGCAACGAACATAAAAATCCTACGACCTGGCCGGTATATAACACTTTATAGTTGCGTTGGGTACATGGTCAGAAATGTATTCATTTATTTTATAATATTTGTAACGCTGTAATATATTGCAACAATGCAAAATTGTGCCTGAGAAATGTACAAAATTATAGGTGATTATATCTACCAGAAAATGCAAAAAGTTTAATACACACTCTGCATTTTGAATAACAAAGTGTTTATCACCTGATTTGACCTCATGTGAGGTAAGACTGAACAATGTGTGTGTGTACGTGTGTGTGCGTGGGGGGGGGCTGCACAGACAGCAATTATTTCACCAGCAAAAAATGTGCTTTCCGCGAAGTAGTTCAGAACTGCGCGGTGAAACTCTGAAAAAAATTCTACCAGTATTTAGAATTTGGTCTTGGGGGGGGGGGGGGTCAGGTCGAGTCGGTTTCATACAAAAAAAGAAACAAGACTGATCAACATTACTATCTTTAAAGTGGTTGCAAACGTGTGATAACACCATAAAATCAATCCCATTAAAGTAAATGGTAATAACACAGTACAAATACGCGTTAATGAAACATTGTTTAGAAGATACTAATTGACTGAATTGATTTTCCTATACATCAAACCTATACGCAAATGCTGTGTAACAAACCTGTTTGTATATTTCAAAAATAGTTACTAGCCTACTATTGGCTATTAGGATACACAGCTGAAAAAATAATAAAATAGCTTAAGAACGAATAAAAAGAGTAACAAAATTCGTTAACTTTTTTCGACACCTGGGGGGGGGGGATCCGGTTCCGTTCTTACCCTCCGTAAATACGTCCCTGCCAATAGACGGTTGTTTGTGCCATTCGCGTGTAGACAAAACTTTATGTAATTATTTCTATTCAAAATTACCTCGTTAATAATATTATTACAGAGCAATACAAATAATGACAGCTAGTGCAAAACATTACACATCAGTTACAAGTACTGGGCGGTATTTAACCGTGCAAACCACAGATAAACGCAAGTTTGCAAATTGACATCGAAAATGGTCTTATAATTTCAAAAAGGTCCGCGATTGCTTACAAACAATCCTTGACAAGGCTTGATCTCAATCTGCTCATAGAGGTGTGATCGTTTTTTTTTTTTTGTAGTTCGTCGCATTGCCGTGCTGAATTAAGTTACCGGCATCACCGGCCGACGCTTGGAACTCACACAGTTAACTTTTCTGATGAAAACACACATACACACACAACATGATTAAAAGGAATCAGGAGGATATTAGACGACCATGAACTAGGTCAATTATTAAGTTAAAAAGAAAACAAGAAAACAGATGCAATATCAAAATAAAAAATTATAAATACGGTTGTAAATAGTCGATGTGAAATTAAAAAAAAAACGGAAGTTCAGTAATTCAATACATAATTTAATTTGACATAGTAGTCCAGTATCAAAACTAATCATCCAACAAAAACAAAATTTTTTAGGAAATCCAAAAAATTGGTTTTGACTCTTATATCATGGTACAAAAACGTTTGGTCATTTATATCACTTACTTATGTTAACTAAAGCTTTTCTAGAAAATTTCAGCCTATGAAATTTTTGGTTAATGAAGAAAACAAAAAAAATAAATTCCAGATGATGAGTTTTGTTGCCGCACAAGGCAAATGATTAGTTTTGTTACCAAATTACAAACACTGGAGAAGTGTCCAGCTTCTTGTAAAATGTTGTTAAACCAATTTAATGAGATTTTCAGATGAAAGGGTATAAAATTAATTTTAATTACAACGTTAATTAAATGATTTTACACTTTTTTTACATTAAGGCATTTTTATTAACCACATCTTAGAATACATTACAAAAAATAACAACGTATCATTTTTGGTAAACAAAATGTCCTCAATATTTCTTAACACAAACTATAAGGTGAGTACAATAAATCAGTAAAATAAAACTTATTAAGAATTTAATTAATGCTGTTTTTACTATTTAATAGTAAAAACAGCATTAATTAAATTCTCAAGTCAAAATCAACCATTGGAATATCTTCATCACAGTCTTCTTGTTCGGTAGTTAATCCATTTAAGACAGCTTTTTTATAAAACTCTAAATTAGGTAGATCATTCCAATTACTTCCATAATGTTTGGAGAGAAGTTTAATCACATCGTTTTTTTTTCTTAATGTTAGCTGGCAAACCAACAGGTATTTGACAAGGACTTATTTCAGCTGCACTTTTAGTTGGTTTACAAACACTTTTTGCAACACTGGTATCCACCATGTACGAGGCGAAAGGATTCGCCCTTTACCAATATTTTACAATGCAGATGTGTCGCCGTATGGAGTGTAAGGGGGATGAGGTTACTTACTACAACACTGCAACACACTGATATTGGAACTGATTAACTTCAAATGCAGATGTGTCGCCGTATGGAGTGTAAGGGAGATGAGGTTACTTACTACAACACTGGAACACACTGATATTGGAACTGATTAACTTCAAATGCAGATGTGTCGCCATATGGAGTGTAAGGGAGATGAGGTTACTTACTACAACACTGCAACACACTGATATTGGAACTGATTAACTTCAAATGCAGATGTGTCGCCGTATGGAGTGTAAGGGAGATGAGGTTACTTACTACAACACTGCAACACACTGATATTTAGTTACCACAGACGTACACATAAACATAAACACACGAAACACATAAACCATTACTAATGGGTTAAACTGGCGATAAATTAACATTTAAGTATCAAGAACTATAAATCACGATAACTTGAAAAGTACACGATAAGTAAGTGATACGTATGTATAACGGAACACAAATGAGATAACACAGCATTACTCGCACAGATCAATGTCTTAGTGTTAGCTATAGCATACGAATGAGGAATTTCGTTAGTTGCTCCTGCTTCGCTCCACGGCTGGTTCAACCGTTGGAGCTTAAAGCACTGTCTGACGCGGTCGGTTAGACGAGCTGCCACGCTCAGGCGGACTTGTGCACTTATCAGTTTTCCATGCCTAGGACCAAAGCGACTCGAGACGGTGCATACTAGTGAATGTTAGAATATGTTTTGGTCACCAGCCAGACCCGCGTCTGGATTCACCTACGGGAGCTTAAAGCCGTACTAACGTGGGCGGTAAGAGTAACGCGTCTGCCGGAACGGTGCGGCGGCGATGCGGTGCTCCCAAGCTATCCTCGCACACCTCGCGGTTTCCCCACAGCCGCAGCCGAGGCGGGTTCTGTTCTGTCGGGATTATGAATATTCTAGTAGACGCTGTAGCCAAACGTATGGACGTTGTCTGGTTGGTGTCCTCCCAGTTGCGAACAGTGTCACTTGTAATTAGTTTTACTTGCGAACACTTAGAGGTAGTTAACACAAGTAATTTGTTGTTGACGCGAGAGGGTATTTCTCACTTGTGATGAAGCAGGTGAGACGGATAATCTTTTACCGAAGTTATATATTTCTTCAATTAAAGATGAATGAAAATAGTAAAATTTACATTTTTTTTCTGTAAAAGTAGTCAGACAAATTTAAAAACTCATATCGCTTATAATGACAGAGGAAGTAAATAGCTACATTACCTTGGCATTTCTCAATTTTTTCCTTTATATTATTAAAAAAAAATATTTAATTAATTTTCTACTATCTCATTTCATATATTTATTCGCTACATTTTTAACTAGATTAAATACATTTTCCAATTAAATTTTGTTCGCGCGCGCGCGCGCGCACACACACACACAAAAGTGTATACAAAACTGACTTTTGTCTAACTTAACTAACTTTCTATGTTTTTGCTAACCAATTATTGTTATAATTTTTAAACCATTCTGTTGTTTTATTGTTTTTATTTTTTTATTATAAAATTTACATTTTATATTTAATTCACTAGTTTTTTTTACTATATTACTAAATACATTTACTAAACTACATTTATAATGTGCTTTCACGGCCGGCGTCATACTATCCGCACTGTAAGGCCGTGGTCTTCCATTTTCTTCTTCGTTACGAAAGATGTTGACTCGTACAGACGTTTCGGCCTCACCATGTTCAGTTCCAAAAGGACCTACCGAACTGACAAGGTGTCCGTCAGTACATAACAGTTCTGTGGCAAAGATGGCCACGGGTTTACAGCCCGGATAGTAGTTTTAGTAATTAAATTTATTATAATGTATGTATGTGTGTCTGTAAAGCTTACTTTATTATGCAGTGTTACTACAGCGTCGGTGGTAGCAGTTGCACAATTCCTGTGGCACTAGTGGGTTTTCTTAACGAAGTATTTCCACGAAGTAAAAGGGGAGTTGAAGAGTCCTATACTACCCATGTTAAATTGGCAGAATTTAGGTACATTTTTCTCATAAACGTTTTAAGCTAGAAGATTGAAATTTTGCATGCTTATTTACTCGTATTATTTGTATTTGCTGTAGTAGAATTATGCTGATATCTAAAATATTAAAAAAGTTATACATTTTTTACTTTTCAAATCTTTTTTTATTATAAAATTATATATATATATATATATATATATATTTAACAAACATTTCTTCACCTAGTAACATTATTTTACTACAATAGTTAGAAAAGATCAAGTATAATGTGCAGTAAAATTTCAACATCATATCTTTATTGGTTCATGAGATAAAAGTACCGTAGAGTTAAAAAAACAAGGTTTTCGGAAAATCAAGAAAAACAAAATCGTATACATTATGTGTGATTTTATTTCAGTTTACATGCCTTTAAAATGCACCTGGATTGTAGTGGCTGTATCTATCTTTCTCAGTTTCAAGTCTTCTCCTTCTCTTCTTAATCCTTGCTTTCTTGGTCATTTCTTTTGCTAATAACTCCGCTTTCTGCAACCACTCCTGGTCAGCCCTTCTTGAGTGCTTTGAGTGTGTTTACACCATAGTTCGCAAAGCCCATCTGTTTTAACACTTCCAATCGTCCAATATTTCCATCATTAAATGTAATTAAACCGTCATAAGCCCCAACATCTTATGTCTTTCTCCCAACAAACACATTTTTTGGCACCCTGGTCCACAGTACATTGTTGAACGACTCGTTCACGTTTTGCGTTTTGCCATGAAGGCACCTTTTTAGTAGATCCGGATTGGCCAATGCTCTAAATACTGGTTTTATGGCCTCCATTATAATATATACTATAATAGATGTAACAACATTTTGTATAAAATTAACTACGTATAATAATAAATGCAAGTTTTCGTCTAATTTCAAAAATGCTAAAAAAAACTTCTACACAAACTGCGTGCAGCACAATTTTCTAAATTAAAGTAAAAATATTTTTAACAATAAATACCCCATGGTTTTGGTACCAAACTGTGCAGAAAAGATAGTATTTTAATATAAGCTAATAAAAACAAATTGTAAAATTTTTACCCTACTGACCCTTCAACTCCCCAGCATTCACTGGAAGTTTCTTTTCCCGGAGCTTGACCGTGGACATATGTAAAGCCAGCCATCTTCTACGTACGTCTTCGGGACGAAGTGCAGTACACAATCGGGCGTTCAGCCTGTGTTGTAAACACACCCATGCCACTTGAACCTCATTGACTCTCTTGTAACCTTCTATAAGATTATCCACTGTATAAAACACAATGTGGACCTTTCGTCGTTTCAATAAACTCCATATTGAAAACGAAAGTACAGAGAACGACACAGAATAAATCAATGACAACTGGGGTTGGAATGAGTAAAGTCTAACTACTATTGAAAAAACTGAAATAAAAGTAAAAGTGTACCGGTGTTATTTTTGCGAAATTCGTAATGAATGTTTGGCGTAAGGAGTCTGTACCGTGCGTGAGTAAATGTGTACCGATGTTCAGGAGCGAGTAAACAACAACTGAGCAGATTTGAAACACTATTTTGGGTCTGAATGTTTATTTATAACTTAGAAGATCGAATACGTCGGTAACAGGTCTGTAACTCATGAGCTGAGCAATACGGTAGTGTTAGCGCTGTATTGCCTAGTACATGAAAAGCGGGCGAAATGAGTTGTGAATCTCGCTTTCGAGTTGCCGTTTAATCTAAGGCAGAAGGCTCGATGTTGACTTTTATGCTGAAATTCCAGACCAGCTGGATACGCGGAAAAAGCTAGGGAAGATCGTAAGTCATGTTGGGAATGACTCTGTGCAGACAGGCGAAACGGTTGCGACCGAACATTCGCTGGTTTCTATAAACGCGAGAGTCCAGATTCCTACATCCCGAATATTGGACTCGATTAAAAGCATTAACGACAACGACAACGACAACAACAACAGTAGTAGAAGTAGTAGTAGTAGTAGTAGTGGTAGTGGTGGTGGTGGTAGTAGTATAAATAACTATAATAAGAAGTAATAACATTATCAATTATGTGACTAACGTTTTAGCCTTGTGAACCGACTCTATTGGTTTCAGTAACCATCGGCATTTAGTTATGTGTAAATAAATTGCTTCCACTCTTTTCTGTCCATTTCGCCCTTTCGAGTCATACCTTTTCTTACCTGAATTCTTGAAATTAATTTTACTCAGTTTTATCTAGGCCTTATCATTGTATTATTTTCTAAATTTTTGCTTTCCACAAATTGAGAAAACAAGAGGAAAGCAAGTGGTCAAGAGGAATGGAGTGAAACACGCGTCACTACTAAGGCTAAGGCGGGAAGTAGTACAGCGGTTTTAATTCAGCAAGGGGTTATATTTATTTTTGGTCCTGTCTCTTTCGTTCATAAGTATCCCCACAAATTCAACTGTATACAATCGAACGTAGCTTATATACGTAAATCTATAATGTTTTTTTTTAATAGCAATCAGAAAATAGGCCTACATTCTTTAAGCTAATCTGCTGATTAGTGTACACACATAAGAAATGTACAACTAGATGGCGTGAAAAGGCGTTCCATCTAGCGATGTCACCTCGTGGTCCTTTAAGGTCGGATGGCCAAAGTCTTTTCAATCTTCTGTCGATTGCAGGCTGTAGAAGTGGGTATGATTAGCGGGTTGCAGTGGTTGTAAAGCCTGTATGGTGTCTTGTACCACGTTCATGAATGACTTCACGGACGTATGGAATATAGACGTCTGTGTGCAAAATGTGGTTGGACACATAACACAGGGTATCTGCGATAACTCGTAGGTTCTTTGATTGGAATCGCTGTATGATTGCTGTGTTAGATTTGGTGGCGCAGCCCTAAAGCTCGATTCCGTAAGTCCATATGGGTGTAAGGACAGTTTTATAGAGAAGTTTGTTGTTTATAGATAGATTAGATTGTCTGCCTATCAGCCAGTTAATTTCCTTAAATCTTAAATCTAGTTGTTTTCTTTTCTGTTTTATGTGGTGTTTCAAGGTCAGTTTAGAGTCTAAATGAAGACCTAGGTATTTGACTACTCTTTGTTGTGGCACTTGATTTGAGATAAACGTTGGGGCAGTCGTCTCTCCGTAAGTTGAATCTAATGTGTGACCACTTGGATTCGTTGGTCTTGATTTTCCATTTTCGTAGCCATTCTCCAGTGAGATTGAGGTGCTCTTGAAGACTGAATGAGGCGACTGTAGGATCTTCATTAGTTGAAAAATGGGTGTCTTGTCAACAAATGTACCGATTATTGTTTCTCTGGTGGTTGGTATATCGGAAGAATACAGGACCCACCTAGAGGGCCAAGAATACTCCCTTGAAGAACTCCTGTTGTATGTAGTAACGACTAGACGTTTCTCCGTTAACCTTGGTTTCAAATTCACGTTTGTGCAGGTAAGATTTCAGCATTTTAAATCGAGTTGAGGGAAGGATCCTTCTGATTTTGTATAGTAGTCCTGAGAGCCATACTTTGTCAGACGCCTGGCTGATATCCAGTAATGCGGGTGTCCAGTACTGTTTGCTTTCTAATACTTTACTAATTGTATTGGTTATTCGGTGACACGCCACTGTTGTATTGTTGAGTGGGCATATCGGAATCCGAAGTGATGATCAGGGATCCAGTCTTGGTATGTTAGATCCTCAGGAATTCTTCTCTATACAAGTTTTTCAAGAACTTTTGCATTTACTGGCAAAAGACTGACTGGACGATAAGATGAAACATCCGTGAGATTTTTTCCGGGTTTTGGTATCAATATAATGTAAGCAATTTTTGGTGATTTAGGCCAGTGTCGAAGACGTAAAATCGTGTTGAATATGTGCACAAATTTCTTGAGTCCTGTTTTTGGCAATACTTTCAACATCCTGGCAGTAATAAGGTTGATTCCTGGTGTCTTCTTCTGGTTTAGTTTATTGATTTCATTGATTATTTCTTTTCAGTCAATAACTTGAGGCGGCTACGAACTTAAGAGGGTATGGAAAGGTCTTGTTCCACTTCAATGTCGTGAACATTGTATTGTATGGTCGAGTGTGGAGTAAAGACTTGTGAAAGATATTCGGCATAGAGGTTGGCTTTGCCCCATGGTCCTGGAGGAGCTGAGTATCTACGTATTGGAGGTGCCGACGACTGGGTTTCTTCCTGTGCTTTTCGGGCTTCCAGATGGAGCTGTCCCATCTAATAACTTTACTAACATGTTGTTGATAGGAGTTGTTCCTAATTTCTTGGAGTTTTAGTTTTAACTTGTTGCTAAATTGATTGTACAGTACACTCTCACTAATCCGGCAGATATCAGACCAGGATAGGCCGGTTCAGTGGAAATGCCGGATTAATGGATGGTTATTAGAAAAAAACGCATTTAAATTACAAAAAGTAGCGTATATTGTACATATTGGTAAAACATTAAAAAACTTACACCTGATTAAAACATCGGATTAAAAATATAGTAAATTATTTTCTATTTTTTCTTAAAATTGTTCAAATTAGTTTACGTTTATAATTTAGTAAAACGTAGGAAAAAGTGAAACTCGCAGAGTAAAGTACAGTATTATTCCATTGAAATGAAAAAACTGTCAATTTTATTCTGTTTCTTGGCTTGAAACGACACTTTGAACGCTTTTTCTTGCAGTTTCTTCAACACGAGAATTTCACAAGGAGATACGCCATTTTCTTTTGCTGACTTAATAGAAGTTGGCCTACTGTATGAAGTTGTCGCTGCTTCTCCCTCCTTCTCCTCTTCTCTGGTCATCACATCGACTATTTGATCGTCTGTAATAAATTGGTTTTTTCATCTTCGTCACCCGCCAGCCACTTTTTTACATCCTCCGTTGTCAAATCATCTGTTCTGTCTACTAGTGACATTTTTCACTCACGATCTTAAATTACGTAAACACGGCAAATAATCACACCAAGGAAAAAAACTGCAAATAAACGGCACTGTACACAGCAAGGGACTAATGATGCAACTGACGTCTATGGTCAGCGACTTGTTTCACCCTCCACGCTCGCCAGCACCCGGCTGAAAACGCCGGACTATTGGAGGGGCCGGAGTACCGCAGTGCCGGATTACCCTACTTTGTTCTGCTGTCGGGTCTGCGTGTTCGCTGCCAGGTTGAGCTAGCCCTTCTTTTCTCTGCTGTTAGTTTCTTGATTTCTTATGGGATGTTGTTAATTTACTGATGGGATATGGGGTGGCTAGTTTGGCTGCATTGTGCAATAAGTTAATTAGTTGTGCATAAATAAATTGCTTCCACTCTTTTCTGCCCATTGCCCGTCTTTCGTGTCATACCCTTTCTTTCCGGAATTTTTGCAATTATATAATTTTACCAGATTTACTTAGGTCTTATGTTTGTATTGTTTTTCTCAATTTTTGCTTTCCACATTCGTCTTGCGGTAGAAGAGGTCAAGAGGAATGGTGTGAAGCACGCGTCATTACCACTGAGGCAGAATAGCGGTTATAATTCAGCAAGGGGACGGAAGCCTTGATGATGAATATTCTTTTTGGTCTTGTCTCTTTCATCCATTAGTATCGCCTCAATTCAATTGTGTAAAATTGAATGTAGTTTATATAATATGTAAATCTATTCTATATGTTTAAATGTTTCTTTGTAACTCCTCTAACGTTTCCCAGTTGATTTGTCTCAGCTGTCTGTATTACGGATTCCTGTTTTACAGTTAGCACCCAAGGCCCTAGACAAAATAGTAGAGTAAGTCTATGAATTGCCTTAAGTACTATTATCTTTGTTATCTGTGAGGTTTCTTTCTTATTTACAATATTGGGATTTATGACATGGTATTGTTTCATTGTTTTCTCCACTCTTCTGTTGACTTTCGTTTCAAGCTTTTCTTTTTCTTATATTGTAATATATTGTATTAAAATAGAATCCCCACGGCGGCGTTTGTTAATAGTTTTAATTGCGTCTGTATTTCGTGCGGACGGTCTTTTGTCGTCTGCTTGGGTCTCCGACGTTCGAATATGCATCGCCGCGCGTTCTGTTGCCCAAAAGTTGAAACGCCGGATCAGCTGTTTGTCGTTCGGCGAGAGCCGTGGCCGGTCCAACATTTGGGCAGTCTCATTCCGGATTCCGTCATGCACGCTTCGAAGCTCCTGCGGCGAAAAAACCCTCTGTTACTTCTCATCTTTATTTCCCACTATGGGCGAGTAGACTTTAAAGAGCCTCTGGTAAGTTTCTTTAATTATACATTGTTATTTTATAAAGGGGAAATGTGTTTAAAAATGTTTATTGGTTGGATGAACTCGGATTACAAACGCGTGTGTGGTTCTGTACTTACCCTAGCTTGAATGCACGCCACGTGGCAAATTGTTCAGTACTAGCTTTGATATTAATTTAAAAATAGAATTCATCAATTGTTCATTCTTATTAATTAAGATGTCAAAGAAAAAGGTGCCAATGAAATATTAACAAAACAGCTACAGATTGATAAGAAACTAATGTAATTCATGCCACGTGGTGAGGTGTTAGATGAAATCAACTGCTATTGTGATATACTGACAATAATTGTTTGAATGGGAATTGATTGTGGTTTTGCAGTGGCACAATTTAATTGTTAATTGCTATTTAAATTTAATTATTGAAATCCGTGTTAGTAACGTCTTTGTAATCGAAAGTCTAGCACTTAATTTGGTATGGTGTATGTGCGGTTCTAAGGTCGAGTGAAGGTGTGTTGAGGGTTATTTTTTTACGACTGCTTCCTACCAAAAACCTGTGTTCTAGGGTTCCCGATCCAGTCAAGGGTTTCAGGGCTATACGGTGGTGATATCTTCAGCTTTCACCATCGGCTGAGCGATGCTATCTGGCTCCCCGTTTTCGCCGTCGGAAACTCACAATGGGACCCGAATTTATTCCCTGGAGAAGTCTCAACTCCGGGACGAGCAGCCAGTTGAACGTCTGTAGCAGTAACAATCGTCTACCCACCTCATCATGTGGTAACAACTGAACATCAGGTGAAAAGTTTCCTTTTTATTCAAGCTCGACCTTCGCGACATGTGAACACAACTAGTATCATAAAAGTAAAATTACATTTCCGTTTGTACTTAACTTGCAGTTAGTGCATTGAACGATCAGAACCGAACATGCCCGTTTATGATGTGCACGGTTATAGCTGAGTGCTATTAAAATGTATTTATTAATAAGCTCAATAATTGTATTGCGGGGCTAGCAGGCATCTCCAGACCATTGTTCTTTTCATCTATACCTTTTCTAGTTAATTCTTTTATATCCAGCTGAACTAACGTGTCGTGTGCTTTCATGATTTACAATGCCAGGGTTTCCTGTGCAATAGTCTAAATAGTTTGTCCTTTACCTTTTTTAAATTGCCTTACCCTTTATGGTTGCGAATTTTACTGAACTTACGGATTTCTCATGTTTTTTTAATAATTAATTCTGGAATTCTCTGTTTGTTTCATTTCGCGGGTTTATGTTAATACAAGAGGTGCATGTCGGAAGCATGCTGTATGCTGTCGGTCATATTTAAATCTGAGCGTAATTACTATAGTAAATTCCGGTATTATACCCTATACATGGTTCAACGAGTGTTTGCAGAAAATGTTGGCCTATTACGACACTGGCGAATGGTAGAGGCCGGTTCACAGGCGGACGTGCGGGGGGCGCACGGGCTACCGAGCATCTAATAAATTGATGTTTTGTGATCGGTGGACGTTAGTATTAATAAGCCTCCGAGGGAAACGTCAACCCCTCCACCTTGTCGGAGGTCACTCTTTTTATGCTAGGGGAAAGAGGCTTCCACAGGCCTAGATCACATAAACCTGTGGTACGGAGAACCCCGGACTAAAATTATAACATAGACAGGCCCATTTGCTATCACAATACTAAAATCTACAATGAAATTAATTATAAAATAAGCCTATTTGCTATGATAATACTAACATGCTATTTACTACAATATTTACATCAGCCTATCTACTACAGTATGTACGTACATTGGGCTATTTACAACAATGGAAACTACGTTCATTCCAATTCCATAGCTAAGTCGGAGTCACTGCTACTGTCATCATGACCAACATTTATAATCAAAGGGCCACTCTCCTCCGTTTCTTCTATTAAGTTGTCCAATTCCCACAGTTTCGCCTCTTCTTTCTTTACGTGCTCTATACACTTCTTCCAGTCTTCTTCAGTTACTTTTTCCACCCCTTCTTCCAACAGCCGTTTTACATCTGCAAGCTTAAATGTTGTGTTGTTAGCCGCAACATGATTTTTCACTTGAGCCCAGATCAACTCGATGGGATTTAACTCACAGTGATAGGGGGGTAATCTCAATACTGTCTTGTTTTCCTTCTTGGCCATCTCATCAATTACATATTTGTCGTAATTTCCTTTTTCTTGTTCTACTATATAAAGAAGTTCTTTCTTTAGATAACTACTATCAGCATTAAAACCTTTTTGTTTTAACCAATTTGCTATTTCATTTTTTTTCCACGACATGTTCGGAATTTTTTCACACTTTACTGATGATATGGTGCGTTATCTAACACCACAACAGAGTTATCTTCCAGGGAAGGTAGGAGTTCTCGAAAGTAATCTTCAAATACATTCCCGGTCATTTCTTCGTGATAGTCAGCAGTAGACTTTGATTGGAACACCATTAATCCATCTTTCAAAAAGCCCTCTTCACAGCCCATATGCACAACTATCAGGCGGCTCCCTTTCCCCTTAGGACTTCGTAGTCCTGTCGACAGACCTTTCAAAAACGCATCTTTCGGCGACTTAATAGTTTTATCTTGCCAAACCTTATTTTTGACATGGCCTGCATTTACCCAAGTTTCGTCTTGATAGTAAACTTTACGGCCTTCTTCACGAAACTGTTTAATTTTGCGTAGGTAATTCCGTCGCCATACAACTATATCATCCCTGTCACAGATAAACATGTTACGTCTTCTTTCATGAAATTTAAAATTCAATGATTTTAACAGTTTATATAGCGTAGACCATTTGAAATCCGATAAGTCTCTATCGTTGTTAACTGCACTCAAAATTTTATTTATTGTCGGTTGTTCATTTTTGAAAAAAAATTCGTGAACTTTTCTCCTAATAGCACATTTTGTAAATTCGTCCAATTTATCTACTGCCGCTACTCTAGATTTTTTATTTTTTGGTGAACTCAAGCCTAACGTTTTGTTTTTCAAATATACATTAATAACACTATAAACACTCCGCTTGCTAACACCGGTCATTTCAGCAACTTTTTCCATGGCTTTGTCCTTTTTTATGGTAGGATTCTCTGTACTTAAATGTTTAAAATTATTCACTATACACAATCTCTTAGCACTATGTATAACTTTGCCGCGTTTGTTCCTTGCTATTGGGGAAAGAGTCTCCATATTGTACAGTTTTAGTCCAAGCTATTAATAATAACTAAACAGTAAAAACAGACCCAAATGGCACGTTATTCAACGGTGAAAACAAGGAAGGAACTGAACTCAGTAGATTACGCACAGTACCTACAGAACGTGACGAACAGGAAATATGAGTTGGCGGACTGCTGTGAAACGGGCGTTGGAATGTTACCGATAACAATAGAATCCGACCCTCGTCAATGTCATTCGCTTGAAATATTTTCTGCAAACACTCGGTGAACAAATTAAAGCCTTTAATTTTCTGATTTGTCTTTTATATACTTTAATTATTCATATTTCTGAATTTCGGTTTACAATCGGGCTGTTTATGCTTGCAACCTTGTCAGTCCTGGGTTGTCACTGCTCTAGTATTATATGAATTTAACTTGCGTATGTATCATTTATTAGTTATGAAAAGGCACACAACATTTACATGTATTAATGGCTGTCATGCTGTTTGTTGAGTTATTGAATTAAGTGTTAATTATCTGTAAAGCATAGACAGATTTAAATGGTAATGGTTAATTATTGCTGAGAGGATACTGATGTGTTTTAAAATGAAACCTAGTTATTTAATGTTTAAAAGCCACTTAGAGAGGGTACATGAAATCTTTCATTATTTCAGATAGGTCATTCATGAAACCTAATATAAACCTTACTTAATAAGTAGCATAGCCCCATTCGTGGGAAGTATATGGAATAGGTAACTATTGTTAATAGGTCACTTTTGAGACTTAAGGTAAATTAATTTGTCAATTGTTAAAGCCACTTGAGGAGTATATAAAATAATTAATCATTGCTAAGAAGTCACTTGTTGTATTTAATATGAGTTTTACTGTTAATTGTTGTTGCTATGTTGTTTAATTGACCACTGATGTTTTATTTCTGGAAGGCTTTATATATGTTAATGTTATTGTAGAGTGACCCTAGAAGATATTGCTATTGAATATATATATATAATATGTAGAAATGCTCTTCATACTTAAGATCAAACACAAAAATAAAATACTGTTATGTTAAATGGAGTTTCATTGCGAGTCCTGTCACTCTGAGCTCAGTGCAGTTTATGCTTCCCTCTAGGCCACGTGCCTAGTCTTAAAATTTACGGGACGCCTATCAAAAAAAAAATTTTCGAAAACTTTGGGGGGGAATAAGGCGTCTCACTAGTCAGTGAAACATTCACACTTACCCATTTCACATTATTCGTCTTTATTCATCGATTTTTATATTGAAGTCTTTCTATGCTTCGCCAACGTTCACACACATCAGTTTGTTTCCTTTTGTTTATTTTCAATCCTTTTTCTCTCATTAAGTGTTCAAATTTTTATGTTCACTTATAATATCTTCTTAGTTCTTTCCACAAGAACGCCATCTGCAGTGTAGGCCTACCTACTGAAATACTTAAACTTTGTGGATAATAAAGCTTACAATAATGATAAAAACACATGAGTTACTTAGTCGAGGCAACGCTGAAGTGAAAATCACTCAAACCTAAGCCCCTTTCAAGAAAAGACAATTGTTGTTAAGGATAACAGAATATAAAGGTTTTAAAAAACATACAAACACTTGGTAAGTTTCACAGTTTATTATTTACCTCTGACAGCTGTTTCAGCTTATTAAGCTATTCATAAAGAGATCATAGAAACAACTGACTGAGTTGAAACAAGTGCCCAACGAGTCATCAATCAATATAACCGAATATCGTGAACGCAAAGTGTAGATCAGGTTTTTAAACAAAGGCGTGTAATATTTAGATTACTACACACATTTACAATTGCATTGAGGTAGTAGTTAACAAAAAATAAAGTAAATGCATTCTGCAATGTGTGACTAATACTGCTAAGGCGACAATGTGGTGTTTATTCACCGGAGCTGAGTATTGTATTCGACAAACAAGAGAACAAAAGTGTAGACTCGTGCCTGCAGACCGTATACAACAGCGACAATAAACCTTACCACCCCCTTTGGTTGCCACATACGCATGAACTCGAACTTTCTTTGGCGATCTATAAGCCTAAAACTCGCATTACAAAACGCATTAAACTAAACGTTCTCTACCGTTAATACGAATTTATTATGGCAAATTTCGGTCACGCCAATTTACTAAAATCTTCAGACGCCTGAGAACAAGGCTTCCCTTCGCAAAGATATACATAGAGTGTTGTGTTATGGGCGTGCTTGATCTGTTCGGCGGATTGACAACGCCAATCAATTTAAAAAATCTATCTCGCAATATACTTTTAAAAATAATATGTTGTATTACGCTGCCCATAACATTATGAGATAAAATTAGTTAGTTAAGAAAATTTTTTATTTTATTAATTTTAAACTTAAATGGGTGGCAGAAATATTTTTAATCACTGTCATATATAGTCTGTATTGAAGGCACAGAATTTCATGTCTGTTAGCTTAATGGACTTACTGTGTTAAGTTTTTAGCAGTGGCGGCTCGTGACTTAAGAGGCTGGAGGGCGCGACCTTTAGGCTCCTTAATTATTTATCAATACAGAATTTAACGCACAATAGAAATGTCGCCAATATTTGATCAAATAATTCATTAATAAAATAAGAATAGTAACACATGCAGCATGCAACGATTATTTAAAAATTTGATCTCACCTCAAATATTGTCATCTGTTGTAGAGAGTCAGCAGTTTTATTAATTAACATAACCACAAACTGTCCACAAAAATGTCTATGCTGTTTCCACAAAACAAGTAATATACTATATTTACATTATATTATTTCTATGATACCTACACTTTAAACATACCCTTTATTTATATACAAAGTCCATTCGCCTTTCCTTTAAATTAACGAACTTTTCTAGCGTCAGAGTCCTTAATTTCTTTAACAAGTTCCTTGTTGATAGATAACATCGCAAGGGCATTCAGTTTATCGTTTTTCATTGTACTTCTCAAGAAAGTCTTTAGTATTTTCAGAGTCGAAAAGCAGCTCTCAGGTTCGGCACTTGTCATGGGGTAGTTATGATAATTTTCAGAAGTTTTGACACTTCTTTGAAAACTGACGTAAGATTGTTTTCTTCTATAACGTTAAGAAGTTTTATTGCGCCATTAATATTAAAATCATGCCGTCTGTATAGGCTAATAGTTCCAATTCACTCCGAAGTTTGTTTTCTTGTAAGAAAGGGTAATGTTGAATCACTCGCTTGAATTTTTCTTCCGGAAATTTTGTAGAAAAAAGTGGAAATAAGTCACTTGGTTCCTCAGGGAACTCCTAATTTATTTGTGTTTCTATTTTATTTATTTTCTCCCTCTCTGCATCTCATTTTCAAAAATTCCGATATCACTTTGCCACACTACACTGTCTTTGTTTCTACTCTGTAGTTGTTGGTACAGTATGTCCAGATGGGATAGAATTCTATGGAAAAAAGTTACCCAGAACTTTAGGAAATTTTGGTCCTAAAGAGCCATTCTGTGAGCACTTGCCTCATTAACTGTGAGTCTGTTTGTACACTTTTCTTCAAGAACTTCGAAACATTCCTCCAACTTATATCGGTTTTCGTACACAACGTTGACTGTACGAATGTTGTAATTTCATCTTGTTATTGAAACTCTGGGTAACCTGGCTTGGACTACTTCCTTCAAAACGTCCGTTCGTAAAGATGAGTGTGAAAAAAATGCTGGAATGGCAGACAGATTTGAAAAAAAATTCTAACTTTGTTGTTTACACTTGTTGCTTTTTCTAATAGCAAATTAAGTTCATGAGCGTAACAGTGTACAAAACATGTGAACGGATACACTTCTCTAATTTTTGCCTTTACACCTCCAATAGAACCACACATAACATTAGCGCCAACATAAGTCTGAGCTATTAACATTTCCTTTGACGTGTGAAGAAGGGGATAGATATTGTTCATTATGCACTTTGCTAATGTTTCTGCACATTTACCTTCAGGGCTGAGAAATCCCCAAAATCTTTCGTACACCGACCCCTTAAACATGTAGTTAAAAACTAATACTATTTGACAGTGGTTTCTCACATCAGTTGTCTCGTCACATTCGATTGTCACAAATTCGGAAGCTTGTATCAACTTTTCTGTTTCTTCCCTGCAGACACTAAGCATACAATCCAATATATCATTCTGTATTATTTTCTATGTACCTTTGAATACTGTGGCCGATTCTAAATGGTCTTTCATTGCAGAATCCAGCTCCGCAGTAAAATTAATTAAGCCTTTGTATACCCCTGGGTTTGTAGACGATGCTCATTCGTTATGAACTCTTGGAGACAACTGTAAAACACTACAGAATTTGACACACGAAATCAGCTGTTTTAAAACATGTCTGTTTTTGCTGACTTGAACATTGTGCTTTTCAATTTTTTGTCTAAATTACGAGTCCAGACTAGACAGTATGTTTACTTTGCCTAACAACAAAAAATCAACAACACTATTCATGTGATGGACGGATATTTCATGCTTCTTAATTTTTTCTGTAAGATGTTTTATATGATTAACATCTTTTAGAGTCCAAAAACAATCACCATTTTTTCTGGGAGACAATAAAATACATGGAAAACAGAATACTATTCGTGAAGCTATTAAAAAAAACACAAACTCAAAACCTAAACACTAAACTAATGCCCGCACTGAATTAACCACGGCAGAGAAACTTATAAACTCTAAACAGAGCAAATCTCATATTATTATCAATAGTCTGCGATTAGTTGTACTTAGTGAATTACGCGACTTTCTGCTAATCGTGGCTCGGGAGCCGGCGCGCCGAGCGACAGTGTAAACGCCACCTATAAGCTTACAATTTCGTTCATCTTTGGATAGAGTAGGGGAACTGAGAAATGGGCGCGATTGTCAGAGCGCCGTAATGCATGCTGTTCCGAAAACATTTCTGCTATTACCTTACACAAAAACATTTTCTTGTCCGAAGCGTTAAAGAAATATGTAATGACTTTCCACAAATAGTGATAATGGGTTGTTTAATAATATGATTTAATCTGGGAGGCGCGCGCCTTAGCGCCCTAAGAACGAGCCGCCCCTGGTTTTTAGGCGGCTGAAAAGATCATAGAATGTCGCTGATAAAAACGTTTTTGAAATGAAATTTGTACTAATGACAGATGTGCATGACAAAGACCGATAAGTCCTACTATAAACTTACTGTTTCAATATATACATATTAGTACATTTCCGCAATCCGTCTTATTTTGCGTGTTTTTGGTTTTCGGAATGTGACTTGAGTTCTTCCTCGTCAGTCTTTCCTCTGCATTTCGACATCTGCTGCTCTGGTGTCTTCCTAAGGCATGTGCCAGACAAGAGTTCTAAACACAGGGGAAAGCGTAGTCATATCCGAGAAACCAACAACAAAGAATATAGGCTATATTTAAATTGGTATTATTGTGTGTGATTGTGGTAATACCAATAATAACAATTTAAAATACCAAAAATCAACAGGAAACCATAGCAACAACAAGCCGGAACACAAGTACTCATCAAGATCCAGAATTAAGATGGCTGAGGATGAGGAAAATAGGGGTCCGAAACATGTTCCAAATAAGGAAATGATATATCTTAAGGTAAAAGTAATTATACATATTAAATAAATAATATGTGCATCAAGAAATATACTGTAGCAAAGTCTTTGAACACACACACACACACACACACACGCGCGCGCGCACGAAATAAAAATTAATTTAATTATAATACTTGTGGAGTTTATTACTATATATTACTTGTGTAATAGTGGCCACACAATTTTTTGAGTTCGTTAGGTCCATTTGTTGTGCTCCGTCACTCCACATTTATTGTTTAATCTCTAATAAGTTTGTACATGCTTCTTCAAATATTGTTTGTCAACTTTCCCTGTTCCGCATTTTGCCTAAGCTTTACACTTCCTGTACTTTACACATCCTTCATTGCTTGGTCCTAGCATCAACTTTTTTGACCTGTTATTATCGTGGTGGAGCTAATTTGACACCACTTACGGTAAAACAATCACACGTTTTGTCAAAAACTTTTATTCAAATCTCATTTGAAACAACAGTCATTCTACATAAATAGGGGAATCTATTTTGCACTAAACAATAACATTCACTAAAACTACTAAGTAACAAAATCCCGGTTAAAAGCAAATAAACAGTCAACACATTTCCATACTAGGTACTGTATAACTAGAAAACAACTCATTACTGATTACTTGTTGCCGCCGTCACTGCAACAATCCAGGCGGCATTGTTGATGTCTAGAACGTCCGTGAACATTTTGCACTACTCTGTGCTGTGTAAAGCTCATTACGCATCACATTATTATACGAACAGTTATCGCTCTCCATTAACCAATCAACAAGACATTAGACCTTATAGTTATTTTATTTTATTTTCTACGTAGCTGTGACAGTACGTACACAAACGCACCCGCACGATATCAGTATTTCTCAGTCAATCCTCACGTCTAAAATCCATTACTGTACGATGGAAGCACATCGTTACAGTCTATATGCGGTCAGTGGGTCTCTTGCCGTTGTCGTTTGCTCAGTATGCGACATTAAAGAAAACACCGTAGGCCTACGTTTGGTAACAGCTAAAGCCTTATGAAGCCATCCTATGCGCCTTATTTCTTAAGAACGTAGTTATTGACCCAAACATACGATCTTATTTCTCCAATTACAAGAAACGTCATACCCAAGAGCAGCGATCGATTTGCTCAATTATCTCGCTGTTTATCACAATTTTAGTTCTAGCCGGACAGTTATTGTGGTCTGTTAGGCCATGGTCCAAATGTCCAACAGATTGAAAACCAGACGTTTCGGACGTACCATGACGGCCATACAGTAGGGCGTAGGACTAAGTTAAGATGACCGAAACGTCTAGTTTCCAGTCTACATGGATCACGGTCTAACACTCCGGAAATAATGACAACTCCGGCTGCCATTTACTCATCTAACCGGACCCTTTTCTTAAAAGTCATGGTTTGCGTTTTGTTTTTCCCAAGTCTTCAGTTGATATTCTTCGTACGTTCTATGTTACTGGTAGATCCTTTTTTTGCATGTTGGTTTCATTCTCAGTCAAAAGTGCCGGATTAGCCGGATTATCTGCTCACAAGGCCGGGCTCAACATTGTTTCACTATGAATTTATATCCCTTATCTGAACTAAGCTTTCCTTCCATTTTCGTAATGAATAATAATAATAATAATAATAATAATCATTATCATCATCATCATCGTCGTCGTCGTCATTATCATCACACGCAAGCACACACACATGTATATATATCCCACATCCTGTTTTTATAACAATATTAATAATAATAATACAGTAAAACCTTGTTTAACCGAACTCGTCTTATCCGAAACCTGGGTTGGGTTGGGTCTCATTGAAATTAATCAACATGAAACATGTAATGTAGTGGAGAGCACAGAGGTGGGAGAAGATCACAGATTCCACTTTAAATAAAGCATAAGAAGGAGAAGAAGACAAAATTATGAAAACTTGGTAGAAGTGGCTAAAGGAATTCCAGGGTGTGAAGAAATAGAAGAAAGTGAAATTAATGAATGACTAGAGACAGATACTGCGGAACTAGAACTGACTGACCAAGAAATTGTGGAAGCTGTGATGAGACCAGAGCCTGAAGCAGACGACACAAACCAGGATGTTCACGACACGGGCACAAAACGTGTGACAGCAAACGACGGATTTAAAGTCATGGAGCTAAGAATATTTTCTTATTTTTATTAAACAATTAATTTTACTGTCTTATTAATGCATCACAGATTCATCATAGCAGCTTTATTTTTATAGGTAGCTTTAAGTTTCGTGGAGCAGGCTGAGCAAGCGACACCATCAGACATATTATTTTGTAAGAGATGGTATGACACTGCAGCGTGAAGAAACTGTTCAGAAAAAAATTACGTACTTATTTAAGTAAAACTGTGTAACTGTGAAATAGATTATAATGTATTGTATGTTTATAATTTGAATTTTTATAATTAAATATGTTTTTACTGATAATTTTGTGTTTTTATGCCTTAATAAACGGTAATAGACTCCACGGATTGTCTGAAAAAATGCATTATCCGAAATGCTCCGCCCCTTTAGTTCGATTAAAAAGGGTTCCGCTGTAGCAACAACAACAACAACAACAACAACACTAATAATAATAATAATCATAATAACACTTTTTTTGGGGGGAGTAGGGGAGACTGTGGAAAACGTATGCTCGCCGCAGGAGGGTCCGCACTCCTACGGTGTGTGGGACTGTGGGACTCGCACCCACCAAAACCACACAAACCCTGTTGTCAACGGCATGGATCCACCTTGGGACTCAGCTTTCGCAATACTTCAAGGTGGTGCCATTTGTACTTCGTCCTGTGGACGTACATCAGCGGGTCCACGTTACCACGTTTAACCCTTCAGCGGGTCCACGTTACCTGTTTCCTGCTATTCTGTCAGCGACCCTAGCAAGATCATCTTCGGCTTCCTTCTTCAATAATGTTCGCTCTCCAGCATTATTCCGATAATATTTTCAGGTGAGATCTGTCCCACTACATTTTCCAGTGATTGTCTCTCTTCTTTCCATCTATCACAGGTGAAAAACGTGTGATTCACATCGTCCAATTCTTGTTTGCAGAAAATGCAATCTGGTCTGTCTACTTTCCCCATCCTATATAGGTAAGCCCGGAACAGGCTGCGGTCAGTTAGAAACTGTGTTAAGAAATAATTAATCTCGCCATGTTTGCAATCAGTACACTCAGCTAACTGTTTTATGAGCCTAGCGGTCCATCTCCCCTCGTGTCACTGGTCCATCTTTCCTGCCACCGAGCCATAGTACGAGCCCTGGCCTCCTTGTGAGTTTGTACAGTATCTACTTGGCCCTTCCTCTTGTAAACCAGTTTCCGTTCCTGTGCCAGCATATCGATTGGGATTATTCCCGCGATGACAAGAACCGCGGACTCCGAAACCGTGCGGTAGGAGCAAGCCACTCTGAGTGCGCCGCTTCGCAGCACTGCTGACATACGTCGTCTGTATTTCTCGAGCTTGAGTGCATCAGCCCATATCTCCGCACCATAAAGCAGTATTGAATGCGTGACCGACATAAGTAGCCGTCGCTTCGAAGGTTTTGGCCAACTGGTGTTCGCCATAATTCTACTAAGTGCCGCGGTTTTAGTTGCAGCCTTCTCAGCCACCCGTCTTATTTGTGGCCAAAACGTAAGCTTCGTGTCCAGCAGTATTCCCAGATACTTAATTGCGGCTTTTGTGTGCACCGTTTCTTCTCCGACCTGCATTGGCAAGATGTTGGGGAGATGCCTCTTTGTGATCAGCACGATTTCTGTTTTGTCAGCTGCCAGTTTTAAGCCGTGGTCTGTCATCTAGGAACTGACTCGTCGCATAACCTGCCTTAATCTCATCTGAGCCAGTTCCACATCTCGCGCTATGATAACCGCTGCTATATCATCAGCGTACCCCACTAAGAATGTATTTTCTGACATTTCCATCCGAAGAATACCATCATATGCAGCGTTCCACAGGTCTGGCCCAAGATCCCTGAGCTGCCCTTGCTGTGACCTCTTTAATCCGGCATCCTGATGTAGTGTCACAAAGTAATGTCCTGTCACGCAGGTAATCTCTAATCATCCGCAACAGATATATGGGTAACCGAAACGTAAGCTGCAAAGCGTTAAGCATGTCACTCCACTTCGCTGAGTTAAACGTGTTTTTGACATCCAGTGTTACTAAGAGGCATACTGGCCGCGAGAAGTGGTTTCCTCGTTCGGTTACCCTTGCGGATTCAACTACTTTATTAATTGCATCTACTGTAGACCTGCCCTTCCGAAAACCATATTGTCTGTCGGATAAGTCTCCAGAGTCCTTTACTGCCTGCAAAAGACGAGGTTTTATCAACTTTTCTAGCACCTTCCCGGCAGTGTCCACCATACACAAAGGTCTGTACGATGCTGGAGAATTGGCATCCCTTTTGCCTTTGCTGATAAGAACCAGCCTTGACCTTTCCCAATGTGAACAGAAAACTCCTGCCCTGAGACAAATGTTAAACATGCACAGCAACAGTTGTGGGTGAGTCCGCGCCACAGCCTTCAGCACCTCTGCCGGTATGCCGTCAGGCCCAGGTGCCTTTTTAGTTTGTAGCGAGTCTACTGCTAGTATCAGTTCATCTTCGCTGAATATCGGGATCTCTGCGGGCTCTATCGTTTCTCTCTCTATTTCTCTCACCGGATGAGATGGGAAAAGGGCATCTACAATGTTTTGTATCCTCTCCGCGTCCTGTGGCCCTTCCCGCGCAAAAGCTCCGAGCTTGCGAGTTACAATTTTATAACCTAGTTCCCAAGGGTCCCTGTTCATCTCTTCACCCAATGATTTCCAACAAAGCGCCTGTTGCCGTCTAAAGTCCTTTTTTGCTGCCTTATACTCAGCTGTTCTAAGGTCAGCTTCTCTCCCTCTTCTTCGTGCCCGTTGAGCTTTTCGCCTGAGCGTGAGGCATTTCTTTCTGAGAGTAGCGATCTCTTCCGTCCACCAGTAGACCGGGCGCCTATTGTTTCGAGATCTTTGCCTGGGCATAGATTCATCGCAAGCCCGTTGTATCAGCCCCATCACAGCCTCTACCGCAATCTCTGCACCATTCCTGGTATCAGGTCCCTTCAGAGCCTCCTCAATCTCGCGTTGACCCTCTTGTAGTACTGAGGACAGCTTTTCTAAATCCATTCTTGCCGTGTTCCATCGTCTGTTACATTTCTTCCTATCCGCCTGTTGACAAATTTTGTAAGTTATGTACTGATGATCACTCGCTGTATAATCCTCGATGACGCGCCATTGCCTTATCCTTGATACAAGATGTTCTGATGCTAAAGAAATATCTAAAATAGTTTCCCTACATCCAGGTCGCCTGAATGTCGACGTCCTCACAGTATTAAGCACTACCAGATCCATCCTGGATGACATCGCAACCACTCGCTCTCCTCTACGGTCTGGTTCAGGCATGCCCCATTCCAAAGCCTTAGCATTGAAGTTGCCGGCCACGATCATGTCGCCTTCCATTGTTTGTATAACATCCTCCAGTCTATCCATCCTAGCTCGAAAAATGTCTATCCGCTCATTTGGTGTAAAGTAGCAGCTTACATACGTAATGCCGTTGCTCTTTATCATACAAAGCCATCGTCGCATCCATAGCTGTCCATGTGGACCCGCTGAGAATCTGGAACCCATATAGCCGCAGTCCCCAGGTTGTCTGAATACCAAGTAGGTGTGTCCTTATTTCTGTACTGTTCGCTAATGATGATTATAATCATAATAACATTAATAATAATAATATTAATAATAATAAAAGTAGTAGTAGTAGTAGTAGTAATTTGTTTGTTCTTAATTGCAGGGGTTAACACTCCTACACCCACTGGGACAGAGAGACACCCAGTAGAGAAACAGGGGACAAGTATAATAGAAACTTAGTACATGACGCTTGAAAAAGAAGTAAGAAGACGGCTGTGACAAGAAGAAATAGAAGACGGTAAACTGTAATTACTACCCCTCTAACAAGTCACGCCACAGTATTAATGTGGCGGGTCAAACACGTGCAGTCAGAATATTCCATCTCTCACTGCCCGTCGAAACTTCTTTTTGCCACTAAAGAAGTCGAGGACGTCGATATAAACGCTGGCAACTTCAGTGCGTCTCATAACTGGACTACTAAATAATAATAATACTAATAATAACTTTGGTTAGAAACAAACCACCCTCCTTATACACCTGACGATAGAAATTGAACACTGACTTCGAGATGCACCATGGACAAACACATCGTTGCGAGGCTAACAAAATTTTCAGTCATATCGCGCATGCGCGCAACATTCTTGTACAGTGTTTTATAGTGTAAACAGTTGCTGCAACAAGGCTGGCGAGAACATGTATGTGACAGAAAGAGAAAGAATTAGTGTGGAAGAGAGACAGGAAACTTTATTCCATTGTCTGCTCTCACTCCTCACGAGACAAATTAGTTATACTTTTAAGTGGGGGTAATTCAAACAGCATCTGAATTTATAGAAACAATAATAAACAGACAGTTTGAAATGTGTGATGATTTGTTACATTACTAATCCCAGACTATCCAATGACAACTTAATCCATAGCCATCCGAAAGAAACGGCACATGCCCTGTTATTTGAAAATTTTAATTTTAATTAAAATTAAGTCATACCAGAAACAAGGGACTGTGTATAACACTTAACGGCCAGACACCAAAACGACAAACTCATTTGGTTTTCTCCGAGTGACCAAGCCGAACTGTGGCCAAGCGTAGTGGTGGATATGCTCGTCGCACTGCTTACCTAGGAATTCTATCCTGTCTCTTCTAAACGTTTCTTATAAGTTTTACCGAAAGAACACTTGTTTTCATACATATATTTCCAATTTTGTATTTGGTATGTGGCTACAAAAAATTATTCCTGTAATCAATTTGCGATATTTGCTGCACGATCTTTAATATAGCATTTATCCAAATGACAGCATAAAATTTGTAACATTTTAATGGTAGTTTAGTGATAAATACGTGAGACTGGACTGTGCCGAAGGCGGAGAGCGATTGGGGGAGTGCGGGAAAGGAAGGTTAACCTTAATAATGTAACAATTTTCAAACAACATCCGCAAAGGTAGGCCTATTAGAAATTCTGTTTTAAATATTTGAAAATGTTCTGCAATATACATGCAGTTAACGGTGAATACGATACGCAATTGATTTTAAATAGTGCGGCTTAATTAATGGAAGAAATATATATGTAGATATAATGATTAAAAATTTATTGGAGGACAATAAAAAAAACCCTAAGTTTTATTTTTGTAGACTTCACTTTGGCACCGCCTCAAGAGCCCGCACGGCTAGTTCCATGAAACACGTAACAAATCGTAAATTTCCCATTGTCTATTAAAAGGTACGCTGACAAATTTGCCAAGTGAATTGGAAAATCCGTATTATTGCAACAGAAATTTAAAAAAAACCTGTTGCTAGATGGTCCCGAGTATTTATCCCCTCGGATGACTTGGAGGGTACCGTTTTTGCCGTTGGGTATGTATAAGGAAGGGAATGTGTCCAGCAGTACTCTGTTGTTACTCTTAAACGTTGGTCTATGTAACCATTCCTGCAGGCTGAAAAACATGCTTTGGTTTTGTAGCGCGTCCGGAAGTCGAACCTGGAACATCTAGGATAATAGCCAAGTACCACTGAACTACTAACCCATTACAAAATAACATTATTTCCTTAACATACTTCGTAGGTAAAGGAGGTAATACAATCTATCGAAACGAAAATATGATCGTATCGTTTAGGGAATTATAAATAAAACAGTTATCAGTCGAAACTTGTATTAAAACCAATTTACACGCAAACTAGTTACAAGCAAACACACAATCCCTTGGACAACCAAAATTAGGCCTAATCTATTTTTCTCAGAAGCGTTTAAAAAACTAAATTTAAATTTAAATAGAAATGAAATTTACATTTTTGCATACAAAAAGTGTCTACAGTCAAATATGATAATTTGTTTTTATATTTTCAAATGAGGATCAAAGAAAATAAAGATGATAAATGCCAGAAAAAGGGTTTCGACGTAGGAGGAAACTTTTTCCGTAATGTGTAAATGTGTAAGCATACATTTTTAGTAAACTCTTTGAGCGTATTTAAAATTGATTTTTAATAGTTAAAATTGTTAAAGCCTCAAAACTCAGACTGCACGATATTTAAAGACTTTCTTTTTGAAGAATTTTCACAAGCCTGTCCTCTAGAAACTCTAATATGGGTTTGAAGGCAATAAGTATGGAATATTTCAATAACTGTGAAGGTTTATTTTGAATCTCAATGTTTTTACGTACCTTAAAATACTTATGTGTATATAAATTGGAAAACTAAAAAAAAATGGCAGTCAAGTTGTCATTTTTAGATAATTTAGTTGCAACTAATTTTCATCTGATAAAACAAAGAGTTTCACACTAGTTTAATAAATAAAGAGTTTCTGATGTTTTTCCATATGGCATCAATTTTGTCACCTCCACTCTTTTTCAGGGACTAAGCATAGGGTATGTGCAATTATTACGATTGTGATAATAGAATATTGTTGTAATTATTATTTAAGAAGTTTATGAATAACGACAACAGAAATCGCATTCGTAATAGACAATAAAAATGAATTTTTACAGTAGATTCCACCCTTACTGCCTGGTATCGCTGTAATTATAGGTGAATATATATCGGCGGTATATCATGAATATAATTACTCAGCTAATTCTCGATGTTAAACATTTCGTCACTTTCAGATGCAAATAGCAGGTCAGATGTAAAGTGATTGTTCTTTAAGCTGTACAGGCAAAGTGTTTTGTTTTCCACTGAAGAAACACGTTATCAGTATCATTTTTTTTTTTTTTTTTTTTAATTTAGGTTGTATTACAATCTACCCAGCAAGGTAATAATTTTTCATTGATTGAAAAATGACGTGCAGGATGTTATTCCTATGAATACGTGCTACAGCAAATACATTTTATAAATTACACGTTGTTTTGAAATAGTCACCACAACCTAATGAAATCGTTCACTAAGTCACTGGGTTTGAAACGTTCCACTCTACGTTCCTTGGCGAGGACGTTCGAATTGTTTTTCAGCCTGTCGCTGTAATTGACGCTTCGTCGCTTTATCTCTTGTATGACTGGAGGAATTTATAGATATTTCTGGATTATTAGGCTAGACCTACATTGGACGCAGAAGTCTCCTGATCCGATCAGGCACGGTTGCCTGACCAGATTTCTCCCGGCAGGTGTGCCTACATTGATGACAGACGTTTCCCGGCAGAATGCTGCCACCACTTTCAACGAAGTTCTCTTTCGTGCGTCATGAATGACTCAGAGGAAGATTTGGAATTTTTTATCCTGCTAGACTCTAATTCCTTCTTGAAGCAGTATAATACAAGAAGTGGATTCATGATTTCAACAAAAACAGATGTGACAGTGAATTTTTCAAAACTAGTTGGCCAATGAGAAATTATCCAGACAAATATAAAGATTAACACGGGATGCGGACTGAAACTGTTGACTACATTCTCGAAGCCATAAAGTGTGATCTTACAAAACACTCTAATTTTATAGATTGTATAAGTCCTGAAGAAAATCTAACAACTACTTTAAGGTAAGTTCAACTTATATTTTAATTACACTGATCGAATGGTCGCTCAGCACTTGGTAGAACATTTTACTGATACTTGAATTTAATAAATAAACTGACAGATTGAAATGTATGTTCGGCGGGGGAGGGTTGGAGGTAGTGTATGGATTCAATTCTCTATTATGGTAAGCCTTTATGCGTTGATCCCAGAGACGTGGTTCATCACGAACAAGTTCAATTAGAAAGTCTCTGTTGACAACTGTAGGTTTGCTCGTATTTTCAAATGCCATTTTTAGTCCACTCAGGTAGACAACGTAACAGACTGCCGGATTGGAAACAAACCAAGTTGTTCTGGCCAGGCGGCGGCGGCCCGGCATCGGACGTCAACGGGAGTTGCCGGAACGGACCGACGAGTCCAGTGTAGGCACATGCTACGGAACAAAGCAGTTTGTTTTGTAGAAAGCCTCCTCAGCCAACCGTGCCTGATTGGACAACGACGGTTCTGTGTCCAATGTAGGTGCAGCCGTACTCGGTTGGGCACATACCATGGCTGTCAGTACTTTGTTCTTGAAATGATGGAGTATTTCAAGGTTGGAGTTACTGTTTATTCCTCACAGCTGTATGCCTTAACCCCAGACAGCGTTATAAATTAGCAGTTTGTTTTCAAATGCCACGTGGGACTTCGCGCCAGCCAACCAGTACAATGTGTACCAAACTGTTTCCGCTCCATAAAAATAAATTTTGTCAAATAAGTCGTCGGTTGATGTGCAGGATCAGGTACCGGCAGTGTGCAACCGTCAAAAGAAACAGATGGACAGTCATCCTGTGATCGTTTTAAAATACAAATATTTGTCTAATACGAAATATACAGTATGTTGGAAACCAATCACTAGTTAAACACCTGTGAGACACGGATATGCACTTTTGACAAGCTTCTTTCGAGTTGTATTTCTGGTATTGTGGTTTTGTCGGAATCGTCAGTCTCATCATTCCACGTAAAGAAGACTTTATTTTTTCCCGTATGTTACAGGGCTATTTAGCATTCGAAGATGTGAGCCAGATAAGCGAGTTGATCACAAAACGTCATCTGAAAACAGTAAGCAAATTGCTTAATGACCGTTCTGGCAAGAAGTTTATTGCTTGACAGCGGGCCCGTAATGAGCTGCTACTTGCACGCTTTTTTTTGTAATATTATCTGACAAACTTGCAAGGCTTCTTAATTTTTTAAAATATTTCATGCAAATTACAACCTAATTGACTAGAAAGTACAATGAGTAAAAAGTAACTGTTTGTAAACTGTGTAACGAGTTGACCATCCATCGGCAGTTAACCGAATTTACAAAACCGCTGGCCACTGTTTTTGAGTTTTCTATCTGGAACGCCTATTGCCAATTTTGTGTTGTCTATCTGCGCTCCAGTCTTGGTGTCTTCTTGCATTTAAGCCTAGTTTCATTACAACTATGACATAAGTTTTTCGTAGATCATTTTGAATGGTTTGATTGAACATGTAGCAGTGATATCAATGCTATAAAAGGTTTGTTATCATACAAAGATATTTTTACTGAAATGACGGTATGAATTTTCTGTTTGTTGGCTTGGCGTACTCCTGACGATCAGTGCTGTGGTAGCCTTTCAAACTTAAACAAAGATTGTTTATTACAATAAACTTATTTACCCGAATTAGTTGAAATCGTCTTCTTGTTAGCCGAGTCGTTTGTTTCATTTCAAGGCGGGTTAATTATTGTTTTTTGTTTCACGTGTGTTCCCAAGTTAATTTTTGCTTTAGTTGGAATTTCAATATTGTTATACCTAAATTATATCTAATGCCCAAATATTGGTAAGTTGAAACTGAATAACAAACAAACAATACGTAAATATGCGGAAGAAAAGAATCTAATAAACAAGTAAATAATGTTTATATAATTATTCTATATAGATATGTCATATGCATAAACAGTAACGTGAGCCAAACAATACGTGTGAATATGCGTGTATATTACGATACAATTGATAATAATAATTGTTATTATGCCGGCTGTACAATGTTTACACATTTTCCGGAACCAAAGATTACAGAAGTGATTGAATTCTCATTTACCTTTATTGAATCCAGCCGGCTGGAATTTAATTAATAATTATATCTCAAAAGTTTTTAATAATCTGCAAATCTCCGTCCTGGTTCCTGCCATTTGTTGTGCCGGTAGACAGAAAATTTTTGCAGAAGGTTGCAAAACTATAATCTTTTACTATAACTAGTCTTAAAATCTAACCAGCAGCTTTTTGTGGCTATATATTCTTTGAGCTGTATCAAGTTGCAGTTTTTTTTACATAAATTATTCACTACATTATAAGATTTTCTTGGAAGATTGGAAAATGAATTGAAATTATGAAGTAGTTAAAATGCTTTTAAATATCAATGCAGCAATCAGCACGACGTCCAGCCGGAACTGATAGTCCACCTGGCGAATAAGTCAGTATAGGCTAGTATTCCTAGCCACATTCTCCATATCGTAATTGTATACCGTATTACTAAAATAATTTAATCTGGTCCATCTTGGCGCTAAACTCTGTTAAGAGGGAAAACTTTAACTAAAAAGTATTTTAACCGGTCTGTACTAGTCTACCTACGTAACATTCTTCTTTCTTTTTCGTCGTTGTTCGTTTCCGACTGTTGTGACCCATTGTATCCATAGAGCAATAAATCTTCTGTCATTCACCGTTTTCGTAATATCTTCCATGGCCGAATTGTCTGTGTTTTGATCTCGGTCGATAAGTCGGACCAAACGTTTTCCATCTACTTTGCCTTGATCAACCAGCCTTTCAGTTCCGTCACGCCTTAAGATGTGGCCGAAATTTTCTTTCTGTAGTTGGTAGCAGCCGATCTTTAAGGTCTATTTGCAGTTCACACAGAGTGAAAAAATTTGTTCTACGGGAAGTCGTAGCTGACGTTCTTCTGAATTTGTTCTTTTCAGAAACTTCAATCATACGTCGACACGACTCTACGAATCTGATCCATACACAAGTGCCTTATCTACGTTTCTTAGTTAATTGATTTTCCCATTCCAATCTCTTGGTCGATTTCTCCACCACAGCTTCCTTTATCCGTAACGCCGGCACTCAAGTAGGTCTAAATTATTTTTTCTTGTTTTCCGACGCCAGCTATCAATAAAAATCTACGTGGCAAAACTCTTGCCCTGCCAAGATCACCACGTGGCCTACATCGAGTTTAAGACGACTGCAGTATTCGATTCGCCGAAGAAACAGTTCTGTTTTTTCTTCTGTATTCCCAGTACAGTTGTATTATCGGCGTAGTCCAAGATGGAAATTTTTGGAGCCTATTGATATTCCTCCTTCCCAGTCCTTTCTGATAATAATATTAGAATATTACGCTTATCAATTGTTTCATCTTTGTTTTTTAACAATTCAGAATTTGGATGGTATGTACGATTTATTAAACACTAAATCTCTTATTGTTACCTAACGTTATTTATTATCTTAAAAAAAAAAAAAAAAAATAGTCCTTAAGCGAACGAGGTAGGCTAATGATACCTCTGCAATCTAATTTTGCTAATAAATATAACCCATTTTCTCAGCTTCTGTAAGAGATATTAGTAATAATCACCTTTCCACCTTTCGATACATTTTCTTCTCGCTGTACTGAGGTTTTATTATAAATATATAATATCATCAAATAAAACACTTATTGCCGTGAAATGAAATTTGAATAAGACATCATTTTGAAGAGAAAATTTAATTTAAAAAACGGGGAAGAAGGAATAGAAACAATTATGACGATAAAACGGCAGAATTAGGCCTAAACTTAATTTTGTTACTTGGCCTTACATTATCCCATTAAGTATGGAAACATAATTTGCTGCTTGAAACCAAATTAAAAGTAAAGAGTAAACCAGTAAACGTAGCTCGAGAAAATGTGCCCTTCAGGTGTGTGTGTGTGTGCAATTCATACGTTATCAGGTTTCAGTGAAAACTTTTGGTAGGCTTCATAAGATAGTGTCTGGATACACATGTAATATGTAACTTTATAAGTATTGTAAATTAATAAAAACGAACATAATATTATGTTATATTCTAATTGTTTTACACAAAATATAATTATATAGGCCTATATTAGACTATATGTTATGAAACTACACACACACACACACACACACACACACACACACACACACACACACACACACACACACACACACACACACACACACACACACACACACACACACACACACACACACATTGGTACAGTTCGTTTTCTCGGCGTCCCAAAATTATTAACGTATTGTTAAGCCTGCTTATTATAGGTCTACGTGCCAAGACATATTCAAACTTACATGCGAGACATGTCACGTTCCGTCCGGTGAAGTAATTGTATTTGGTCTGGAATTTACCTCCAGTCTGCAACAGTGCACTTGGGACTTGTACGTTGGTTATGGTATTGTAAACTGATCTGGTGGATAGTTTGTATTTTAGTTATTTCCAGTGCCTTCTAGTGTTTTAAGAATTGTATCACGTTTTGTTTTGTTTCGGATATAAATTGCTTATATATTTTGTTTGTTTATGTGCAATTTTTGTTAAATGGTAATAATTGTATAGCGTCTTTTCACGAGCTTAATATTCGAACAGTATAAAATATTAGCGTAATACCTTAGTTAGCATTCGAATAAATTTCAATCAATAGAAAACAAGAAATAATTGTTAAAGTACTGGACACTGTGAACACTCATAATACAAAAACATCCGACCTGTAAGTTTACAACGTTATAACCGATAAAGGAAACCCAACTCAGTGGTATTAACGATAAATTTCATGCCGCACACTGGGGAAAGGTGGTCACTTATTATTATGTATTTATAAAAAAAAACCCTGACACAAGCCTCTCAAGTAAGTGTTAATGTAAGTTATCTATATTAACACGTATGCAATTAATAATAATATAAATAAATAATTACACACACGCGTACATACACACACTCACATATGTATTTATTTATTTATAAACATGTTATTTATTTTGTAGGTTTCACACGTTAGGCATATTAAAGATTAATCTACTTAACTAATCACACAATTATTTACATATAAAGAAACAACTGTAACCCCTCTTTATTTTTTATACTTTATAATTTTTTTTTTTTTAAGAGGGGCCACTAGATATTTAAAACTAGGCAGAAGGCCTAGAGAAGCAAAAAAAAGCGCTGGGTCCAGTGAGACGGGACTTGCAATTAAACTCTCTGGTAACCAAAAATAACAGCATTTATTATGTGAAAATACATGCATCACAATTCCAAAAACCCCGTAATACCCCGTAATGTCCAAAATCACATAATTATACATATATAGCCCCTGTTTATAACACATTGACAACAAACATAAAAGTTGAACATAATACATGTATTTATATATATATATATATATTCCCCTCAATCTGAACTGATCATGATCATAACTCAACAATTTTTATTTATTTTTTTTAATCTCGACATTATAAAAAGGTACTTTTATATATATATATATATTTATCACTCGTTCTCTAGAACACATAACAGCCTTTAACATCACAATTAAATTTCACAAAATCACCGTTACACTTATATGCCATCATACTCAAACGCCCCACGGCCCGCCTGTATATTATTCCTTTATCGCCCCGTGATATGGAAACATCAAATAACTGACCCGCCAATATCTATTAAATAAATGGAAACTAATGTCATCGACCAAGACCCCTCTTATACATTTCTATAATGTCGGCAACCCGCATAATTAACTAAGAACTATAACAATTCCATGTCAGATACAAATATACATTATAAATTGAGAAAACATTTGGAATGGTTCGTAATTAAAAAAAAAATATAATGATAAGTTAAAGCTTGCTATAATGATAAGCAAAATGTGAAACTGGTTGATCTATATAATGCACAGAACTTTTCTAAAAATCTGTCATTAGAATGTAAAATGTTTAAAAATTATTCATTTATTTAATTATATACCTAGTCATTATTTAACCATAAGGATTTGATGGTAACAAAAGCATAACTGCAATTAAGGCTACATACAGCCTGTCTAACATTCACAAAATCTGACAATTACAAAAATTAAGAAAGACCGGTTTAGCATATAATGGCCAGAAAATCTAAGTTACAAAATATAAGTACCGCCTGTACAATTTCGTTCCATGTAAAATTTTATAATCTGAAAATATTAAAAAATATAGACTTTAAATAAATAGAAAAGGTTAATTTCGGCCATTTGTGCATATATAAAAAAAAAAACATGCTGTATACGTGCGGCTGTAGGAGTGTACCAGAGCAGGCCTGACCTGACAAACTATGACCCGTAGAAAACCTGCATGAAATGGCACCAACAGGTGCCTACCTTGTGAACAGAAAACCCATTTATAAAATAACACCCGGAAACAGAATAAACTCCCCCCCCCCAGTCTTTGTATACAGGAAAAATCATAAAATGTAAAACCCCAGTAATAATCTAAGAAAGACATCCGAACCAGCCGGTTCGGAATCACGAAAATCATACCTTTATACTTAATTTAGAAAAAATTTTCCCTTACAACTTTTGCACCCATAATACGTACGAAAACAGCTCTGGTACCCTCCCACTGGTCAGCTTACAATTGCAGTGGTTGTACTGTATTATCAAGTTTAATTTACATTAAAATTGTCTTGCCGACACACCCTCGATTTAACCACGTCGCTGGATAAAGTTAAACTGCTATAGCACAAACACCTCCCATGGGATGTTCCGCGGGCCAGGATAGAACAAAAAAAAAGAGTTTATATCACCTCATATGAAGCGGGCGGTTCCATCATTGTTGGCGGCAGCTGGTCCTCCCTCCTCGGTTACAGACGAAGCTTCAGTGGTTCATAGCTGGTGACGGTGGCAGCACACCAAGCTGTGGTCAGATCTCCATTCTTGGGCGAGAACCCTAAATATTCGAAATGATTAATGTACTGTCCACTAATGCTTGCACACTTGTCATGTATACCAAACACCCGAACTAGACGCTCCCAACCAACTCGATATATTGCATAACAACTTTTTGAAATTTTGTATTTAATTTATATGTTAATAAATGATCATCATTCACTCATAACCAGGCATAGTAATGAGGAACGCACACCGGCTTTGACCAGCCGCAACATATCTTGACATGCTCCCAGCCCCCTGGCCACGTGGCGTTACATTCGATCACCAATTTTGCAAATAACGAATACTTTAAAGGCCCATCAGCTACAGACAATTAACAGATACACAGTACTTCACCTAGGGCGGTCTTAAAGTTTACAATTAAATGATTTACTTAAAGAATATTCACACTTCCGGTTTCACATGTGCGTTCATACGTAGTTAACAAGATACAGTTTTCACTAAATTACTTAATTCTGTTACGTCTTTATAAAAGGCTGAATGAACAATAGTTAATAAATTACAGGCGGTATTCAAATAAAACAACATTAATTAAATATCTCACAGTACTCACACACGTCTGATCGACACCCCGGGCATTCTACACGTTCACATCTGGATTGAATAAGTTTTGAATTTAAAATTTCTTACAAGCAATTATTATGTATATTTATATAATGCACTTACCGGGACTGCTACCGAGGAAGGCGGCCTGAGTAGTTTATGCAGGGAAAGCCAAGCCGGAACTGACCATTTGCCATGTGCTCAGCAGCGAGACCTGAATGCAGCCCGCTAGAGTGCGTTCAAGGCCGAAACAGTCCCATTGATATCACGCTCCCCAACTAATAACTAGACACTTATCCGAATCAAGAAAAACTAGGATTTGCATTTCCTCGAACGCCGAGTTGTGCAAACTCCGGCACACCCCCACCCCAAAAGGGCAACCTGGTTGCCCCACACTTGAACTCAGGGGTACCCTGCAGTATGCCCGTCGACAACTGGTCAGATAAGTTCACTCAACCAAACTAGGGACGAGAGAAGTGAGAAAGAGCGAAGCATTTGTAACGAGAGAAAGAGGGTAGATTTTAAGCGGCCGAGAGGCAAGATGAAAACATTGCTCAATGAACAGGTGACTTCTACGATAAACACAAACGTTCACAAGGTGAGTACGCACACAAACAAGGGATTAATACAATGGAACGCGGATGTTGTTTACACGAGGGTGAGAACAATAGTAAACGCGGCGACTACGCTACAAAGGAACAATATACATCCGGTAGACAATGGACAATACAATTGTTATAAAGAGGGGTGTAAGATCGAGCTACACACCGAACAAAACTCAAGGCAAATGGGAATAAATAATTATTTTTAAATGAAAAAATAATATAACTATTAATTAATAATAATAAGAAATAATATAATAATAATATAAAAGGGTTAATTAAGAAATGTATTATTGATGGTAAGGAATGCTATTGTAGAGAAATATTTAAGAAGAAATGGTAAGGAGTGTTATTATTGATATGTTATAAATATGAAGAAATGATTAAGATGGGCAATAATTGCCATAATTATTAGAACGGCTGATCAAGCGAACACTTATCGAAGATACAAGGACACAGAAGAAAGCGAGAGTGAAAAGTCATAAGGGCAGAGACTACTTAGGATTAAGGACTTCGAGAAAAATATCGTTGTTTTCCAAGACAGTTCCTCTGTAACCGACCATGCGACACACTACGAGCTAAAAAAGTATTCTGTTACGGAAGTGTATTTCAAGAAAGTTGTAGCGATCAGAAAGGTAATGTTAAAGAAATGTATTATAAGGTAATGAATGTTAATGTAGTGTATAAGTAATGTATTAGATAAAGTAATGTCATGTTAAGAAAAGAGCTAAGGAAGTTTAGAAGCGAAGGTAAGAATGTATGAGTAAGTTAATGTAAAATTAAGGACCGAATTTACACACATATGTAGGAATGCAGAGTATACAGAAGGAAAACAAAGGAGAGCTAATTGCAGTGGATTTTCTGGGACCATTACCACGATCAAGTCGAGGTGTGAAGCACATATTGGTATGTATCGATGTGTTTTCCAAGGCAGTCCGACTGTACCCAATTATGCGACCCACAACCAAAGTTGTTCTAAAGATACTACTGCAAAAATATATTCCGTTATATGGAAAAATGAAGAAGATAATCAGTGATCAAGGTGTGCAATTCCAAAGTGAAAAATGGGAGAGGACGTTAAGGGAAAATGGAATACAACCAGTACTCACATCCATAAGACATCCTCAAGGAAACCTTGCTGAGAGAGTTAACAAAGAATTGGGTAAATATTTACGAATATATTGCCATAATCAACACAATAAATGGGCAGAATATTTACCATTTATTGAAAAAGCCATTAACGAAAATTATAGTGAAGCAACAGGATACACTCCAATGGAATTAGAAGAAGATAAGAAGCCAACCAGATTTTGGACTAAATATCTAAACAAACCTAATAACCAAAATGTACCTGTACCAATAAGTGTGAAAATTGAATACGCCAAGCAACGAATAAGAGAGAGAGGTAACAAGAGAATAGAGAGATTTAATCTAACTCACAAGTTACAACAATTCAACGTGGGAGAAAGTATACTACTCAAAGCAAATCCAGTGGGAAAAAGGAGTGATAATACGGCGAAGAAATTCTTCAGACTGTATAATGGACCGTATACGTTAAGACAGCGAGTGGGACAGAACACTTTCATTGTATATGATGAGATACAGAAGAAAGAAATTGGTAAATTCCACGCAACGCCATTTAAGAAGTTCTACACATAAATCAGAGGTCATTGAAACCAGTCAAATCAGCTGTTTGTAAAGCCACCCTAATTCAAGGTCGCGAGCAGTGAGCGTACGAAAGAGGGGAGGTAAGACATTTGTATACACTCCTATTAAGGGTGAAATGACGAATATTATTCTTTATTATTTGTTATTTTTTTTTTGCAAATAATAATAATAAATAAATAGATAAAAAAAAATTTATAATAAATAAATTTATTAAAATTTTTTGTTTGTTACCAAGCAGAGGAATAATGCGACAGTACAAATAAGTGATGTACTGAGCATGAAATATAAAAATTTAAATTTACTTAATAAACTGTAAATAAGTAATAATATATTAGAAATAAGCATGTTATGGATTGCAAGCTTGACTCAGACAAAAATATGAACAGGTGTTTCGACCTGAATCAACGTGCACACACACACACAAATGTAACTGAAAGTGTGTACACCAGTATTTTGCTAGTGTGTGTGAACGCAGGTCTATGCAGGCAAGTTTGCCACCCCAGTATGAATAATTGCACAATGACTGTTTTTCCGTAATTATTCATAAACTAGAATTAAGAATTAAAATCCAAAAGCACCATAAAATGTAAATAAATTTAATAAATACTGTGTGCGAAAACCACGCGAAAGTGACACGCCGTACAAGTGCAATAGTGAAATAACTGTGTACAAATCAAAAGGGTTAAGTTGCAATGTCCAAAATTACAATGAACATGTGTTGTAAAAATAGTTATAAGATAAGTATAAAAAAATACTTACAGGACTCTGCAATTCGCAGAAATATAAAAAATAGTGAATTTGACAAAGAGTGGGGGAACTGACGCCAAAGACAGTTTCTAACATGTCGATTTTGTATCACTGAAGGGTGTCGACCAAGACATGGGTATAAATAGGACACGCAAGCTTCAGTGGTTCTCTTTCTTGAATCATCCACGATGCAGCGGGAGCTTATGCCCGTCAGCACGGCATATTTATTAATATTTTTATAAACAGTTTAAATTGCCAGTTATGTACAAATACGTAACCAAGCTATAAGACAAACATTGTAATTAATAACAGCACTACTGAAGAAGTCCATAGCGATACGACGCTGGACAAGAGAAGAAGTTCTATAGCGATACGACGCTGGACAAGAGAAGAAGT
The DNA here is from genome assembly GCA_034769895.1 of Magicicada septendecula. Taxonomy (NCBI): domain Eukaryota; kingdom Metazoa; phylum Arthropoda; class Insecta; order Hemiptera; family Cicadidae; genus Magicicada; species Magicicada septendecula. The sequence continues at coordinate 225,924,222 of CM068376.1, read as the reverse complement.
TCCATAGCGATACGACGCTGGACAAGAGGAGAGGACGAGAGAGTGAGAGACAGCCGACGCTGGAGAAGAGGAGAAGAGAGACAGCCGACGCTGGAGGCGAGACGAAGATGAACACCGATGGAACAAAAAATGATCGAGTATGATTGACGACAATAAGGTGGTAGACAACTTATTCATATCTTAATCATACACAGTATACAAAGACAGTTAAAGACATTAATATTTTATTTAAAAATAAGAGTCATATTTCTTGTATAGTAGAGTTAAAAATCATAGATGTTTGAGAAATACGATTAACGTAACAAGAGCTCAAATTAATATGATATAAAATGATTACAAAGAATATAAATAAAAACAATTAGTATTTGAGAAAACAGTACTGAGAAGTAATAACTATTAATCTTTTGAGTACGTACCATATATAGAAAACAAAATTTAAAAATTGATTTTGAAACATATTAATAGACTGAGTAGTCTAAAAATGAGATTTTTCTTTTATATACTATTTAGTAGCATAGAATGTTTAGTTAGTAAGGATGTATATATCTTAAGCCTTACGGCATTATAACAAATAATAACTAATGTTTTTTAAATCGAAGTCAGTGCCATGTGCACATATTTTTTTTTATAGTATCAAATAAATTTTAATTACTGTTTCAAGTTCCGTAGAGTTCTTATTGCAGATACACCTGACCCCCTACTTAAATGTTATATGTTTAAAGAATTTGTCAATCTTGAACGTGAGACCGTTCACACCTATTTATGTATATGTAACGTTGTTTAAATTTGGTGCTCCAAGATCGAAGGACTCCACAAATTTAAATTAAATTAAATTTGCCAAATTGTCACGTTATAATATATTCCTATAACCTAATACATGTGTGCTCCAAGAGCATGCCAAAACATACCGCGTTGATGAGGACCACAACCCGCCCCGTCAAGGCGGTAGGTTTCACTCCACTCTCTAACTCTTTTTTTTTTTTATAATCCTTTTCTAACTTTTTTTGAAAATTTTTTTTGACCTTTTGTTTTCTGCGGGGATGGTTAGGAAGGTCGGAAAGAGGAAAAGGCAAGGATCACTGATAGGTGAAGAGCTAGGACTAAAGGTAAGGACATGGCTCCCTCCGGAAACAAGGATGAATGGAGAAAACCAATGCTCGCGCAGGCAGGGGCGCATCCCTGAATTAGACGAAACCCACCGAGACCGTGGGGAACATCAACCCGCTACCTTATCATTCTCTTGCACACCCCCAGAGCACACCCCTTTATAGTGACACAATCCCTCACATACCTGGAGACCACCAAATTTCGCCCCCCTTCCCTACATCAGCCCGTCTACCCTTTCCGACAGAGCTTCAGCTTCGAAATATGTGTTGTGATTTCCTTGGAATCACTTCCCGGTTCGCCCAACCGAGCCGTCACCGGCGACGCGAACCCCAGGATACGATATGGCCCCGACCAGCGATAGCATAACTTAGCGGCTCTCTTGTCCACAGGTGAGCTGATCGGATGGGTTTGACAGTAGACCCAGTCTCCGGTCTGAAAGGGGTTAGAAATTCGCCCCTGATTATATCGTCGACGGACCCGCTCCTGCGCTCGCAGCAAATTCTTCCGAGCCTCCTTCCACCTCTCTGCTGTTCCATTATCTGGCTCCCGTGGTAGAAGATCCTCAATGTTCCACAAGTTAGTCAACGGGAGTGCGGGCGAGAATCCAAACATAATTTCAAAGGGAACGGCCCGATGACTGTCATGTAGGGACGTATTAAAGGCTAGCTGTAACCACTTCAGATTCTGGTCCCAGGTGGTCTGTTGCTCAGCATGATAAGCAATGAGTGCGGACCTGAGATTCCTATTGAATCTCTCCGCATAGGACGGCTGTGGGTAATAAGGAGAAGTAGTTACATGTTTGATCCCACTGGCGAAACACATCCGCCGGAACTCACCCGAAATGAACTGGAGACCATTGTCAGAGACAATGATGGCCGGAAGACCGAAATGCTGAAAAATATGATTCTGGAGCGCGCTTATGGTCAAACGAGCCGTTGCCTGCCGTAAGGGCAATAGCCAGGGAAACTTCGAAAAAGCATCCACACAAACAAGCAGGTAAGAATTACCTGACTTGCTACGCGGGAGAGGTCCCACGTAGTCTATGAATAACTTCTCCATCGGTCTGCTCGCCACGTCCGACGACAACAACCCTAACTTGGTGTTCTGGGCAGGCTTGCTCAAGCCACATAGATGACAACTCTTAACCCTCGTTGCAATGTTCCTATCCATGCCCTTCCAGATGAAATGTCGCCTAATGCTGGAAATGGTCTTCGAAATTCCCTTGTGGCCTCCTACTGGGGAATTATGATAATAGCTAAAGACCATGGGCACTAACTTGCTAGGCAGCACGATCTTAGGGGAACGTCCCTTTCTCTCTCTACAACACAGGACGCCCTTGGACAAGAAGTAAGGGGCTTGTACGTTACCCTCCTTTATATTCTGGATGATCGGACCCAGCTCTTCGTCATTCAACTGATGGGGTAACACATCAGTGAAGGCTAACGGAAAGTCAAGCAGAACGGAACAGGGTTGCTCAGATTGGACTTCACTGGGCTGGGAAAACATGCGTGACAAAGCATCTGCAACCACATTTTGAGTTCCCCTAATGTGTTGCACCTTGAACTTGAAGGACGAGATCTTGACCACCCATCTACCAATTTTACCCAGTTGCCGGGGATGAGCAAGAAGCCAAGAGAGAGCCTGATTGTCGGTCTCGAGCAGGAAATCAGCATGTTCCAAGAAACGCCTGAACTTGTCTAGAGCGTACACCACAGCTAAACACTAGCTCATACACTGAAGACTTTTGTTCTTGCTGGGTCAACGTTCGGGAAATAAAAGCCACAGGCTGCCTAGCACCATCAACGACTTGGGACAGAACCGCCCCGAGCGCCACCGAACTCGCGTCCGTCTGCAGGATAAACGGTTTTGAAAAATCTGGCATCCGTAGCACCGGTGGGGAGATGATAGCCTCCTTCAAGGTCTCAAAGGCCTTCTGCTGTCTCTCACCCCACACAAATTTGGTCGCTTTCTTTCTCAATTCATTCAATGGTGCAGCTATCTCTGCTGCGTTCGGAATAAACCTCCTGTAAAAATTTACCATGCCGACAAACCTAGCGATGCCTTTGGCATCCCTAGGAGGTGGAAAGTCCCGGATGCCCTGTGTCCTTTCAGGGTCCACTGTGACACCCCGGTGCGAGACCAGATGCCCCAAAAATGAAATACTCTCCTGTGCGAACCGCACTTTCTCAGGATTAACCGTGAGGCCCGCGCTCCTCAATCTGCACATCACCTCCCTTAGATGACATAGATGTTCTTCATACGTCTTGCTGTACACTAGCAAGTCATCTAAGTAGTTAAAAATGAATTTAAATTTAACATCCTGAAATACCCGGTCGAATAGACGCGTGAGGGTTTGGGCGCCCACTGCCAGACCCATAGGAACTCGAGTATACTGATATAAATTCCACGGCACACAGAACGCCGTGTAAGGTCTGCTTTCCTTGGATAAAGGGATCTGGTGATATGCAGCATTGAGGTCAATCACGGTGAAGTATTTTGCCTCACTATAACCAGTCAAAAGCTGAATGGAGATCCGGAAGGGGAACCGAATCCACTTCAATGTTTGCATTTAGTTTTCTGTAATCTATCACCATGCGGTGCTTACCCCTAGGCTTGGGTACCAGAAACGCTGGACTTGCATAACTAAAATTGGAAGGTTCAATGACCCCTTGCTCTAACAGCTCTTGAACCTTCTCCCTTAGAACGGCCATTTTCGGAGGGGCGAATTTATAAGAGTGTGACCTCACTATTTTGGAGTTCAGTAAGACGAATTTTGTACTACAACAAATGTGTGAGTCCCAAGGTAGGAGTTAACACCGAGGGAAATTCCTCACACAGTTGGTCTAAGGCCTTCTGCTGGGACGGAGTGAGATGGTCTCGTGCAGAATCGGGACAAGCCACCTCTTGGATACCTCCTTTGGCTCCCTGGGATCCAAGGAACGGAATAACGACTCCCCGATTAAACTTGAAATAACATTGGTGCCCATGGATGTCCAACACGAGACCACTTTTAGCGATGAAGTCTGCACCAACGATACAATCAACTCCCAGAGCCGGAGAAACCAGAAAAGGCCACACCCAAGAAAAGCCGTCGATTTTGAACTTAAAGGAAATCACCCGGGAGATGGGCAGGATTTCCCGTGACGCAGTCCAGCATACTACGGAAGACCGAACCGACCTCTTTATTAAACCCTGCTTCTCAAGGTCCGCACACACTCGAGATGAGATAATAGATCGGGCTGAACCGGAGTCAACAAACGCTCTGAGCTGACACCTTTTTATCTCGAGCGACAGGAAGGGGCATATAGAAGCCTGTTGCGGGACAGTAGCGAGGACCTTGATGTTAGAAGAGTCGGGACCTATCCTTGGCCTGGAGGTAGTAGGACACAGAAAAGACTTAGTGCGAGGGGAAGACAACCTCCGACCTGTCTTCCCCTGGCTATTTAGTTTTTTGAGGACCGGACCCTCGGGGAACGCGTCGAACGCACACCACCCTTCGGGCAATTGGGGGCCACATGCACCTGTCTTCGACAGCGGAAACAAACTGCACCTCTCAAAAGTCCGCCCCGATCGCCGGCGGTTCTTTCCGGTCGGGGTTGGGACTGAACTGCACGTCGCTCCTCCCCTCGAAACTCGGACTGACTAGTCCTTACGGGCCCTCGGGACTCATCATTCGCCTGTATGGCTCGGGATAACACACACAGCTTGTTCAGATCTTCAAAACTGTGCGGCCGCTCGGCAAAAAGTAAACGTGACCTCTCCTGGGGAGTGACCCCTTCGAAAATCATTTGTACGAACTCCTCCTCAGGCAGTCCCAACCCTAAGATTCTTACAGACTCACGGATGCTGAGCACAAACTCAGCGAAACTATCCCCGTTTGCTTGTACCCGATAACAATGTCGATATCGCAATTGTTCCCGCAATCTACCAGGCACGCATGCGTCCAACACCCCCCGATGGAAAGACGTTACACTGCCGCCACATCGTATAGTCTGTGCGACCCGCTCAGCCATGGACCCACGACAGTAGGGATACACGAGCTCAAGGAGAGTGCAGTCTGACATGCCCGGGAAGTCAGACAGCTGCAACAAGATTTTAAAAAACAACATCAGCTTGTCCACATCCAGGCCATCTACGACCGGTAGCTGCTGGATAATCGTGGAAAGGGGATTCGGTAATTTATTATAAGCAACGCCCGACCCGCCCGAGAAAGCAGGCAACTGAGCCGGCGGACTCGGCGTCTGGTCCATGTCCAACTTAGGAGGCTGAGGAGAGTCCACGGGAGTGTGAGATTGCCCCGGCTCAAAATTCCGCAATGCCTTTACCACCTGGTCCGTACGTAACTTCCAATATAGCGCTGACTTCGGCGATCGTCGTCTGGGCGGACAAGTTCTCGAGTCGGTGTTGTAGGTGTTCCACCCGCTGCCGCACTCTCTGTCTCGCCCTCAGGGTGAATGGGGCCGACTCCACATCCTACATAACTTCCCGCAACTCTCCCCCACTTCTCCTGGCATAGTTCCATTTCCGCCGTCACATCTGTAACTTTAACAATGGAAGTCGTTCCTCCGGCGGAGAGGGCGTCCCTTAACAGCTTCCTCAAGGAAGCGACATCCCCCTGGGGCCTCCCACCCCGGGACTTAATCTCGAACTCCAGCTCGTGCTTGAGAAACAAGTCAGGATTAATTCCGCTCATCCGTAAACCGCTCGAATAGTATTACACCCACACAACACGCAACAATAATTAACAAGAAATCAAATCAGAAAACTTCGAGTACTGATCCTTCCTTCGAACAGACCCCCGGGTTCCCTAGCGCTGCGGAGACCTGACCCACTCCTGAACCAACCTCGTTGACATCACCGAAGAGAACAAGCAACAACTAACATGTACATAAAATACACAACACCTAACACCAATCACAACATACAACGCCTTACCAACACGTAGCTAACAACCATCAATCGGCATTAAATTCAGAAAATTCTCAATCCATGAATTAAGTCGGTGACAGTAACGACTTCCGATCGGGCCATATCGCATCCCGCTAATCCCACGCGCTATAATTCGACCTCGAATTACTAATACCTTCTAACCCCCGTGCAACGCTTAAGACCCCCGGCAGTTCAACATCTCAAAACTTTCTAACTACGAATGCCTGCCTCGTGGTGCTATCAGACTCACAAGTCAAACAAGCTAACAATTATACATTCACATATACATATAAAACATTAAACATGATATAACATTGACCCACGTGTTAATCTCTTTTTTTGAAGTTTCATTTTGCCCCAAATACTTTCTGAGTTTGCAAGCCCCGTCACACCCAAGGACCCAAGGGGTTAACCCTAGATAGAACCACGCTCTGCTACCAAATGTAACCCCTCTTTATTTGTTATACTTTATAATTTTTTTTTTTTTAAAGAGGAGCCACTAGATATTTAAAACTAGGCAGAAGGCCTAGAGAAGCAAAAAAATGCGCTGGGTCCAGTGAGACGGGACTTGCAATTAAACTCTCTGGTAACCAACAATAACAGCATTTATTATGTGAAATTACATGCATCACAATTCCAAAAACCCCGTAATACCCCGTAATGTCCAAAATCACATAATTATACATATATAGCCCCTGTTTATAACACATTGACAACAAACATAAAAGTCGAACATAATACATGTATATATATATATATATATATTCCCCTCAATCTGAACTGATCATGATCATAACTCAACAATTTTTTTTTTTTTTTTTTTTTTTAATCTCGACATCATAAAAAGGTACTTTTATATATATATATATATATATATATATATATATATATTTATCACTCGTTCTCTAGAACACATAACAGCCTTTAACATCACAATTAAATTTCACAAAATCACCGTTACACTTATATGCCATCATACTCAAACGCCCCACGGCCCGCCTGTATATTATTCCTTTATCGCCCCGTGATATGGAAACATCAAATAACTGACCCGCCAATATCTATTAAATAAATGGAAACTAATGTCATCGACCAAGACCCCTCTTATACATTTTTATAATGTCGGCAACCCGCATAATTAACTAAGAACTGTAACAATTCCATGTCAGATACAAATATACATTATAAATTGAGAAAACATTTGGAATGGTTTGTAATTAAAAAAATATATAATGATAAGCAAAATGTGAAACTGGTTGATCTATATAATGCACAGAACTTTTCTAAAAATCTGTCATAAGAATGTAAAATGTTTAAAAATTATTCATTTATTTAATTATATACCTAGTCATTATTCAACCATAAGGATTTGATGGTAACAAAAGCATAACTGCAATTAAGGCTACATACAACCTGCCTAACATTCACAAAATCTGACAATTACAAAAATTAAGAAAGACCGGTTTAGCATATAATGGCCAGAAAATCTAAGTTACAAAATATAAGTACCGCCTGTACAATTTCGTTCCATGTAAAATTTTATAATCTGAAAATATTAAAAAATATAGACTTAAAATAAATAGAAAAGGTTAATTTCGGCCATTTGTGCATATATAAAAAAAAACATACTGTATACGTGCGGCTGTAGGAGTGTACCAGAGCAGGCCTGACCTGACAAACTATGACCCGTAGAAAACCTGCATGAAATGGCACCAACAGGTGCCTACCTTGTGAACAGAAAACCCATTTATAAAATAACACCCGGAAACAGAATAAACTCCCCCCCCCCAGTCTTTGTATACAGGAAAAATCATAAAATGTAAAACCCCAGTAATAATCTAAGAAAGACATCCGAACCAGCCGGTTCGGAATCACGAAAATCATACCTTTATACTTAATTTAGAAAAAATTTTCCCTTACAACTTTTGCACCCATAATACGTACGAAAACAGCTCTGGTGCCCTCCCACTGGTCAGCTTACAATTGCAGTGGTTGTACTGTATTATCAAGTTTAATTTACATTAAAATTGTCTTGCCGACACACCCTCGATTTAACCACGTCGCTGGATAAAGTTAAACTGCTATAGCACAAACACCTCCCATGGGATGTTCCGCGGGCCAGGATAGAACAAAAAAAAGAGTTTATATCACCTCATATGAAGCGGGCGGTTCCATCATTGTTGGCGGCAGCTGGTCCTCCCTCCTCGGTTACAGACGAAGCTTCAGTGGTTCATAGCTGGTGACGGTGGCAGCACACCAAGCTGTGGTCAGATCTCCATTCTTGGGCGAGAACCCTAAATATTCGAAATGATTAATGTACTGTCCACTAATGCTTGCACACTTGTCATGTATACCAAACACCCGAACTAGACGCTCCCAACCAACTCGATATATTGCATAACAACTTTTTGAAATTTTGTATTTAATGTATATGTTAATAAATGATCATCATTCACTCATAACCAGGCATAGTAATGAGGAACGCACACCGGCTTTGACCAGCCGCAACATATCTTGACATGCTCCCAGCCCCCTGGCCACGTGGCGTTACATTCGATCACCAATTTTGCAAATAACGAATACTTTAAAGGCCCATCAGCTACAGACAATTAACAGATACACAGTACTTCATCTAGGGCGGTCTTAAAGTTTACAATTAAATGATTTACTTAAAGAATATTCACACTTCCGGTTTCACATGTGCGTTCATACGTAGTTAACAAGATACGGTTTTCACTAAATTACTTAATTCTGTTACGTCTTTATAAAAGGCTGAATGAACAATAGTTAATACAATTACAGGCGGTATTCAAATAAAACAACATTAATTAAATATCTCACAGTACTCGCACACATCTGATCGACACCCCGGGCATTCTACACGTTCACATCTGGATTGAATAAGTTTTGAATTTAAAATTTCTTACAAGCAATTATTATGTATATTTATATAATGCATTTACCGGTGAGTCTTAAGCAATTAGCCTGCCATAAAGATGAGGAAGACGACATACAAAAAAAGGACTGCTACCGAGGAAGGCGGCCTGAGTAGTTTATGCAGGGAAAGCCAAGCCGGAACTGACCATTTGCCATGTGCTCAGCAGCGAGACCTGAATGCAGCCCGCTAGAGTGCGTTCACGGCCGAAACAGTGCCATTGATATCACGCTCCCCAACTAATAACTAGACACTTTTCCGAATCAAGAAAAAACTAGGATTTGCATTTCCTCGAACGCCGGGTTGTGCAAACTCGGGCACACAACATAAATCCCAGAAAAAGTAAATATTTCGACAGGGGTTTTCCAGATGACACTCTGGTGGCTAAAGTGACGTGGAATTCTTAAGGACATTAGAATAGAACACAGCACTGCAAAAAAAAAGGAATTAAAATAAACAAGTGAAAACAAAATGTATTGAACAAGTAAGGGAGGACTTGAATATAGAAATCAAGCAATAAATATAAAGCAAGAACGTTTAATGCCTACGAGTGACAAAAGAGGAAAAAGGATGCTCGAGCGGATTTGTACAAAGAGTAGGAAAACTTTAATACTGTACTATACTATGAATAAAACATTTGTAAAACGAACATGATGGCGTTTAAGGCAATACGTAGATTATTCTATCAATTAGCCCAGTCGTAGATGTTGATTGAAAAACAGAACTACGGAATACAGGCCTTTGCGTTAAGTATCTGAGTGGAGCGACAGTAGGCCTAGTTACAATGAAACATAGTTTCAGTTCCAGTTGCTTGGGGCGGGAGCTTGACGTGTCCCAGTGGTTGCAGTGTGTCCGGGCGAACCCGATGTCTGCCTGTCGCTCTGTATCGTTCTGCCTGAGTTGCGAGCATGCGCTTCTGGGGACAGGATCCTACTTCTGTATTTATTCCGGAGGGATGTAATCTCTAGGTATGATCTGACCCGCGCAGCAATTCGCATCCGGTTAGAACCGGAGAGCTTCTAGAGACTTTTAGGTGGACAAAGCAGGATTAGCTCCCCCACTACGAGTCAATGCACGTCCACCACTCCAGGAAAAATCGCAACGGGCTGCAGGATGCGATGCCGGGAGAGAATAGAGGGAAAGGAGTCGCTCACAAAAGGCGGTATTAGGCTTATCTAACGGAAGCGTAGTTCCCGATCCTCTGTCACCTTGCGCTGTGTTGCAGAACCTTCGTAAGGACAGGGGATTGGACGGAAGAGGGCTTGTGGAGGGTTATCGGGTTGGTCTTGAAGGGCGTTTACGTTTGCGTGGCGGTAGTCCATCGTCTGTGCTAAGGCGGCGGAGATGGGAGTAAGGAGAGGTGGAGGCACGGTTGAAGCGAGGGAGCACATAATCCGTCAAGCGAAGGAACCTTCAACTCTCACCTGATAGCATCGTTGCGGACGGACCAGGGATAGTTGGAGATGTAGCGGAAGGTTCGGGATTGGAACGCTTCCAGTTGCGATACAAGGTAGCGCTGTAGCAGTCCCCAAAATGCGGGCGCTGAGTATATCAGGAGAGTTCCGAGAATGAGCAGATAGTGAGTTTAGTGCGCATTGGCCCTGTCCCTCTATGCGAATGAAAGGGGAAAGTTTGGCTTTGATACCGCAGGCAAGATGGATAAAATTGGGGACATGGGCTCTGAAGCCGGTCAAGCGTGACGCCCAAGTACTTCATACACTCAGTTTCCACAAGATTGGCCTTCCGTTTAGTGAGAGGGTGTGTGTAAAGAAAGAGAGAATGAGAAATACAGAAATTGTAAGACTCTTAAAGATATAATCTGCACTCGATTTTATACGGTTAAGACAACTGAGTTGGTGAAGAGTCTTACAACGATTGAATTACACGGGAGTAGTAAAGCGAATACGGAAAGCGAAAATTGAGAAAAATTATTCAATGGGAAGACTTAGATAAGCTAGGGAAGATTAGTTGCAATAATTCTGGCAATAAAAGAAAAAATATGGGCTGATGCGACAAGACCGACAAAGGGCACAAAGAAATTTGTACGTGATTGAGTTTCTTTGTTTGACTCCATATACCGTTTTATGGTAATAGGTACTTGAAGTATGCTCAGGAATGGATGCTGAAACACTTGTAGAGACGGAACAAATCGATTCGCCATAAGAGCACAATTATTACTGCTATGCAATTATTTGTATACAGTACACACTAGCGACTTCTGCGCGCGCCCCTGCACACACGCTTGGCGCGAGCAGGATATCTAATACAAATTATATCAGTGGCCTATCTTATCACAGGAAATTTTACCGAGACCACATATCTGTAAAGCGAATTTACCTACGCAGTTCTAGACAATTTGCATCTAGTTACAGACATTCAGAAAGTTAAATTTGAAATGATTAGAGCGTACAAAATGACTATAAAACGAATATCTGGGAAAATATTAATAGTAACATAGTAATTGAAGGAGTATAATTAAAATAAAAAATAAAGAGACAATGCATTTAAAGTAATTTTTAATATGATAATAACAATTCTCGCAAATAATAACATATACAAGTGCAGTACAATGATGAAACAACTGATTATGTAAACAAACAGTTTAATAATCGAAATCCGAATTATTATTCGTGAATACAGTACAGTCAGGTAGGACGTGACCCTGAAATGTACGTTAGGGACTAATATTTATCGTTAGTTATTTATTATGTTTATCATAAATAAATACATAAACATAAATACCAATAAACACACACACACACACACACACACACACACACACACACACACACACACACACACACACACACACACACACATGAAAATAGTTTTTTGTGTGTTTGAAGTTTTTTAAGCTCCCGTTCCTCAAGTGGCATAGATTCATATTAATTAAGGATGTGTTGTAAATTCTGCAGTAGGCTTAAACCAGTCTCTGATTTCGATACTTCTTCTGTACCAAGAAACATTTACTATTGCCCGTAGGACTTTAAACATTAAACGTTTTCTCGTGTACCAAGTTGGACTGTTTTATTTTGCCCCTATAACCTCACCGTCTGTTGCATTAGATTTAAATTTTAACACAAAAGAAAACTATAAACAACTATGTGTTCTACTGGTCAGTGTGCTAGGCGCGATGTGATGGCTTTTCCCACGTAACCGCCACAATATAATGTATTAAACATTGAATATATATTACTTTATTTCATTGGGTTTAAATAAATAAATATATATATATAATATGTATGTGTGTGTGTGTGTGCGCGCGTGTGCGTGTGCGTATGTGTGTGTATAATGGCGACACAAATACTATTGACTCTGTTACTGACTCATCAAGATGTCTATGAAACTACAAGGCCTATAATCATGAATTTGGCACAAAGTTTCAACTTAGACTGCAGGCGCTTGCTAAGAAATATTTTTTTTTTTAATTGTAAGGCATGATATAATAAATTTAATGTTTCATCTAAAAGCTAAAGATGGTGCAGCTTATTACGAAGGGGTGTCTTTATGCTACATGTTACATGTTTACCGTGGAATGGTACTCGCATACACATTCTTCTGTGCTTCAACCCAGCCATCATTGATTCGATGATAGTTGCAGACATACTAAACCTTGGTTTGGATCCTGTTCTGCATGGTACTGTTCAAGTCAACACGATCCACGGTCCATGTGGCAGCTCAATGAGATTTCTCACTGGATGCGGTATCCTCATTTCCTCACAAGGACACTCAGGTCGCAAATGACGGTTAACCGGAGTATCGCGGGAGGTAGCGGCTTTACTGTTAATATCAATTGGGCTGGTTTAGAATCTCCTTGGGTGGATCCATGCAGCTCTTCAATGCTCATGCCTAAATGGAGATATATAACTGTTGAATCTATAAAGTGTAGGCCAATCTGTAAACATGTCGGTATTGACAGCGACCAAGATGCGTTTGGGCTGAACAACGATCTTAATGAGGTATCCTGTTAGGAAGGCAATCATACCCCGTTGCATTATATCAACAATGCTGAAGCTTTTTGGTTCTCAGTTCATGAAACGTTTCTTCCAGCCGCCCACTTGGGAATGGGCGAAGAAGTGACAACGGTATGGATAAGTCCAAAATCCACCGCAAACCACTCTCTTGGCATTCTTATATCTTTGCAAAAAAAGATTAATTTGAAAGACATCTTCTTGACTGTGTGGTACTACCTATCAAGTGTGGAGGAATAACCGGTTTTTCGAAAGGAAGTGGGGTTAAAGTGTTCCAGGCTACCTAGACGTAAAATGACAGGGTTGTGGCCAGGGTTTATACGGCACGCTCTCAAAGTGACCTTATTTACACCCTAAGGCTAATCCATTTCAGTGATAAAAGTGAATCTATTATTATCATTTGTGTGTGTGTGTGTGTGTGTGTGTGTGTGTGTGTGTGTGTGTGTGTGTGTGTGTGTGTGTGTGTGTGTGTGTGTTTTAAACAATAATAATACATTTCTTTTATACGTACATTTTATTACGTCATAATAAAATTTGTTTGTAGAAGGAATTTATTGTTCTCGTGTTAATTCAATATAATTATTAAAAGTAACTTCAGAAGTTACTACAAAGAAAAAGACACACATACACGCGCGCGCGCATGTATGTAATTATGCCGGTACTACACTTTATTTAAAAAAATTTATTTTACAAGAATTTACTTTTTCACGTTTGGTGTATATATAAGAAGATACAAAACTAAGATAGCTGAGGATGGGAACAATAGAATTCCCCAAATATGTTCCAAATAAGGATAAACATTATCTTGAGGAAAACAATTATAAACATTAATTAAATTATACATGCATCAAGAAATTGACTGTAGCAAAAGTGTTTGAATATAAGGACAAGTGTGTATAACACTTGTGATGTGAAAAGTAATAAATATTTTCCCGACAAAGTAATATTATATGACATGGAACAGCGAGTTCCTATACTGCGATTCACGCGATGACACACACACACACACACACACACACACACACACACACACACACACACACACACACACGATTTTATGACCAGTCGGGTATTTGTTGTCGATGTTTTCTTCGATGAGCCAACATCGACGGTTAGTTTCAAAATAATTCACTCGGCCGTCGAACGCGTGTTGAATGTTTATACACGGACGGAGTGCGCGTTAAGGGAGAGGAGGGGTCATGACGAAGGACTAGAAGAAGTAGGAGCGGTAAGAGCGCGCTCTGGACAAGGCCGTTGTTGTCAGTCTCAGTGTAGCGTGGAAGTGCAGTGCGCGTTCTGTGCGGTGTCGTCCTCGTTATTATGACTGTGTTAAACACAATTTGACCAGTTTTACACGCAGTAGCAAACAGAACGCGCTGTGATGAGACCCGGTAAGAAGTGATACAAATTTATTGTTTTTGTTTGTTTTATTATTTTTCTTAATCTGTGATACTTTCAAAGTGTGTGGTGGTGCGATGACCGTGTTGATGTATGGTCCGACCGCACGAGGTAAACCTGTCTGTATAACCTGACGGTATAACCAACATATGTGTACTCACTACCAAACGCCCCGGGCAGGTAGGCACTGGCCTGCTTCACTTTCAATACTATACCGTTACCCCGGCTGGCTTCTTGTTCTTGTCATATTACGTCTTATTGTTACTTTCCAAAATATACCTGTCTGCATTAATATAAGAATATTTTTTTTTGCTGTTGCAAGCATAAATTTTGGGTCGTCTGACGTACAGAATCTTCAGTGCTGAAGATCGGAATCGTACGTCAGGTATACACACACGTATTACTTTTCTTTTTCGAAAAACCTACATTTTTTTATTAAGATAATTATTTTTATAATAATTTATGTACTACATCTTTAAGAGTTACATCCAATTTCTGACGATGCGGCCATAGAATCTGTGAAACTTAACACTTGCTGCATTTTAAAAGGGAATAATTATTTTTATAGTTACTACATAAGAACTGTCAAAAAAAAAAACGAGTTGTAATTTAACTGAAAAACATACAAACTTGTATGGTATACCACTTGTATATATAATCGTTTATTTAAGAAATAGGCCTAACTGTTTTCTATTGCACTTTTTAAAATTATAACCTAGAACTTAGTTCACAATAGTTGGTTCGGTATTTTCAGGTTCAGAGGTTTACATTTATAATACTTGTGAATAAAAAAAAAATAATTATATCATGTAGGTCGATTATAACTGATCGAAATTCAACAGTTACAAAAACACGTCAGGACGCGCGCGCGTATTCACACACACACACACACACACACAAAAGAAATAAACAGAGATATTCTTGTTGGAGAAGAAAACAAGTCGTACGGTACTTTGACATTAAAAGAAATCACCTCTCCGTATGAACTTAAACGTAACGAAGACGAGAACGAATCCTTTCTTAATTTAATCTACACACACACACACACACACACACACACACATGCAGTTTGTATTCAGAGACGACGTTGAAACTACAGTAGTTATCATAGGCGTCCTGTTTGTTTGTTTTGTAAAGAAAATAAGAGGAAGAAATGATTTACGATTCGTGTGTAGGGAGAAAGCATCATACGTTTTGTAAAGGTAAACACACACTCACATACTAAATGTCACAATTCCTTGCAGGTTATGTAACATAGTACCATCTCTGCTGTTGTATAAACATGTTCTGTTGCAAACCGTTCACATTTCTATTTCTTGTTCCCGATTTTCGCCCTTGATTTCAACCGAACAAACAAACGGCAAGTTGCATGCGAACAAATTTTCCTCTTCTTGTTTATAACAATAGTCATAGTATTATTAGTACTACTTTATAGCGGTTACTAAGAAAAGCTATATTAAAAAAAGTAAATAAATTGCGTTTAGGTGTTTACTAAATGAGCCAGAGCAATGTGGGTCCAGTATTTTAACAAAATAACTGGAGAGAGATTATCCAACACTAGAAACTTTGTTAAATACACTTTGGTTGGCATGTCAGATAATAATAACTGTGCCTGAATGCTCATGACAATACTAAATACTTTAAATACTTTTTGATGTAACGAACAAAACATCAATCACGCGCGCGCGCGCGCGCGCACACACACACACACACTCACACACACACTCACACACACACACACACTCACACACGCACCTGACGGTAAGACTCGTCCCTTTGGAACTGCTTTCTAATTGAAAATATGAAACTTTCTTGATTAAGTCATCTTCATCTGTTTATTTTCCATTCCAGCATTAGATTTTTCGGTTTATTTTTTAAGCCAGCTTTTGCGTGAACATCTCCTTAGGCTCAATTTTTAAAATTTGTTGTGTTAATCTATGCTTTTCTATTCGACCTATATGTTCAGTCCGTTCACTCCACTTTCTTCGATTCTTGCACCCGCAGAGAACATATTTAATTCGCTTCGTAGCAATTCTGTCGATTATTATATATAACTTTATATAACATCTTAGCAATATCTGTGCAGCTTGTGTATGACTTAAGGGAAGGTAAATGGGATAAATAGTATACAGGTAGGACCCACGCGAAAGAGTGGCATTATTTTATAGTTTTTTTTTTAGTTTTATCTCTTGTTTTCCTTCCTAGAGTCCTTTTGATAATTCTAAAAACTGCCTGCACAATCCGTTCCACAGACTGTTTACTTTTGTTTACTTTTCTCTCCAGTGGCGTAACTACGGGGGGGGGGTCATGGGATCAACCCCCCCCAGAGCTATTAAAAACCTAACCAAAATTCTATAATCACTTAATGTAGACCATTTTCTAACCAGTTGCGTCTGTTAATATAATGTTTATAAATAATTTAAAATAACAGAACTTGAGAATATTGTAAATTAACCAAATAAAGTTTTCTTAATGATGACGTCACTTAACATTTGGTAAATAATGTACATATTTGCAGTCTTAAAAAAAAACAATTATGCTGCCATCAGAAGACGAATACAGAGCGTATTAATCTACCTTTATCTTTTTCGCCCAGACACGTCTCCTAACAGGGTTGTTTATGTCATGACTCCTTTAGCATAATACCTATACGGTTTCAACCATCGTCTTTGAACAGGTAAACTAGCAGTTCAATGACTTTAATTCCCCCAAATTAGAAGATGTTATTGCTAGATTTAACATTTAAAAACTGACTTGTAATACGTTAAAAAATACAAACCATAAGTTGCTTGTAACATTCTTGGGACAACATACTCAAATTAAAGATGGTAATAAAACCGGGGCTTTCAGAAAGATTAATTTTCAAGAATATTAACTTGTTAAGAATAAAAATATACAATTAAAGTGATTCCAAATGACATGAGATTTATTATATTTAATTTAGATAAAAATTAACGAAGATAGAATATAGTCAGCGCTTTCACTTATTTTTTTCAACCCTTGTAGGCCTACTTCACGTTGATTTACTCAAGAACTTTGAGGTGCTAATAATTTATAAAACGTATTTATTAAATTAAATACGTTTAATGGCGGCTCAGTAGACCAGTGGGTATGGCACTTGGCCTGGCTACTAATCTATAGGTCCCAGGTTCAATTCCCGTGCCAGCACCATAAAATCAAGGTGCGTTTTTCAGCCCCCAGGTCGACTCAGCCTGTTGAAAATGAGTACCTGGGATAACATCCTGAGGATAATAATGGCGGCTGAAGCGTAGTGCTGGCCACACTGCCTTCCTTGTATGCTGTAAGGCTCACATTAGGCAGCCTACCCTGCCTTCTCCTAAGCTACTTCGGTGGTATACATGGGAGCCATTATTATTATTATTTATTAAATTATGTGCGAAGAATCCTGAATATCTCATTTGTCCTGAGGAAAATGAATAGTCTATCCTTCAAGCTAGTCTCACCCCCTCCCCCGAAGCTAATCTCATCCCCCTCGAGGAGCAGCCTAGTTATGCCACTATTTCTCTCAGTGTCCTTGTCGATTTGATGTCTAATGCACATCCTAGGTACTGAAAGCAGGAGGTTTGCTCTATCATTCTATCGTTTCTTAATTAAGTCATGATATTGTAAAGTTATCTAGTCACATACATATGTTGTCGTACAGTATACTTAACCCCAAGCCTGAAAGTTATACGTAGGCCTACACAGTCCATCATAAAAAATATTTATTTTCTATCTCATGCGATATATTATAACTTTGTGACGACACTTGAAAGGAAGTTATAACGTATTACTTCCAACAGAAATAATTTTGTAATTATTACATTACTCTGCAAGACACTCTTACTTGAAACTGGTAACACACACACACACACACACACACACACACACACACACACACACACACACACACACACACACACACACACACACACACACACACACACACACACACACTTTCGAAATTTAAATAGGTAACAATAGGCAAAGTGTACAAAGTGATATGTAATTTTTAATTAATATTTATTTCTATGCTGTAATTCCATCATTATCAGAATGTTGTGAATGAATGACAAAATGTTTTTAATCAGTCACCATTCAATCACACCGCTTTGATGACGATGGCTTTATACCTTCACGGAAGGTCATATTAAATAAAAGAAAATGTGTTTTTGATTGTAAGTTACGAATTTTGTTTGACGAAATGAAATATTTGCTTCATCAACGGAAAGTGTGATAAAAAAATTCACAGTTAGACAATATCAAAATACATAAATAAGTGTATTGTACCATTATTAATTTGAAAGGTAATTAAATCCTGT
Organism: Magicicada septendecula; assembly: GCA_034769895.1. Taxonomy (NCBI): domain Eukaryota; kingdom Metazoa; phylum Arthropoda; class Insecta; order Hemiptera; family Cicadidae; genus Magicicada; species Magicicada septendecula. The sequence goes on along the minus strand of CM068376.1, from coordinate 225,905,560 downwards.
CTTTAAACGTATTATAGGAAAGTCATGTTGGTATTTTATAAAAAAATGCGTTTATAATTTCCTCAATCGATTGTTATAAAAATGTTAACAATTCATTATCAAGTTAATAACGTATTCAGTAATTATGTTCACACACGCGCGCGCGCACACGCTTACGCTTACGCTTACGCACGCCCGCACGCATAATATGTATGTTACACGAAAAATGTTTCTGCATGGAAAAAATTACACAGTAACGTTTTGCATATGTTTCTAAACAATAATTTATTGGATTGATAGAAATTAAACGTACTACTTAGTTTTTGACATTACAGTAATCTGCGCGCACCGGTGTCCTACTTTGCGAGGGCTTCATTCAGTGTTATCGTTATGTAGGTTCTAGACGTCCTTCGGCGTCTTGCGATTTCTAATCTTCAGAAGTTTTAACTACCTGGTCTTCCTCTAATCCTTGTTCTGCTGTGTCTGTGTTAATTTTTTCTCTCTTAACTGCTCATAAAGTTCCTAGTTTGTTCCCACCCATTCGTTCCATTAATAACCGTTCCTTGCATTATAAGAGCCACTGTTTTGTTTGTATTTCGTTGCTCAGCTTTTGAGTTGAAGTCTCCATTATATCACGGTCCCTCTTATTGGGGCCTCCGGTTCTTCAAATATATCCGCAACTTATTGCCCTCAGCTCAGAGCTTAGAGCTGTAAGATATGATGTTCCTTAATATATCCGCAACTTAGAGCTTAGAGCTGTAAGATAAGATGTTCCTTAATATTGTGTTTATTACCGTCGTATAAATGTAATTCGTACAGCCTAAATATGATTTGCCATATGAAAGCTGTGCTTACCAGAACAAATTCAGATTAATGCGAAAATGCGATAGTATTTTCAAAATCACTAATTTAATAAAATAATAAATATTGATATTATATTTTACAATCGGTTGTATAACATATTTTTATGTACATACGTAAAAACATAAATATAGTCTACATATAAAACAGCTGTTTTGAACAATCGATTTTAAAATTTATTAATTTGTAGCCTATTTCTGATCATGATAGTTTACACTATCGAAACAGTGTTATATGCAAATAAATACAAAAAATATATTCTTGCAAGAAAAGTTTTATTTATCAGTTCAATTTTATTAATGAAATTTGTGCGCAAAAATTAATAATTAGCGAAAACGCTAGAGGAAACGCAACCGTCGATTGCTGCGCCGTCGCGTTGATTAGAGAGACCTTCATTTACTAAGCTTTTTTTCGGTTTTTATGTCTTCGTCTGTGGCACTAGTTTTAGGAGTAAACAGATCTAGGTAATCCTCCCCTAGAGTATTTGCCGTGATAGTGTACGTACCTTCCGTGATAAGGTCGGTAGAATGTCCGTATTTCTGTCATTGTTGGATTTTGTTCCTCTATCCGTTGTAACTACATTCTGTCGTTTATGTTTTTGTTGGATTTTGTTCCTCTATCCGTTGTAACTACATTCTGTCGTTTATGTTTTCTCGTCAAGGATCTCCGTCGTCTGTACAGCTCGCCGTTTGATCTCAATGCCCAGTTTCACTGGAATATTTATGAACAGATATTGAAAGACAAATAAACATACATAATTTGTAAGTCATGTAGCCTAAATATTTGTGTTGTGTGTGTAAAAAACTGTAGGTTTAGGGTGAATACAACAGATTCGTTTACGTGTTTGTTACACTTAATTAGTCCGTACGACGGAGACGATGTCTAGTCCAAGGAGGACTAATGTTTTGTGTTTACCAACAAGAATATCAGCTTGACAGCGGACCCATAATGAGCTCCTGTCTGTCAGTAATTTTTCAATATTATCTAACAAACTTTCAACGCTTCTTCTTAATTTTTAAAAATATTTCATGCAAATTACAACCTAATTGTCCACAAAGTATAATGAGTAAAACGTAACTGTTTGTAAATTGTGTAACGCGTTGACCATCAATTGACAGTTAACCGAATTTATAAATCCGCTGGCCGCTGTGATCTATCTGGATGCCTATAGGCCAGTTTTGTTTTGGCTGTCTACGCTCCAGTCTTGATGACTTATGCGTGCGTAAAGTTATAATATTTTTAATATAACGCGGAAATTAACCCTGGTTATAACTTTGCAGGGTATACGATCAATGTAGATCAGGTTCCGGTATTTTATCGATACATTATATACAAGTAAGACAATGCGGCTACCAATACGTCTAACCCCACGTATTAACTCTTGATAAACCCAAAATCCGGCTGGACGTCATGAATAATCGGTCCATTCTGAGATGAAGTCGAAATCCAGCTTTGGCAGCTTTTTACCACCCCAGGCCTTCAGATTTAAATATAATATAATTTATTATAATTATAAGATTTAATTTAATATAATTTAAGTAATAAAACTAGAAAAGTTCGAACGTTGATGATATATTTTTTCTAAACGATTAATAACTTTTAGTATGACATTCACACTGGTATGAAGTCGGAATGCAAATCACACAGAGGTCATTTCGCAGGAGTGTTTTACATCTTTAATTTACCTCTTTTAAACCATATAACTAAACTCGAGATTTAAGTATTTAGACATTTTCGTGCTGCAAGCTATTCTGTTATTGGTCAGAAAACACACAGGAAGAAAGTGTTCACGTCAGACTTTCATCCAAACCGAGAGAACGGTGCAGCCAAGCGAGCGGACTTCAAGCCGATGAGTACGTAACCGGAGAATCATCATTCATTATTTCACCGATGTGTATATGAGTGAATAACAGGCGATTAACAATACAAACGCGTATAGGTTTTCAGTCTTGTCGATATTTAGGGTGAGCATGAAGCAACCCTCCTTATTCTAAAGCGTTTGTAAGCAGGGTTGGTTCCGTGTGAAGCGACAACAGCATGGGGGTTGTTCAGAAAACGCTACCTATCCGTTTTGGAAGGGACGTGCGATATTCTCAGGACTGTCACTGCGGCTGAATACGAATTTTGTCGTCTCTCAGAAAACATTCTTATTTGATCACTTGCCACTGTGGTTAATGGGGCTGGTGCTGTATGGTGTGAATCCCTGTCTCCGCTGAAAAGGTTGTCGCTATGAAGATGCAACCGAGATATGGAAGTAGTCACGATGTTGGAATGAAGATCCGAGTGATTCCGAAACTGTTCAGGGATAGATCCCGCTGTCTCTAGGTACCGAAGACCGATCATATTGGCTTTGATACGTTGAAGCCAGTCAATCATGCAAAGACGCGGGTGGGTACATTTAACAATAAATCCAGATCTTCTGGGTCCATAGGTAAGAAAGGCTACCGGACGTCGGATATATTTATGGTCTTGTACGCTCCTACACATAGAGTGAAATAAACATAAGAAAGTTCGGAATAGAGTATTCAGGTTTTCTGTGGGCATAACTTGATGTAAAGTTAGTTTTACGTCTAATATCGAATTTTTCATTTGACGCGAGAATTGAAAATTATTGGGAATATGAAAATACCTTGAGTATACAAATCAGTGCCCATATGAGTCAGGTAGACACTTATGAAAATTTACTATTATTATAATAGTAAACCAGTGCACTCTGGTTCACTGATATCTGCTGTGTGGGCTGCGCAGAGGATACTAAACGATTACCTATAGTCGGAAGAGGATCAAAAGACTAACAAAATATGGAAAGATCAGACCATTTGAAAGACAGTAAAAGTAATGCTGGCTAATGCTTTGAAACTTGCAACTATGACAGGCAAATGGCAAAAGATACAAAACCTTCGAATAAAGGGTATCAGAGTGTCATGATTCTCAAAGAATGCAAACGAATGGTTGTATATTGCAGGAATGCAGGTAATTAGATTAATAACAATGGATCACGTCCTCAAGTCTGAAATAACAAAAGGCAGAGGATTAAATCGGGTCATGAAAAAATCGGAAAATGTTAGCTATCAGTGGTGGTTAGCCCCTCAATGGGTAGGTCGACAGTGATACTTATATGTGAATTCTGGAGGAAGTTATGTAGTTAGCAACCGCAGCACCGCGAACTTCCTGTACCGCCAACACCTTTATCCCCGCTTACCATAGGAAAAGTCCTGGCCTATAATCCTCATGGATAACTTGATCAATAACTTTCCGTGGAAAAGTCTTGGCTGGTCTGTAGGTAGTTATTGTTTAGTAAACACACCTTTTGTAATTGTAATATAATTGCGTAAATGGATTACATTGCACAACAGTGGGGTATTTAAGACGGCTGAACGAGTTCCAGCCCCCTCTGAATTTTGAACCTATGATATTTTGAACGGATAAAATATGACTCAAGGTGTAAATATGAACAAAATATTACTTCATTAAAAATGTTAAAATATGTACTGTCAAAGTCAACTCAGGTGTTGAGTAACTATTTATATGTGACTTGACAATGTAAAGTTTTTCGTCTTTATTCTATTTGTCATACTCGTTAATGAGAATACTGAACATTGTTTTTCTGAATCGTCGTTAAATAAATTTTGTGTTCTCTATAACACATACTAACATGTGTAGGCCTATTTTGGTTTTGAATTACACATAATTAATGGAACATGTAATTGATTTTCTTTTATGTCAAATCTCAACCTTCACCCCGCCACACCGAAAGAAAATTCTATATACAAAAATTGCTAATTGACACATTACTAAAGTAAAAATCGCACGTAATTGGTGTTACAGGAGTACACACACTTCACAATTAAGCTGACTAACTAAACACAACTACTCGGTTAAAAACGATGTCGAAGTAAGAGAAAACACTCGTCTTGCAGAATCCAGGTGTCAACTGAATGGAGTGGTGTATTCTTATCGAAAGTCAACACACACACTCACGCACACACACACACACACTCTCTCTCTCTCTCTCTCTCTCTCTCTCTCTCTCTCTCTCTCTCTCTCTCTCTCTCTCTCTCTCTATCTCTCTCTCAGAAAAGACAAGGAACGGGTGTTGTGTAGCTTTTAGAAGATCTAATTGTCGTTCTCATGTAGCTCTATAGTCGGAGTTAGAGGCTAATGTTTACGTAAAATTTGAATTTCATGTTTTACGGTCATTGCCTGAAGACGGCTTCCGATTTCTAGTGTAGCTGAAACGTTACTTTTGTAGAAAATCAAGTCAACGATGGCTAACGTGTGTATTATACCTGTCTGTATGCAGATAGATGTCTGTTGCGTATTTCTTTTTGTCCACACAAAAGGAGACACGTTTGTTTAGCAAGTTAAAATATAAAACGCGTGAAGTTCGTTATGGCTGTAGATACGATTGTATACGCGTTGTATTCATCAGCAACCCGTACGAGGAAACCTGGCGGTATGATTGTGGAGGACGCCAACATTCTACCATTCTCTTTAAGGGCGCCCATCGTTTGCCCACGGTTTAATCCCCTACCCAAATGTTTTCCACTTCACTGTACACGTCGACTGCTCTTTAGGTAAAACTTCTGTGGTCAGTTTCAGTTGCACACATACAGTAATTTCCACATGCACGCTCTCTCTCTCTCTCTCTCTCTCTCTCTCTCTCTCTCTCTCTCTCTCTCTCTCTCTCTCTCTCTCTCTCTCTCTCTCTCTCTCTCTCTCTCTCTCTCTCTCCCCCCCTTCACACACACACACCTTTCTTATTTCGGCTTAAGTGAGTGTAGCAACATGGAGAAAGTGTTGAGTAAACAAGCCAATGTTCTTACTGAAATGAAGATACACTAGAAGACCTAGTAAAAATAAAAATAAAAACAGTAAAATTAAATGATAAACCAATAAAAAATGAATGAAAATGCAGAATATTAATAAAAATATATCAATGACTGGATGTTGGATTTGGCGGGAGTGGCTAAGTTCTACCACCAACTATTACCGTGGATTGTGCATAGTCCCATACGGGTCTCTAGCATTATATTCACAAAGATATAAGAAAGTTTTTTGCGATATCTCATTTTATTCGCTTTATCTGGTATTACGCCTTTGCAAGGATATTTCAGATTTGTTAAACCGTTACGCAAAAATCTATTCAACATTTGTATGTATTGTAGGTGTATTTTTTTTTTTGCGTATGGAACCAACAAACACTGGCTATAGTGCACGTCATAACTTAAAGAAACGGGTAATCTGTCAGCAAACCCGGCGCGTGTGCAAATGTGCGCGTAGTGTGGTGAATTGACCTTCGGCGCAGTTGATTTGTGTTTACCAGGTCACAAGCGCAGTTGATGCCATTAGAATGGTACAAGATTGTCCCGGCGCAGTCAATGAACCACTTTTCAAACATTGACGGTATAAAGTAAGATTTGGTAACAGCGGCTCCCAAAGTATGGGTCGCAGAAAATATTTGTTTGATCGCAAACTAGCAGAAATAATTGATACTGACGAGAATCATATATATCGTGTACTGAAGTCTATGTTCAAATGAAATGAGTGTCACTAATTGTTTTGGATTAAAGTTCGCAAGGAATCTGTCACAGATACTCTAGAGTTATTTTGATGTTTTTTCAACTGCCTACTTGAATTGGGTCAAATAAGGGGGTATGCGACAAATTGGGTCAGTTCCTGAAAAGTGTGATGGGAATTAATTAGCGTATTCTAATTTAAAGTTACAATACAGTTGACTGGAAAAGTAGCTTAAATGGAACCATATTTAAATTATCAGGAATGTGCTTTCCTCTTCTGCAGTCTACCCCGTTTGTCGCTCCCCAAATATTTTTAAGTAATTACTAAATCCCACCCAGATATCAACCCCTCCGACTGAACCGAAATGTTATAAGTCCGTCGGCCTCATGTGTCGCACATTGTTTCCTTTCATTCTTGTGTTGGCTTCCAGTTAGCGATCTTTCTTTAACTTGGGCCTTTTCCCCTTCTATACACATACCTTACCAGCGCATTCTTTGAGACTTTATTAGATTTACTAGGTCTTCTCCTTTGAACGTTTCTCCTATTACACAATTCGTCATCCTTCGATATTCACCTTTGTCTATTTTCTTCGGTCCTAAACCTTCTTTCGAATATTCGCAGCATTTCTTAATTTTTTCTTGTCAAACACGTCTTGTCTGCTGTATACGTCAACACTGTTCGTATTTCTATTTTATATATTTTCGTTTTGATCTAAATCCTTTACTTTTGATGATCATTTCGTATGTATTCCAATATAGGCTTATGACCCCACGTTAGAGTGGATCACCTTCTTCTGACTTTTCTTGGGGTTTACTCTGACATATTGTTTTTAGTCGTCTGCTTTCTGACGTTGCCATACTCTGGTCAGTTAATCTGCTGGTACCGTGTCCCTACCGTCCTTCTTCACAGTTCTGGTGTTCGAATTTTATCCTTTCTGAATAACACTGTGCAATAATATTTTCATCGCCTCTTGACGAATAGCCTACTAATACTAACTCTAATATCAGATCAGACCATGCCTAGACTTAGTTGGCTATTTTCCAACTGATAGGCCTACTCTCCTTCTTCATCACGTTCGCCACTTCTTCCAGTGAGCAGAGCCTAAGAAGTCTGAATTTGCCACACTATTTTAACTATAATTTTCCGAAAATAGACATGTTTTCTAGCTTCTAATGAATGCATACTGAATCTTCTAGAATTTTAAAATTAATTTTTAAAATCCCTCCACCTTCAAAATTTAACAAAAATTAACTGTGTGGTAACCGTATCGCTCTCTTAAAAAATCGGTCACAACCGTAATCTATAGTCTCACTAAAGTTGGTAGTGGGTCTGTATCTATATCTTATCGATCACACTCTGCTCTTGGCAACCAGGTAATGCAATCGGGTTACACCTGCCTTTGTGGTTAACAAACGAGTTTTTATTTTACATATACATGTTCAATATTTTTGCGCTTTGCACGAATGAAATAATTACACAACATTAATTATGGTGGTTTTTTGTTTCACATAACCTGGTACCAGTTGCCCTTGACTAGTCGTTACTGTTCAGCACATTCGAGCTGTCCTGAAGCCATATTTCTTTTTAATTTTTATTTGATTATTTGCGTTCGTGATTCATTCGAACAACAGTCTATTAAGCTGGATCGTTAGCTACGTCTAATTGCGAGCAGGTTCTCAATTTGCGAGAAAGTCCAAATATCGGCAACAATATTCGATCGAACGATTTCACGTTTCTCGGCGCACAAAATTGTACGTTAGCACGTTCCTTACTGACAGATATCGGTGTGTTCACAGTATTGTTCCGCTTGCATATGTACTGTAATAGAGAAGACGGAACTATAGCGGGTTGCGTGGGGACTCGGGGTTTGGTTGGGACACGCCTTCCAACGAGAACAGTTTGCGTCATTGAAATTGAAACAAAAAAGTTGATCAGCTTAATGATTAATTTAGTGGGAACAGAGAATGTAGGAGAGGAAAGTGCGGAGCATAGAACGATGGTATAGAGTGACCCTTATTTGTGTTTGCTAACGACCTATATGTGGGCAGAGGAAGCACTGAGTATGTTTTAACTTGTTGAATGAAATGAGAACGGCACAATTGCAAGTCTCTCTCTCACACACACACACACACACACACACACACACACACACACACACACACACACACACACACACACACACACACACACACACACACACACACACACACACACAGGGCTGCTTTTGTGCCTGTGTGTGTCTAGTTTTATATATTTCTTTAACACGCATCAACATGTTTAATGTGAAACAAACTCGTCTCGCCTCATTGTTGTTTCGATGACACAACTGAAAGTGCAAGTTTCCCTGATAAAGTGCAAGATCCCTGTATTAGCGAGTTTATGCTATTAAAGCACAGGCACACACACACACACGCGCGCGCGCGTTTTTTTTTTTTTTTAGCGGAGATGCATTTATTTTATTACCCGTATGGTTCACCTTCAGCAAGAAACCATACGGGTACGTTGCCCATATTATTTCTTTACTAGCTCGGTACCTTCATATTAACAGTGAGTCTATGAAAAACTTTTGTTTTAACTTGTAACAGTGTTAGTTTTCGTTAATTTTAAATGTAGGTATATTAGACTACAAGTAAGTCCACGTGGAACCGGTCAGAGCTGCGGTAAGTGAAAGTACATAGGCGACAGCGTGTTCCGGTATGCGACCCTCTCACTGCCCTAACCCTTATCCACGATAACTTTTGCCAACTTTCGGGTCCCAGCAGCGAATCACCAGTCGGCAGAAATGTTCATTACCGTATTTTTTCTGCGGTAATTCCGAAAATCCAACCAATCCATTCCAATTAGCGTTAATAAATTCTTTTATAGTTTTTAGTAATTTATTATTAACGAATGACGCTTAATGTTTGTTCTTAATTGGCCGTACACGTTTTGAGAAAACATGTATGTGTTCTCATAGCTCGGATACGAGGTAGCAATCAGACGATTTTTGAAAAGCATGAATAATAATAAATTCAGTATTAGTGTAACCGATTATGCTTAATAAATAAGTAAATAAATAATAGCAGATTTACATTTCTACTTTTTATGTGTTTATGTAGTTTTACTTTTATTTTTTACGATAAATCCAAAAACCGCAATACAGCAAAGGAAAATACGTACTGCTTTAAGGTAATTGGCTTCTAATTCGGGAGAAGTTGTTTTGAAGGGAGGTTGTAAATTCAAGATTTTGTAATCTTAATGTAATTTGTTAGTAATAAATTACGGAGAAAAATTTGTATCAATTAGGAGTACCCGTTCCGAGAAGCCACTAATTGTAGCTCGATTTCGAGCTAGGAAGAGAATAGATATTTTTAATATGCGTAATACATTGGGAAATGTGGTAAAAAATTACTAACAAATTGATATAAATAACATTTTCAGGCACTTGTTTTTCCTTTCACTTCACACGTATTGTTCAGACGTCGTGTTTTGTTTGTTTTCTCCAAACATCTGAAAATATAAATAATCAAGGGTAACGGTAAAAACAAACTCAGTCACAATGAATCACATTTTCTGGAAAACGTTACGTATAGTAACATAAAGGAGTAGTCCTTACATTTTAGACACAGGGCTGTTTGATACGCAATGTCCGTTGTGTTGTGCGTACTATATTGTCAGTGTTTACAGTACTTAGATAGTGTGTATATTATGTATGTAACTGATATATCACGTATAGAAACGTATTAATCAGAATATACTATCTTGTTCCTTAAAAACAGTGGGTTTTTTTTTGAAACGATTAGTGTTCATATTGGATAATTTTTTTTTATATTCCGTCTTTAGGTTCGAACATTCTGTCTCTTCTTAAACACTCTAAAATTTAATTCGTCGCTCTATGCAAATGGTACCTAACGAATTGATAGGAGGAAGTGACCCTCCTTGAGGCAAGTGAGAGTTAAGTCTGTTAATCGATTTAATTCCAGGCCGTTGATAAAATGTTCCGAAAACAGATTCGGACATGGAGGAAATGTAAACCTTTGTCTTACCCGAATGGTAAGGAATCAGAACTATGAAAGAAGATATGTAAAAAAATTAATTTTTAATCAATTTATAATTAATTTAATTAATTAATTAATTTACCTCAAATTTTCTTTAAAATTTTATATTTCGTGTAATGAAACGATTTAACGAAGATCAGTTGCAGAAAATATAAATATATAAGTGGATTGGCTCTCCATTCCTTATTCTACCGGAATCAATATTTTGTTTTTTGTAGTCGGTCTTGTACCAGTTTTAAGAGTTCCTTTCTGGAGCATTATCCAGTTACTGCTCGGCGTGTTCAAGGCATGACTTTCAGCAGAACGTTTGAGAAGTAGCCACAACACGAACGCGTCGTTGGTAGTATTTTCAACACAGTTTACAACTGTGAAAGTGTTTACGAAAACAGCACGCACCAAACATTTCCGCCAGTTGTGAACTTAGAATAGATTTCTGCTACAAATCTGCTCCGTTCCTTTTCTTACACGTAAGACTATTTGTAATATACGTGGATTTTTTGTTGCATGCATTTTAATGTTAAAAAAAAACACTCAAATTATTTTTGTTATAAGTAAGTAGCATTCAAGAATGATGTTCCCGGAGGAATTGTGGTAATCTCCGAAAAAGACGACACGAGACCACACACAAGAGTGTAGGATTCTTAGTCACCAAAAACCACATCCCTTGTCTCCTTTACGTAGAAAATCATCCATCAAAGCACCGGTATCTTATTACTTCACGATTATCATACCTTTTATTTAAAAATTCTGTGGTGTCCCTTACATCTTCAAAAATTTTCGTCGTTTTTCATCTAACGTAAATCTCCTTCTCTGTAGATGACAACAACTGTCCACTGAATTTATAATAGCATCGATCGTTCAATTTTGATGGATAATCTTGTTAAACTGTTGCTTCAAGCGTTGGTTTTCGTTTGGCTATCAGTCGCACACGAAACATTTACCGCAGTAGGCACACGACCTGCTCCTCCCCTCACTACGTAGGTACGGAAGTAATGAGGAATTGTCCTACTAATAGTTGAACTCTCCATGACGGCGACCAAGGTAGTTGACCTCTCTTCCTTAGAGATTGTTGTTCCAACGATCTTATCATCATCGAATGCTATCACCTTACACTGTCGCTTTTACTTTAGGGTAAACTTCGCATTTACAGTTCTGATGGTGCAATTATGATAATAATGATGATGATTATGAAGACGGCGACTATGACGATAGTAATAATAATAAAAACTATTATTACAAAATTTGTATCAAACACCTAATATTTTAACTGAATTTAGATTGATTAACTCTATTGTTGCTGATGTTGTTGTTGTTAATATTATCGTTACTATTGTTATTCATCATCATCATATTCATCATCATATCCGGCTCCGCAGATTCTCATGGATCTTGGCCTGGTCCAAGGGCCGATTTCAGTCATCTCTATTCTTCACTCTAGCCGTACAGTTATTGTTGTTATTATTATTCGCTATAACAGTCCCGAAAGGTGGAATACTGAGAGTACTCCCTCCCGAGAGGAACGTCGTGAGTTTGAATCCATCTGAAGGTGCAGCCAGGCTCTGGGTCCACCCAACAACCCACAGATAGCCTCCATCGGTTGGGGTAGTCTAACACGGTGCGTGAAGTCCTAGCCACTTTTCTTACTTGAATACCTTGCGACTAGAGATAGTCTATAGTAAGGAAAATAATCGAAACTATATTGACCTTACATTCTTTATTGAAGCAAAACGGGTAACTTTAATTAACTTACTGCTATCGTAAGTTATAATAACTACTTACAATCAGCCCTCAGTGTCATGTCGGCGAAACGTTTGATGATAAGAAAGGTAAAACATGTATTAAATCTAAAATGCAAAAACAGTTTTGATCTTAAAACTGAATCAGGAACGTTTACGAGCGTTTAGGAGCATCACGGATTGGCTTTTAAAATAAATACAGGAAGTTGCAACTATTAATTTTTTTTTAGCAAAGTACTATAAAGTTTTACACAGAATGATTTCGTAAAGCATAAGCATATCTTGCCTAAAGAACAAGTTCACTTTGCAGAAAAAGTAATGCCAGCTAACTTTGTTAAGACTTGAGGAGAGGAACGACTCAATGGCCACCTTCATATTTGGATTCAACACGCATAACCCAACACGGGGACTTCTCCCACTTTATATTGCTTAAATCGAAACTGTTGTCTGTGTACTGACAGGAGGTGCACAGTCTTTTTACTAGCCAAGTGTCTCACCTCCCTTTATTTTGTAAGTAATATCTTTGATTCTAGTTTCGACACATATCGAATTAATTATCCTCTAGTTCTTTTTCGAAATTTCTAGCAATAGTCTTCTGCCCACGATCCTCTGTTTTTTTGTCTGCGATCCTTTGTATTCTTATAATTCCGGTTTTCACTGAAGTACACATTGATTAAACATCTCTTGTCAAATGAAATTGCAATTTACTATCCTTTATAATAATGCCTGTCTTTCAGAAAGGCAATATTAATTCCAACTTGGTCTTACCTGTGTGTTAATCTTATTCGAATGATGTCATATATTTTTGACACTTGTTAGCTGAGCGAATACTGAAGGTATTATCACCTAAGGCTTCCGTTGTCGCTGTGATATTTCTTGGCTGTTAGCCATCACTTTTGGTTTACCTGACCACCTGAAGCTTCCACATGTCTAGCCCCTACAATATATTTTCATAATTTGTAAGCAGTACTGTATACACTATTTTGTTTTGGCGCGTATCCATGTAATAGTTTTTCTGTCTGTTACCCTCAGTTCCTATGTAAGTAAAGTAGGCTACTTCGCTTTTCAAATCGAACAAGGTCTATTAGACGGTTTCTGGCAATCATTCCATGTTATTGAAAACGAATTTTTATTTGTTATAGGGTACGTGCGACCTCGCTTTTGCCACTTACCACTTTTGACATTGACCTATTTTGACACTGACCATTCGAGGACAGAGTCGGGTAGTTCTGTATTCCAGCAGCGTGCTACGTGCGTTCGAGTGATGGCGCCACCCTGTCCTATGAATATTTTACCTACGGTTTTGATTTTAATATATAGGTAATTATGAAATTCGCGCGCCGGGAAACCGTATACTACAAAGCAGCTATTTTGTGCAGAACCGTGAATACCTCGCCACTACGGCCACTTTAGCAGAGGCATTGTTATTATTATAACAGCTGAATTGATTTTAAGATCCTAATCAATGTGTTGTTACTGCAGTTTTAGTTGTTCTCGATGTCCATTTCGTTTTTTGGGATGCTTTCATTAATTGTGGTCTTCAATATTTATAACAGTAGGGACAATTATTAATGACTGGACCGATTGTTTTGGTTCTGAGAGGGGGGTTTTCTAATGGGTTCTGGGGGAGAGGTTAGAATTTTGTGAACAAAATTACAACAACTGAAAAGAAAAGAACTCGTTACTTGGTATTTATTTTTTTGTAATCAAGTAGATAATTGTGGAAAAATAAAGGTTTCATTAATAGATATTTAAAATTTAACGAACTCATGAAACATTAAAGATGGCATCTTACTTTACGGTATAAATAAAATAACACAGTACCAGAAATCTGGCACAAATTTTTTCTTATCTTCTGCAGTCATCGTATACTTATTTAACGTTTTATACGAATTTTTTAACCTTCGTGTTTACGTGTGTACGTGTCTATTGAGTAAATATTTGCACCATCGGTTTTGCCACACAGATCAATAAAAGATTTTCATTAAATTGACACTACAGATCCTGAACAACAAATACGTCAAAATCGTGCTGCGGGGTGCGTAAAATACGCGGTTGGAGTTGGCGTACAAATCTGTTCACCGGTAGCGCTTGTAAACGGCGTTCGGGACGCCAAAGTCGACCTTATTTCACCTATATAGCCTACTGAGTGCCGTACACGTTCTAAGATTTTAATTGATGATTTGTTTTATAAACGGAAATAAAATAAAAAAAATAATAAACGCTTATAATGGTTGTTTATGATGGTAATAAAAAATAAACAAATATTAAATACGCATCAAAATAGCAGTTGAAAGAATAGGGGCATCTGTATAGCACATGTTTAGAACAGGAAAAAAAAAGTTTAAGTTGTTGCTGCTTATTTTTCAAGTTGCTGTGGAATGTTACTACACTATAAATATTTTAAACCGGGTCGGATACGGTGTGGGCCGAACAAACAGTCGAAGCCTCTTGCCTACTTGCTAAGAAGACATAACTTCAAACATTTGAAGCGATCTTGTACTCGCAAGACAGCAAGACGACTGTAGTGTACCACAGTTAAAAATAATTAGTTCAATTTTTTAATGTGACTTATATGACTACATTTTTACCGGCATATTTTTTTTTTTAATTTTTGGCATTTAATTTTTCTTTAACCCTCTGGGGAGATTTTGCCCTCCCCCCCCGAACTTCCATTTACTGCGCCAGTGTCTTGATTACCTGTTTACCGGTGAATACGTTTGTCAGATGTGGCTACGGGTCAATTGTAGCAAATTCAGCATTATCATTCCTGCTGCTAACAAATCGCATTGAAAACCCTCCGATGTCTTCTGATTCGCAGTCTTCTTCATTGGATTCCCGTTGGCCTTCTTCCAATTCTCTCTCCTCTATGTTTTTTCCCGTTTCTATTTCTGACTACTTCTTGGCCTCCCTCTTGTCTTTCGACCTTGTGGAGTCAAGGAGTTATTCGTATTTGTTTTAGCACTCGATCTTTTATTCCAGCATTCTTTTGAAGTGGCCGTACAGTCTCGAGTCACTCGTTTTTATCGTGGTCTAGGGAACCCCGTAAATTCTCTAATTCTTTCGTCTTATATCCTCTCTTGTCGCGATATTCCCGCAGCCTCTCTCCACGTGACCACACTTATGTTGGGAATACTTTGTTCCTGTCTGTCATTTGCTATTTACTTCGGTGTGTATGTATGAATATTGGTTGGTCTTCGTATGCGCTAGTCTCAGAGGTGCAATTGGTTTTTCCTTAGTGTGTTTTTCTTTACCTTTGGTATCCAAAACACCACCCTGCGCATTGTTTTGGCCCAGATATTTATTTATATTTGTTACATGTTTTGAATTCGTGTGAGAAGGTCTAGCCAAAAGCCGCAACATGGAGGGACAGTTATATTTTTTTTTTGTAAGCCAGGAAACGTAACTCTAAAAGTAAATTGTTCCGGGGATGTCTTTGTTACTTCATCTTGTGTTTGTTTACGAATTTTCCGTGTCCTTGTTAACATAGATTTATGTTTTAGTTTTTAGTTATTAACGCCCTTTATTCGTTGGAAATATGTATGGTTTTATGTAATAATCTCACTTACTTGCCTTCAGTCAGTCTTACTCATTTCTATGTCTTACTATGACAGAGCACCGTTAAGCCTACCACAACAACAGATTACACGAAAAGTTTTTCATAAACCGAGAAATAATGTAATAGTTTTGTAGATAAAGGTCAGAACACGGATAAGTAATAAAACCAGCATCGATCTCCTAACCAACAGAGATGATGATGACGACGTCATTAGAGTAGGCATACAGGTCAATGTGCGACCATAGTTATCTAGACCTCGCTCGGTTTTGTTATCAACTAGTAAATGTCTGCTATTGTTATATTATAAAACCGGAAGAACACTGGTCGCAGATCTTGAAGAATATAATTTTGTCAAAATAGATACAACATAGATTAACTAACTTGCATTTAACTGGATTCTATACTGTACCCAAATGTGACTCCTGTAAATTAAGACTGGCTTGAAAACTGTTTAGAATACTGTTGTTTTCCTTAACATTTTTGACTAGTGTACAGCTGTGAAGAATCCTTTCTGACCTTCGCTACCTAGAAATGTACTTGGTCTGTTCTTTTTTTTTTGCTATGTTAATATCCCTGTTTTTATTATCTGTTAGGTTTGTGTTCATTTTATTCATGTTACATTTCTTTGATTCTTTCTCCCACAATTTCAGATTTCTTTGTAATTTATTTTTATTTGAAGTGCATTCCAGTGCTTCATCAAAATCAAAATGCCTATATGGGTTATTCATAACGCATGAATACGTTATGTTTTTTGTTTTATATAGTTTTAGTGATGTCATTATCTATCACAATAAAAATGTTGGACTCATAGCCACACGCTACCACTACCCGTCTCTGTTTGAAATGTTTGATATCGTCTTCTTCAATTGACTGTCACAACCCCTTGTGAGGTTTCGCCTTCTCAACAATCCTCCTCCATTCTGCCCTTTTCTTGGCCATTCTTCTTCAGTTTCATAATAATATATTTTACAGGAATTAATGTTTATTTTGACTGAATCGATTTTGTAAACAAAACAGAAGCGTGTAGTCGGATTTACGCAACGTTTACATCTGGGACGGATGGACGGATTGTGCCTTAGAATAAATACTTTTTTTAAACAATTTCGCCTTTTTTCGTAAACAATTTCGGCTGAAGCGTAAACATATTGTTATATATAAAGGTTTTGTATTTATTTTGTTTGAGCCAATTGCTTTTTACACGCGTCCTGTGTGAAGATCATTCCAGTTTGTTTAGAGCTTGTGATATTATCACGAAAGTATCAGTGAAAAGAAACAATACGTATAGGTTAACGCATATCTGAACTTTAAGAATGTTGTTAAGTTTAAGTATGCAAGTATTTTAGTTAATTCAAATTTTTTAAAGACCCGATTATTAATATATTTATTATAATTAATTAAATCCTTAAATTTTTTGTGACCGTCAATCAATGAATGTTTTAGTGGATGGTTAGTGAGGATCGGTCAATAATAAAAATTTTAGCTATTTTGGGTCGAGGTTTCGACAATATTTATTGTCATCTTCAGGACCTGTGTATAAAATACAATAGAAATATCAAACATAACGAAACAATTAAATATTTGGATGAACGTGTTGGTGTATGTGAGTGTGTGCGTGCGTATGTATGTATCATTTTATATGTGAAGACTTATGATAGTTTGTTTATATCTTCAAATTATCTTTTAAGAAAACGAGCAAATTATAGTATGAGAGAACTTAATTTATACAGTATTACAATTTAAGTTACTAAATGTAATGTTATTTTGATTAATTAAACAAACAGTAATCAACAATTGGATATTATATTGGTACATAAATTGTTTATACCTACAGCAGTCAACATATATTACTTTGCTATATGTTAACGCGATTTTCTTACTTAATAAAACTTGTGGTTGTTGAAGTGTCACTACTGTCATTTACTTCCACAACGTACAGCGTACATAGCTATAAAATTAAATACTTCTGACAACATAACTTTTGAGAGAGGGGTTATTTTTAGTTGTATTACAGGTGTTTATTTATAGGCCTACCTTGTGCGCATATCCCGAGTATCAAATACAATAATATCAGATAAGTAAGATCAGTGGTAGAAGCAATAAACACCACAAGCATAGTATAGAATTTTATGAGCACAGTAATGAATAGAAAATTTTTTGTAGATTTTAAACACAATTTCGAAACAGTGAAACGAAATATGATGACAAAGAATGTGCAGAGGTAGGAATTCTGGACAATTTAACCGTTCCGATTAACTTGACAAGGATGCGGTTGTGTAGCGGGTTTTGACACAAGAAGGCGTGTCTATCGAATTTGATGTAAATTAAATAGTGGAATACATCAGGGAGATGGCTCAGCGGGAATTAAATTTAATATCGCGATTGACGGTACAATGTGAGTTGTGTAATATCAAACGAAGTACAACAGAAAAGTGATTACACGTCATAGCATAGAGGATAAGAGAGGCGAAAGAATCGATGGGAGGACAAGGTAATGAGTGATGAGAAAAGTATGGATGTTGTAGGATGAAGGGAACAGGGCAGTTGGAAGAAAGGATACATGTAAACTTATAGACGTAAAAAGAAAATATGGATTGACAAAATGAGTTTAAGAAATAGAGTGACCACTATTCAACAAGATATATATGGTCCTAATATTTTATGATTAGTATTATTATCGTTATTTTTATTATTTATACCTTACGTATATAAGGGACATTTTAGTGACAGCCATGTTTAAGACATTTCAGTAGTTTATGGTGACAGGGTTAAGTCTGATAATGAACCTAAGACTGTTTATGGTTCCAAATATTGAGTAAGGAAGTAATAAGAAATTAATAATAATAACAATAACGAATAAGGAATGTTGTCGTTGATCTCAGCATAAGGAAAGCAACTGGAATTCAGGAAACTGATTGTGTCCAGCGTTTACTGGACAGTGGTTAGACAAGGAACCACATTAAAGATAATAAAACTAATTCTGTAAAATATTTTGAAATTGTCGATAGCCGTCTTATCTGAAATTTGGATGCTGATCCCGACGCTTTGGTCTACCGACGTATTACAGAAGTGTTGTGGGTAAACGCAGGACGAATGCTTTCCGTATTTTGCTGAACTGCAGGTAAAAAGTAACTACCTGATACATATTAATAAGGCGTACCAAAGCTGCTATGTACGCATACCCAGGCGAACGGTCTAACGTGAAAATCTTGTAGTGGAAGATAAAACAGAATGTATAAGACATAAAAAACATTTCCAGTGTGTCGGGCCGACAGACCAGGGGCGTACTAACGGGACCGGCCCCCACCAGAGGGTCGAAAAAAGTTGACGAATTTTGTTGATCTCTTAATTTTTATATTAATTATTTTTTCAGCTACGTACGCTAATTTAGTAGGCCTACTAACTCTTTTTTAAATATACAAAACGGTTTATTACATAGCATTTGCGTTTGAAATATGAAATGTAGGAAAAGCAATCCAGTTAATTAATATCTTCTTAACAATGTTTCAATAACGCGTATTTTTGTTGTGTTATTACCGTTTATTTAATGGGATTGATTTCAGGATATTATCAAACGTTTATCAATCACTTTAAAATAAGGATAAACGTTTCTTCACTCACTTGGTTTTCCTTTTGTATGAAGCCGACTCGACCAAATTCTAAATTTGCCACTGCGATAGTCGAAACGAAGCGAGGAGATATTTACTGTACGAACAACATAGAGAAAGCGTATAGAGACTAAACGTTAAATGTCTCAGAGAGACCAAAGTCTCGGAGTAAGACATGCGCCAGGGTCTGCCGCTTTCTGAAAGGTCTCTGGACAGTGAAATGGACAGTAAAAAATTAGGTATAAACGCAGAATCACTGAGCCTAATAACTTTATCATTTCATCGTTATTATTACTTGTATAAATATTTACAGATTTAAATTTACATTAAAAATAAAAATGTGTTTTTGTGTGTATAAATAGAGTAGGACACACACACACACACACACACACACACACACACACACACACACACACACACACACACACACACACACACACACACACACACACACACACACACACACACACACACACACACACACACACACACACACACACACACACACACACACACACACACACACACACACACACACACACCCGCGCGCATATACTCGTATATATATTTTCCATTTATTTATTTATGTACGTATATAAAAGTGTTTGCATAATATAATCAGTCATTGTTTTTATTGTTATCCATCAATCATTGACGGATCTAAGCGCTACCATTATAATACACATGAAAATGTTTGCAAATTAAAACACTATTAAATAGGGTAAATCAGATAATGTGTCCCATTACGATCTATCTATTAATCCATTGATCCATTACGATATAACGGTTATTGTTATATTGCAATTGTTATGGTAACAGACGGAAAGCAGTAATAAGCTTTTCTGCATCGTCGGAGTTATTGAGGCTTCCTAAAACTTAACGTGGCAGTTAAGATTTATAGCTTTTAAAATTCGTGGTTTGTTATTTTGTATCGGTTTCATGGTAGAACTGCGTAGTCGTTGTCACTTAGTCATGAACAGATACTGTATGAAATATTCGTACAATATTTTCGGAACTGTGGGCAAATTTGATGTTTTACATAAGTAAATCCTTTAAAGTTTTTTGAAGTGCGTGCTCTCCCGGAGCCCTTTTTAATTCTCCATTAGTTCGCATGTGAAACTGATAACCACGAGTTCGTAACTTTTAGAAATTGGAGTTACCGTTTTCATTATGCTGTTACTGATATCCGCAGTTTTAGATAATTTTTCCCGTGACAGTTATCAGTCTGGAGAATTCAAAGAACTAATTTGTAACAGAGGCATTGTTCTGTAAGACGAACGAGTGGAATTAATGTGTCGTTACGCTGATAACGAACAGTCGCGCCTTGTTTAGCGTAACATGCACTCTTCAGCATAAGTAAAGTAAACGGTAATTTCTTATAAATGGTTTGTGGACCTGTAGAATAAGGTCAGATCGTGTGGAGAATCGAAGCTATGCCGTCCGTATGGCATTCAAATTTCAATTTTCTAAAATTTGTATAGCCTACATAGGAACAAGTTGTTATGTACATGTGTGTATTAAATATTAAATATACTGTGCTTCTAAGACTTCTGTTCAGTGCTTTAGCATTTCTAGGACGAGGCACGTACGTTCAATTTTCTGTTAATATCTAAAAACGAAAACATGTAAAACTTTTTTTTTTGTATCGGCCATCTAAGGACCACATGCCAATTTCGATTCTTTATTCTTTGTTCTTTTATTTTTCTCCAATATTCTTTCATCTTTCCACTGTGTCTTTTTCCTGTCTTCAGTCCACTTTGAACGTGCGTTTTTCTCTCTCCTACCCTGGACTCCTTCCATTTTTAACACTTTGCCCGAAAAACTTCCGTTTCAATTGCTTCTACTGCGTTTATGTTATTGTTTTCTAAATCCTTTTAGACTTCTTTAATCCAACTTGACGTTGACTTCTTTCCCCACAGATCTGCTTTGTTAACCTATTGTCGTCCATTCTATATAAAGTCCAAAAAATAATAGTCTTCTTTTTCTCATTGTTTCTATTATATTTTTTATACATGTAAAACTTTATATTTAAACAATTTTTTATTTGGTCAGCAAATATAGGCCTACAATTGATAGCAGGCTGTAAAATAATTGTTGTATGTTCCGTGTAATTGTTTAGGCTACAAATAGTTATGCCTATTGTCAGGTTGTTTCTTGACTACAAAGGTTCTGGTGTATCAGCAGACGGGTATTGTGGTGAATTCCCTTGTACATTAATTTTATGCCACACAAAAAACGTGGTGACTTTGTTCGCAGACTGACCCTGAACATTGTGTAACTCTGAACGCGATTTTCATGGCTGTTATTTCACCCAACAGAATAACGGTGTCTGAGCGACAAGGCCTTTTGGTCGTTTCCGTGAACCTTATAAGAATAAGGCTTCGTTCGCCGGACGCCGGTAGGCGTTAACTACCTCGGAAAAACTGCTACATTCTATTTTTTTTACTATGGTATAATTTTGTTCTAAATAAATACGAAAGTACATGCGTACACGCGCACAATAAAATGCGTGTGCGTATATATGTGTTTAATCGCGATATTAAGCTGTAAAATTGTTGCTGAAATAAACATAGAACAGAACATGTTTTCAGGAAACGAAATAAGTATTCAATCGAAAAAAAATTTCCTTAAATATATATAAATGTAAACACGCACACGCACACGCACAAACGAGCGCGCGCACACACATACACACACACACACACACACACACACACACATCTAAAACATAATTTACAATGTATGACATAACATAAAATGAACACGGCTCTGTATCGTATACAACAAAACGTAATCAAATGACTGATAATTTTAAATAATCATATTCGTTTTGTTTTCATTATTCTGAATTGTCTTACATGGCATCAGTCTATTGTTTACTCCTGAAACACATTCTGTTTACACCTGATGATGTAAGGCAATTAAAAAAAAGTTTTCACGAAATACACTAAGTGTTTGTACAGAAGGAACTACGATACTGTAAACAAAATGGAAAATTATCTGCGCCCGCGTGTGTGTCAGCGGACCTACATATTTGTACGAGACATGTGGAAATGTCAGCAAACGGCTGCACTAACGAACTGTTTCCACTTGTTTAGCTGTAACTTTTGTGTTGAGTTTCACTTGTACACTATAGATTTCATTTGAAGATTTTCGTTCGTGTAGGGATATTTACAAACAAAAGCCATAGTTTTATATGCTGAGAATGTGGTCTGGTTTAAGACACTGTTATTCGTACAAATATTATTGATTAACTGATCTTCACGTTAGTAGCAGGATGACATGAGAATTAATGATACTTGCTATTTTTGTCTCATTAGTGAAAACAGTAATGAAGTTAGTGATATAATATTTAAGAATACACATCAAACACTGGGTAACAACTATTTAGACTATATATCTAACAACTCATGTCGTACAATCTGACTTTTGAGTTAGATAAATTTGAACACTTATGTTTTTGTGGTACGGAACATCACACTCTCTGGATCAAAATCCAAAGGAAATCATATCCCAGCGGTTCCATATCTCTCTTTCGTACTGTTATGTGTATAGTGGACTTTAACAAACAACATTTTTAAGTTGATGTATGATCTATGCCAAATACGCGGAATTTGCGATGTGTGGCTCGGAATTGACAGCTTCAACACTGGGAATGATGCCATCACAGAAGTTAGTGCTCAGACACAAGTTACTAAAACGAATCCATACGACCCTCTGAACAACGTTTCGAAAACTACTTTTCCATTAGGTGCTTGAAGGGCGCGATCTGAAATTTATGACTGAAGATCGCTGTGGCCTAACATCTCAGATAAAAATTTATAAGAAGGTAATCATTAACAAAAGGTATTTGAAGGGTACAACGAAATAGGTTTCCGGTTGAACATATGCTGCCAGATTGTAATCGAGTGAAAACCACTCTCTCTCTCGTCTACGCAAAAATAATCTTTTCCAGTGATTTATGTCAAGTAAGTGACAATTATTTAACTCTTCCAGTAATTTTTTGAATTTTTACTGTTTGATAGTATTTCCGGGGAACGCCATCGGAAACTAGTCGCTTAACATCATATTTTATCTTTCTTGTTTTCTTTTATTTGTTATAAAAGTTTGTGACGTTATGTTCGAAATGTTTATACAGAAGTTTCATAATAAGCAGACAATTGTTTCCGGGTGGTTTTGGCTACTTTTGCCACTTCGTTGACTGTGGCTTCGTTCGTAACTAGGGATGGCCAAATTTAGTAGGCTTCGAACTGTGCGAAATAATTTTATATTGATTGTATTGTGTTTCTTTCTTTGCCCACATTTAAAATCGGTTTTTCAGAGGTACAGCTGTAACATTCGGTGTCTTCCTACACTGGCTCTTGGTTAGTAAACACTGGAATGTCTCTGTGAATATATACTTTTTTTATTGTTAAGAGTGGAAAAGGGAGAGTGTAAATTACCGAAAGTTACAAATGAAGAGAGAGAGAGAGAGAGAGAGAGAGAGAGAGAGAGAGAGAGAGAGAGAGAGAGAGAGAGAGAGAGAGAGAGAGTGAAATTCTGTAGTCTTCACTTACTTGTGGATTACTGGCATGGCTGAAGGATAGAAATAGATGCGTCCTTATGTCGTTTGTCATTATGCTCTTTGGTGGCTGCCGGGACACGTATCGCATATAGATTAATTAATAAAAAAAAGAAAGGAAAGAAAAAGAATGTATTAAATAATAAAACGTTATTGATTTGTACGTTTAGTTACTCTCTTTATCGCTACATTTGTTATTTTTTTTTTTTTTATAGAGTCAATTTCCTTGTTATCATAATAAATTTGAAGATAAGCGGTTTTGTAGGTAGACAAAGTTTGTCAAAAACTTTCTTTCAGGTATTTGTTTTTCAGGGTTTTGAACTTTAATCGCTTTATTCTAGGCCAGTATTTGTCGGTTGGGATTAAATAGTTCATGGCCATTATCTATGTATGTACTTTTCTCTCGTATTATTATTTATAGGCATACTATACTAGTATATGTTTTATAGTATATGTGAAGTCTTTTGTGTTTAAATATGGTATGAGTTCAAATATTGAAGAGAGAATAACACCATTCTTAAAGTATTAAAGTAGATGTGTAATCTACTCAGCTTATACGGTATCATTTACGGGAACGACTAAAGAGTTGCTGTACAACCCGATGTTGATAAATATACCAACGACTTGGAGGTGATTTATAAAAAAATAAAATAAATAAAAATTTAAGAATAACAAATTTCTTTTGTCAGGTGGAGGCCTCATGTTATGAAAAGGACATAATAAAGTTTTATGGGCGTTAGTTTGTCGGACGATTGAAGTTAAACATTTGTTGCATTCGCTCTCGATTGTTGGCCGGTACTATAAAGTTCATGGTCATTAGTAGAAACTGGCGCTGTTCGACAAGCGTTGTCGAAACTGTTGTCTTGTGCAAGTAAGTGTTTGTCAAATTGGATGCAGTGTCATACGATCTCTGAACTTGCGGCAGTGCAGTGTTGGGAAGCCTTTGTGTGAAAATAATTAAATAAAAAATTATTGCCATTGATTGAACGATGCAAGCAAAGAAATAATTTAAGGCTACTGTAGGGCCGTGCGGAATGTCTGTCGCTCAGTTACCGTTACATTGTTTATAACTTGCCTGCTGACCCGTATGATAATGCAATTACAGTAATGTTCTGAAATTATAATTTCTGAGCTTAATATAATTACATTAATTATAATGTAACTATTATTTAATATCAAATTTCTTCTGCACGTATATATATGTATTTCTATATTTACTTTTCGCTGAAGTACGAGATATTGTATACATCAGAAGTTATGCTGCTATATTTAACGAATAACTGATTTATAGAATTAATATTATATATAGGCCTATATATTTCGATGTATAGAATAAGAAGTCGAGATAGAGGTTATTGGAATGAAACGGGCTTACTAACGATGCTATTAATTTATCAGATAACCTACTCTGACTTCAATGCAGTTTACAAAAAAATAACTAATTTGTCTCTGCTGA
This sequence comes from Magicicada septendecula, assembly GCA_034769895.1. Taxonomy (NCBI): domain Eukaryota; kingdom Metazoa; phylum Arthropoda; class Insecta; order Hemiptera; family Cicadidae; genus Magicicada; species Magicicada septendecula. The sequence continues at coordinate 225,880,246 of CM068376.1, read as the reverse complement.
CCTTCGGAACATCCAACGAAAAATTCTATCCAATTTTTCACGCTTATTCCTCTTACTTGGGAGCGAACCAGTTAGCCACTGATTACTTCTCCAAACGGACCTAATTCATGAATAATAATGGTAATAACAAATTTGTAATTGAAAAGAATTGGGAATAATAGTGAAGAGTGTGACTTCTGAAGTGTGTGTGTACTCATTTTAAAATATGTAATTATTTGACAGTAATAAATAACATACTGTTTGTTCTTTAATCCCGGAAGGGCGTAACAAACTGTTGAAGCTCAGCGTCTGTTGACTCTCGGTGACTCTGCGTGAACTATAGTGTCACATCGTACGCAAGCAACAGGTTGTCGGAAGGAATCAGATCAGGCGTCGGAAGAGATAAGGTCTGTGAACTTGACCTTGTGTTGAAGATCAGCAGAGCGTGTGTAAACACAGGTTGGTTGTGCAAAAACCGCATAATTGAGTATCCAATGGACCGAAAACCTCAAGTGAACGTTTAATTGTAAATTTATCAAATCGTGTATGAAACTATCCAATTATTTAGGTGTAATTGCGATGCCGTTGTTCCCTTTACATAGAAATTCCGCAGTACTTAACCGCAGTTCATGTTGAATTCTGCACCGTAGATGAAACGGTCAGAGTGTTAATTTAGCAACACCAGTGAGTTTAGATTTAACACTTTCTTGTTTTTTTTTTTTAGTATCAGACGTTTTGCTCATTCAACTATGGTGTGTATCACAGAACGTGTGATTTGAGCGAAGTCGAGGTCCAGGTTTTCAGAATTTGAGATGTTCCAGTGACTTGGAGTGTCCGGGCGACCCGATGGCCGCCTGTCGCCGTATCATTTCTCGAGTAGCAATCGTGCGTGCGTTTAAGGGTGGGGATTCTCCGGCGGCAGGGATGACTGTGAGCGTATATTTACGGCGGCAGGGATGCCTGTGAGCGTATATTTACGGCGGCAGGGATGCCTGTGAGCGTATATTTACGGCGGCAGGGATGACTGTGAGCGTATATTTACGGCGGCAGGGATGCCTGTGAGCGTATATTTACGGCGGCAGGATTCGCAGCGGCGATGGTGTGAAGGTCTCTTGTGACTATTAGGTCAAGAAGGGCGTAATTTACTCGCCTACAACGTCACCAAAAGTCAGCAAGCGGTCACCTTATGGCGATACCGGACTATGGGAATGATCAGGGGCGATGAAGTCGCTCGCAAGAAGGCGGGGCAATCACCAACAAGAATACCGTATACTGGTATGTAATCGAGACCGGGAGAGATGAAAAATAAAAGTACATAGAGTTGATAATTAAAGCAAATAGGAATACTGCGGGTTGCCTGATAACAGCCGGTTCGTTTGAATTTATAGGGAGGTGGTCCGTCGTCTTACTGAGTCGTCGGAGGTGTGGGTGAAAGAGGTACAAGCAGGGGGTGCGTTATAGAAAGCACAAACACATCAAACATAGGGATCTTCAACCCTCGTCTGATACCGTCGTTCAGGGAGGATTGAAGAGAAACCAGAGGGTTCGGGATTGATCATGCAGGTTGTTAGCAGGGACCAAAACGCTTCGTAAGCAAGGGCGGCGTAGAACAGGTATATAAGAAGAGGTAGGTGGTGAGTTTAATGGACATGGACACTGTCCCTCGATGGGAGAAAAACAGTCGAATGTCTGTCCCTACATTAGTGTCCTCCATCAAGTAAGCTATTTATAACAGATTTCTAGAATACTTACACAGTAAGTCTCTGTTTCATTGATTATATTCAGTGAGTTTTCTATTTCGCCACCTGTAACACTGTAAGTTGCCTAGCTTACGACAGGGTTATGGGACGTTTCAATGGCGTCTTGAGTATCGAGGATTTAGTCAGGGGAGGCATGAAAACCCACATTAAATTGTATGTATGCAACTAGTTAAATATTAAGAAAATCATAAACCTGCTTTGCGTCGTGTTCTATGCAGTCTGCATAGCAATGAAATAGGGGCTGCGCGTGTACGTCTTCGCTTACTGTTTGATGAAATTTCAGCCGCGGTATCTTATGTAATGTCTGTCGAAACTAAATACTGATAGACGGTGACGCATCTGTAAGCAGTGGTTTATCATTTAACAATAAATTATGTTTACACGAGATATCCTTGTTTCTGCGCATAGATACGATGTACCACTTACTTGGCTCTAGTTTATATAAGACCATCTTATCAGTTTCAGCTAAATCTTGATTTACTGCCCAATAGCTTGGGGCACAATTTAGGAGTGCCATGTAAATATTATTGCTACTACGGTAGCAAGGATTAAACCTTATTCACATTGTTTATAATTATTTTACTTCATAGTTTTACCTACTCTTGTTTAGGGCCTTGTAGACCTACTAAACTATTTTGAATTCTCTATTCTATACAGAGACCACGAGAATTTTTTCCTAGCTAGAGGTAATTAAAAAAATTTAATAATAATTACCCATAATAAAACTGAACTTAGATTTGTAAATAAAATATATATAAAACAACCTACATCTGCATCACCAGCAGGTTTAAATACCACATATCACTTTCCACGTAAAGCCAACTTTTTGTGTTACACTATTAAAACAGTTCAAAGAAAACTGGAATTATTCTTATTTAAATTGTTTCTTTTAGTTAAAAATAGTTAAAATTTCATTAAATAACTTATTTGTCACACCCATAATACGTATTAAAAATTTTATAAATGCACAGTCAAATACAAAATTAAGTTTGAAATAAATAAAAGCAGTGGTTAATTTATGAAATTTTAGGTGCCGGGACCCATCCAGCCCCCCTAAATTTATATATTTTGTTCCGACAAATTATTTATCTATATTTTCACACAGATTGTACACGCACAATTAAAGATACAGTCAACTGTCGATTATCCGCGCTAATGACTAGCTCGACTTGCGCGGATTATCAAATCCGCGGTTAATCCAAGAACAATATAAAAAAAATGAAGGACAATAAACCATAAATATAACAATGCTTCTTTTATTAAAAAAATTAACATTTTTCAAAAACATCTAAATAAAAGTAAAATTATAGCCTATGTAATATAATAAATGGATAAACTAAAGCATACATGAAATAGAAGTGACTTACTGTTTTCAAGCAAGCCGCATATTGTCTGTTTACTGTATTTTCGCATATTTTCATCGCAGTCAATGTCTCTGCTTCTTTCCTTGCTTTGTGTGTCTACCGCTGAGTGATGACCTCGGAGTAACCAAGAGTCTACTTACTCCAAGGGGTCAAATCCACGAAGAGGCGGCCCATTAACTCTTATAAACAAAAGTCCAGAAATCGTTTTGATTTTGAGTGATGTTCTGAAGGACGTCATAATCAAGTTCATTTGTGAGAAACCTCTCTCGCACTCACTAGAAGAAATTGAAACTGTTTTTATTGCATTTTGCAAATTAAGGAGACTGTCGTGAAGGGTTCCGCAGTACAGATATTCCCGAAAGTCTCTTAACAGTTTCCTTTCGTTCAGTTTAAACTTATCGGTAAGATTCTGCATTTCAGTCTCTCCATAGGTTATTTGAACATCAACATTTTTTGGCCGTTTTTTTTTGTCCATCACTTTCATCCAGTCAGCTACCTTTTCATCGTTTTCAGTAAGCATTATATTTTAAACTGACGTTTTTAGGCCTTCATAAACCTTAACAGGATCAATGGGATCGTTATTTTGTTTTTTATTTTTGTGGAGAGGGACCCCTGAGAACTTAAAATTTTTTACTGCTTTCACAGCGTGCTTGTAATAGGTACCTGGTAGGCTACAGTTTTTCTATTTTCAAAAACCGCTGCCGTCATTTTAAGTTTTTTATTTGCAAAGTCTAGATCAACATTTCGGTGCTGCAAAGCCACGCTCGACTCTGACAGTTCTTGAAGAGCATCGCACATGGGTCCAAGGTCTAGAATAAAGTTTGCATCCGTTATTTTTCTGAAAAGAGCATCGTACATGCAATTTGTCTTTGTTATCCCGAGTTACATCTTGTCGTGCCTCATGAAAATGATTCACCAACACCTCATAACTCTTCCAAACTGTTGATACAGACGGGAAACTTGATACAACCCATCTTGTGCTTAGTATTCCACCGCGATTTGAATCTCTCTATTGTAATGCCGGGCTAACTTCGTTATCATGTGCTTATCCGACAATATAGGTATTAATTGCTGGCTTTTCAGCACGCATCTCTCCATGTACTGAATCATGTCGAGATTACCGCTCGAATTGAATCTGCCGTACTCTAATTGGTCACGAACCCGCTCCTGGTGGGTCGCGCTCCAATACTTACTGGTAAATGCTTCCTCGAACTCTTGGAAGGACTTAATCGGTTCTCTTACAATTCTCCACCATAGAGCTGCTTCGCCGGTCAAGTGTCGTCCAATCCAACGAGTATTTTCTTCCCCATAGTAGGTTTCCTGGATTTCCCTCAGTTCCTTTAGGAATTACATCGGGAAATTGTCTTCCCCGTCGAACGTGGCTTCCTTGTTGACGACTTCTGCATTCATGGCTCCAGCCGGTCTCTGCTCAATCTCTTCCAGGCGACGTTGCACCCGCTGTTGGCTCTCGCGAACAGTCGTTAGTTTATTTGTGATTTCCTCCAGCTCTCGCCCTTTCTCTGTGGAGACCTCTTTTATTTTATCCTCCGTACTGCGGTGGGCTTCCTTGATGCTTCTTACTTGCTGTTCTACGCTTTCGATTTGGTGTTGATTTTGTTGTTGAGTGTTGGTTATGGCTTCTTGCCATTCTTTCCTGTCCTTTTCTCGGGTTTCCTTATTTTCTTTCGCCTGCTTCTTTAATTCTTTGCTCAATTCTTTGATTCCGCTTTCGCTCTTCTTCTGTACTTCTTCTAACTTTTCTGACTGTCTTTGTAGTTCAGTACCCACCTGTTGGATTTGTCCTTGTAGAGCTCCTCTCATTAACTCTATTTTTTCGTCTAATTTCTCGGCGAGTTGTTTACCTATTTCTTCATTCTGTTTTTTCGTTTCTTCACTCGTTTCGTCTATGTATTTTCTGGTTTCTTCTATCTGTCTTAGAGTCTCTTTATGTAGTTTTCTTTGTTCTTCATCTTGTTTTCTTTGTTTTTCATCTCTTTCTTCACTCTTCTTTTCCGATTCTTCAAACTTTTGTTTTATGAATGAATGTGGGGTGTTATGCTATTACGCTACTAAATTAATTAATCTGTGATTGATTAATTATGTAAATATACTTATTGCATAATGAGCTCGTGTAATCAATTAGGTTGCTCATATCAACTGAACTGATTGAAATTAAATAACACGTTAATTACTTTACGTTAGCATAACTATTGCATGGAGACTCTAGTTGTTGTATTAATAAAATAAATAAAATAAACTACTATAAATCACTCAAATGTCATTACTTTCTTGTTCTGAGGTAATTTGACAATGATGAACGCATATATTCTGGATAAAATAAACACTTATTTATTTAACATTATATCATTCATTAAATTCAATATATAAAATATGGATGATTCCCTGTAAATACATACATTCATAAACTCATGAAAAGAACATAAAAGAACACATGTTTATACATCAAATTACAAGGTAAATCCAATACGTTGTTTGCTGAAAAACATACACATACATATATAATGCCATCGATATATAGAAACACAAATATTCAAACAATAAATCCTATACTAATGCGTTCATCGTATGCCTCAGATGGATGGCGTTAATTATGTTTGTCATGTTTAATTTAAATGCTCAAGGGGTGTTTCTTGAAAAAGAGACAGGACAGTAGAGTTCCTTATGATAAGAATAGCATAAAGATTACTTGTTAGATGAATTATCCGATATTTCCATCGGCGTAACTCCTCTCTGGTGGTCCATGTGTGGGAAGCTGTGCTGTCACTGACACTTAACACACGCGAAACAGATTCACTCGCGCTGTGTGTGTGTATTCTGTTGATTCTGCTGTTATTGTTCGAGTCATGAAATTATGTTTCGTGAAGATAAGTTCATCGTTAACTATGGTGTATATATATGTCTGTCTATTGTTCAACTTCTGGTATGTTCATTAATGTTAGTGTTTTGATGCCGCGGTGTAATTGTTCCAAATGATATTGTATCGCTCCGCCGCACTGTATAATGTTATGATTTCGCCGTCCGGTATTACATCAACGATAGTTCTACGCGTCGATTATTGATGTAAGTGTGACTGGTTAGTTCAATTCTGAATTAGAGTATAATAAAGAATTCTATAATTGTTAAGCACTGGCGTATGTCGCATGTTTTTAGACACTGAAAGTACACTATTACCGGATACGCGCCAATATCGAAATGTCTAAGTCTCTTAGTTATATGTCGCGTGGCAAAGTTTCAAAGTCCCACTGCCGTCCGTATGTTAATCGAACTTTGACGACCGACTGTTGAAAGTTATAAATAGACTGTTTTAAAAGTACGTGAAGACTGTTCAAAGTATATGAGTGAAAATTTATGAAAAGACTGTCCTCCCGCGTGCCCTGCAAACAGTTTTTATCAAGCATCGTGTACCACAATGCACCCTTCTGGAAAACACGCCTCAAGTTGAACATGATAGGACGGAAAAACTCCTACTCTTCTGTCAGACCACCGTTCTTCACTTCTCATTCGACGTTCCCGTTGCTATGCTGGCGACGGTCCTCTCCACCAGTTCTCTGGGTAGATGCTGGGTTGTGATTGGATATCCTGTCTCCCCACGGGTTCGCGTCGAAAGCCTCCGTACTCTTTTCCTAGAACAGGAGCAATTTCATGGTCGTCTATCAAGCTATTGTCTAAGCGTACTCCGGATCTCGCTGCAGTTCTCACGCAAACAATGTGTCGTATTTTGTTATTGTTCGCTGTGCACGACCCCATTTCCTGAACGCTGTCCTGGCGCAGCGTGACGTCGTTTCCAAAACGGCACACCTTCTGCCTGTCGTAAATATCCGTTGTCGCCAGTAAGTCGTTCCCCCGCTGTTTACAAGTTCGATTCTATTATTTAGGTATCGATGTCCGTCCTCGTATAGGGTATATACTATTGTGTCTTACACCCTTTTTTTTTACTGGTACTCTTCAAATTAACCGGCAGTGTGTCCGTCACAGTTTCTCCTCTAAATTGGTACTTGACACAGTTTCCTTTATCTTACATTTGCAGGCTGTAAATCTCGTGTTTGAGTCGAGTCTGTCACGGCCAACCTTGTTCCCTATTGTACAGCTATGTGAAACGTACTTGCATTGTCTGAAGTAAACGTTCACTTGACACTTCGACACACAGTTCTTTATTTATTGCTCGTGGCCTGAGTAGGTGTGTCATGCTGAATGTAACGTCTTTTCAGTCATACTAAAATTTTTAAATTTTTGGTTGTTACACATTAACATTTGAAAATTTGCTTCAGATGACTGCGACTGTGATTGCGGTCCCCCGGCCCTAAGTTCTGCACTGGTTGTTGAGCTTTCTTCGTTCATTACGTTTCCGTCCTCAGGCTGCTCATAGCCCATCTGGTTATTGATATCAAACTCATCTGAATTCTCTCCCCTAGATGCCATTTTAGCTTGACTTCGGGTTATCATTCAGAGACTTAGAGACCGATATACGACAACAATAATATAGCTTAAGCTACTTACATGTACTTATTTTAAACTTATTGCTAGCCACTGTCTGTCACTGCCCTAGCTTACTATTTTATCAAGCCGTCGGTGCGGCGCCAATTTAATAAAAAAGCTAGTTGTACCCTTTTACGCCCAGCGGTGGACGCCAATTTAACATTTAATTTGTTTATGCTCTTTATCTCAGGGTTAAAAAAATAATAAATGCTCATTTCTACTGATAGCTTTTAAATTTATTCACACTAGTTTGTTATTACTTGTAAATATTAAAAAATAGCACAACATTCTACGTACTCATTAGTACTTGTAAATATAAAATTAACACATTACCAAAACTTAATACTCATGGCTAAATTGTAAATATCAAACGATAATACATTTATAAAATTGAATACTGTACTCATTATTAAATTGTAAATATAAAAAATAATACATTAATAAAATTGAATACTCATTATTAAATTGTAAATATAAAAAATAATACATTAATAAAATTGAATTCTCATTATTAAATTGTAAATATCAAAAATAATACATTAATAAAATTAGTTATTCAAACTCTCAATCTAATGGTTGCATATTAATAATCATTCATCAATTGGGTTTAGTACTTAAGTAAATTATAATGTTTAGCTTCATCTTATAAATTCTTAATATGAATAATCTCTTATGTTATTACTATACTTTGTAATTACGGATTCATTTAGAACTTGGAAATAAACATTACTCCAAAACTGATAACGAATGATAATTTTACTTCTAAATAAACTTTAATCGATTTCTTTAATGAATTCTCGTGTGTGTGTGTGGATTCTTTGAGATGACAGACAGTGGATCTTAATTAATTAAGACATGTTTTACTATCCTTGATATTCGAATATCCAATCACTCGGTGGTTGCGGTGATGATTCCTCATGTCGATCGTTTTGGAACCGTGCAGATAACTCCTCCAGATGATAGATGGTACCGGATGAATCCCACGATGTCACTCACAGACACTTCACTCACCAACTCCACGCATTCCGGATTATAATTTATAATTAAAAGTTAGCATTCTCTGTTGTACACCGACATCGTGATTTATTTCAAATCTGAATTGATATTACGCACCTTTGTTGCGGTATCTTTGTTTATCAAATGTTCATGAATGTAGTTTGTGTTGTTAATCTTTCTTAGACGTTATTTGTTGTAAAGTGTTACATTATTGTCTGGTTACTACCTGTTTCAGTTAATGTTCACTGGTATGCTAACAGTGTGACTCTACTTCATAGTTCGTTTGTTTGTAATCACTGCATTAACTTTTGTTATAAGTTCGAAAACTACCTTCTCACACTGTGTATCGAATTATTCTAAGTTCAATAAAATGCTAATTACTCCCGTCACGGACTTCACCCGATCGCGTCCGAAATTTAGTTAGAACTTCCTCGAGCGCGTTCCTGCCTCCTTCCTATATTCTCCTTACCAAATTTCCCACCAGATTTCTGATTCCAACGACGCCGTGTCCTTATTGGTTTCATATTTTTCCCTCCAAGTCCAAATACCACCTATCTTTTTAAAGGCGTTCTCTGATAGGGTTCCTGGTTCCCCACCAGATTCTTCCCTTGCTTCGTATTTTGAGGTCGTTGTCATTTCCAGACAACGCAGCAATAAATTGTAACTGTCGTTTTTTTCTGAAGTCTGCAGCGACAACTCTGAGTTTCTCTTCCATTTGCATTGTTTCTGAACTTCGTCGCTCTGGCGTTATTATCTATTGTTGTTCAAGGGCCTCGCCTACCTTTCTTTGAAAGTTAGTTTTTTTCTTTTAGTTGCCAGCCAACACCCCATCCTTGAGTTTGGGACGTACTCTCTGCTCTTTCGTTTCCAAGTAAGGTCAAAACCCTGTCATCGACCGCTGGAGTCCTTCAAATCAATACACCCTTTGTCGCTTTCTCCTGACAGCTGGCGTACACATGTATGCTTGACCATTGTTAAGCCTTTTCTCCTTTAATGGCTCTGTACACATTGTATGTAGTTTCCTATGGAATCAATGTGTTTTCACAAAAAACTGGTGTTCTACGTACCGGTAGCAGTGAACTCTGCTTGTTCACAGGGCATGTGTTGCAGCTGCCTACGAAATTTATGACCTGTCCGTCACTAGAGCGTGTTTGCTCGTTTCTCCTTTTGTCCCTTACAAAATATGTTTTCCACACATACACCCTTCGTTATTGTTTCCAACGACACTTCTTACTGCTAATTATGAAATAAAACTTTTCGAAATTTTCGGTGTTATAGTATTCGTCCTACTTTTAATAATTGAGCATTTAACAAATTAGCGCAGACTTGTAATTACCTGCTATTTTTAGGGGAAACATGATACACAACGTACAGTTTGTCAATAAAAGCTTTAAATTTATTAATCTCAGAAAGTGATTTTACTGCATCAGCGACTGACAATTCTAATCTGTGGTTGGAACAGTGCCGGACAATTAATGATGGAAATTTCTCTTCGAACAATACCCCGACACCATTATTTTTCCTAGCATCACAGCTGCACCATCAGATGTTAAGCTGACTAAGTGAGAGTTCAAGAAGGAGTCCGTCATACCATAAGAGTGAAGGCAGTCCATGACAGATTCAAATAATCCTCTAGCGGTAACACTATAAAGCTCTAGTAAGTCCAAAAATAAATTTACGGGGGAGTCCATTCCTTTTTCAGAGAGACAAAACCGAATGTACACTATTAGAGTTGATGTTTTACTTAACGTAATAGATTCGTCAATTATCAATCCAATTTTATTATTTAATTTTATAATTTCATTTACAGTTGTTTTTCTCATCTCCACACTAATATGGTCCTATAATAGTAGCACATGAGACCTTGGAGTGAATAATTCGTCCCATGTCAAGTCCATTTAGTTTTTGCAGGTCGATTTCTGTTTCAAAATTGTAAAAGGATTGATTTTCCTTATCAATCTTAGATGCAGTACGAAAAACGTTAGCAGTAGTTTCCTTATTATGGGAAAGCTGTTTCAAAATTACTTTTTCCACGGTCTCCTTTTTTTTTCTCGGAAACTACTTCTTGTGCCACTTTATGACCCGCACTTTCTTTATGGTCAAATTTTTTTTCTTAAAGAAGGAAGCTGTTTCTTTCTTGAATCACCAAAACTAGTTACTTCACTGTTGACCCATTTCTTCCGTATTTTCATACCAGTTTTTTCTCTACGCCCAGATTCTCAACTTCCCGGCATATATTACACCCTAGGTTCTTATTGATGACGGAGAGCCAGTCATATTTTTTACAGAATTTATTTTTTTGTTCAAGAGTCCAACAGTTTGGCCAATCGCTTTCACCTTTCATGTACAATATAGGCGTTGAAACTGTATCATCAGAAGTAGGGCCAATAAATTCATGAACGATATTAACCTTGGAAGTTGAAGCTGCATCCGAGTATGATATGGGTCTATTTTTGTCTGATTGAGACAGCACCAGGTACCAGGTACATTATCAGTTTCCGAAACGTCTTCACTAAGTCTAGGTTTTTTATTCTTATGTTCAAAATAACTAGTTATCTTTTTAATTTTAAATCACAAACCATTTAATAACCACAGCTCATTCAGTACTTCACTTTCACACAACTCGTAAATGATTGAAATGGCGGATCTCGCTTTTATATTCTATCACTAATCCCCTCTGATCACGGGAAATTAACCATTGTTGTAAAAAGCACTAATTCGCGAACGAGGTAGAAAAAATAAGCAATATACTTTAGTGACACTTTGTTAGCACACTTTTAGAAACTTTCAACTCGTATTTTTGTACACAAGACGCGAAGGCTCTCATTTTCCAAGACAAGAATATTAGTTTATACTTTAATGTGGGATATCTAGACTTGTAGCATGAAAAAATGCGAACGCATCATCAACAAGTATAAGTCACAAGAATGAGGTTATGTTTACTAATTTCTTTATCACCTCTGTACAGGGACATGTGGCGATTCCCAAACGGCGAAAATTGAACTGCTTTAACGATGCTAATCTCCACCGTTAGGCGGTGTTATACACTGTCTCGCTGTTGGATTGTGTGAAAACAGTCTTCAGAGTTGTTCAGTTTTTGCCGCTTGGGAAGCGCCTCATATCCATGTACAGAAGACGATGTTTAAAGAACTATTAGATACGTAACAATGCTTTGCGTAGCTATGTTTCACCTGATAACATGAAGAAAAGTATAATACGGACATTATTCGTATAATAAATGTTTATATTTGTAAACAAGTTTGATTTGATTTCAGCTATTGTACTTGACGCAAAATATTTAAGTGTATTATAAGCAAATAACTTTATTGTTAAAAAAAATCGAAATAGAGGTGCCGGTACGCCGTTCGGGTGCGTTCTATTAGAAATTAAGCACTGAATGAAAATATATAATATTGCGATACAAACCTGTTGAAAGGGAAAGGAATAGAATATCCAATTATTTAGTAACTAACTACTCACTAAATGCCCAGAAATGCGCAGCCCTAACAAAGATTATGTCACTCGCAACGTTTTTCCCCTGTCTCTTGAAATAATAGAAATCATAATTTTGGGTCAATAATCGTGCAACAAAGGGATGGACCATAGATTTCTAACTGTCGACAGGATTGTAAGTCTACTAATGAAATAAACCAGGCATTTATCACAGCGATAAATATTATTTAGTAACCTGAATATAAAAAAATAATGAAAAATCCAGCTTGTGTTTGTGAAACCAGTGTATCTCGAGTTTAATGGTTCGTGAACGAAACTGGAATTGACATAATAAATTATAATTTCATAAGGAATTACTTTCATAGCCTTCCATAATAATTTAAATTTCATAAGAAATAAGGGGCTCTTATTTTAGTTTTCGCATTCTTCATTCTGGTGAAAAAGTGTTTACGGTTTTCAAAAGCCTATACAAGTATGTTATTACGTTTTTTTAAGCTGCATACCAGATTAAAAATGAGGACATTCGTTTGAAAGTTCATAGGAAACAGATTTCATATCGACTGAAAATGAAGTACCAGTTAACTGACCCGTAGTTTGTGTTCTACAATTTTGACATCTTTTTCCTGAAATCTATATTTACTGTAAATCAAAATTAAGCTTGTATGTTTCGCTATATTCACATAAGATTTAGAGTAGACTTCAATTCTTAGTTACAGTTTGGCTTGCAGCAATTTAAGTCTTATTTCGAACACTGTTTCTGTTTTGGTCACAATGTTGATTAGTCCACATGAAAGCGAAATAACGATGCCACGGAGAATCAGAAACAACCCCGATCATGGTATTGATTCTATACCGGAGCCTGGTGACTCGTGACATAACGTTAGATGCATAATGTGCTGTAAAAAGTTCCACAACATTAACAAAGCTTACACAATAATCGAGATTCTTCGTGGTCACAAGTAACCTTGACTGCGATCTATAAAAACTACGGCGGGGATAAAATTATTTTTTGTTTTGTGAGTTGTTTTGTAGCGACTAGAGTGTGCTTCGCTAGCATTCAGTAGTGTTCGCATATAATTAATGCGAAATTGTATTAAGTGTTTACTTGTTTCTAACTGTGAATTAATAAGCGTAATTACTTTTGTGATTGTTATTTTATGTTGTGAATATTGCATAAAAGGATTATTGTAACTGTGAAAAACGGTGGTTGAATTAAACAGTGACTTAGATAAAAGTGCTTAGTAAAAGTGGCGATTATTTTACTATATATATTATAACGATTCATAATAGCGTCCTATCTGAGCGTTATATGAAAGTGTTAGACTGTACGAGTATAGCAGCGTAAGCAAGAGAGAGAGCGTACAATCGCAGCCATCTCACTCTAACCTCGTCACAGCGATGTCCGCTACTGGTACGAACATGAAACTTTACTCAATTCAAATTATCAGTTCAACCTGCAATAACTTTAAAACTAATAAATATAGGGAAATTCTGAAAACAGCATTGTGTTCAGCAAGTAAAGCTTTATAAGTAGCCGCAATCTCAGTTAATATAATTAACAATTGAAGAAGTTATACGGAAGACGAACGCCAAAAGGAATAACAAGAGAATTATGCTACATAGGAATTAGGTGTTTTCACACGCACACAGATAAAGACCTAAGCAACAATATTCTGTGGTCAGATCTTTGAAAACACATTTGCAAATACCTGTAATCAATCAATTTGCAAATACAGGAAGTACGATTTTGACTAGAAATTCTCTGCCGTTTCAAACCTGTCATGGGGTGTTTGCTCGACCTGTTCGAGATTGTCGAGACTGGAAAAACGTATGATTTATTTGTACAACCAGTCAGAAGCCCGTATTTAAAACAGACGCCAACTCAAACCGAGGGGTAGCGTTACTCTTCGATCGAATCTTCAATGCGCTAGTCGTGTATAAATTACGTGCAGAAATTTTACAATCACGCAAAGTTGTATTTAAGTGCGAAATTCGAGAAGTAGTCCGCAGTGAAGAAGAACTTGTACCGTTCAACAACTCTCGCTGTGTAAAACAACATTAATTAATTAAATTATAATCAGCCGTGAAGTGACCTGAGCTACAGCGTGCTACAGCATCTGTAATTGCCAGAGCATCTTTCTACCGGATTGATCAACCTCATTTCTTCTGTGCAAAACCATAAAAAGGAGGACCTCTACGGATTCCTGTTTTCGGTCGACGCATCAAACAGTAAGAAATAGATTCATTGATCAATGAAATAAGCACTAAACAAATAATAAAAAGCAATAAACAAATAATAAAAAGCAGTAAACAATTTTTAAAAGACACTAAGAATCACACACTTTGTATTTAATGTATAAGATTAGTCATAACATAGTATAGGAGTGTAGAATGGAAAGTGAGGTGTAGTATTGGACGTACAAATTATTGTAGACCTGTTCTTTATCACTGGTTGGGAGATATCAATCTCTTAATTAAACCAGATAGGAGCCCATAGGTCGTTTGAACGTCTTAATCTTTACTTTTCACACACACTCGTTAATTATAAGTGTTAGGGTAGCAATAAGTCCTACAATTAACATTTTCAAGAAGTTTAATAATAATTAAAACGTTAATTAAACATACTCTAGCAAATTTTAAAGTGTTATTTGTAACGATTCCCCTTGAATCCACAATCACTGAACGAATCCTGAGAAATTTGTGGATCTACGCTCTGAGCTAAGCTGGAACCGTGTCACTAGTATCTGGGATTTGTTCTGGCGCCCAGGTAAAGTAATCTCACGGGTAAGTAACGTTTTATCTATCATTCAAAATATTAGATAAGAGTGTTAGGTAAAAGGTAGCGTTGTAATATATATATATATATATTCATTCAATCACTTTCTGCTACAGTCCGTTTCTTGATGTATATAATACATTTAATATTTATAAATAAATTTACTTCAAGATATACCTTTTTTTCCTTATTAGGAACATGTTTCGGGTACTATCTTGTACCCATCCTCAGCCTTCCGGTTTTTTTGTCTGGTGAAGTACATATGTGTTGTTGGTTGACTATTATTATTGTGGCTTCCTGTTGGCTTCTGGTATTTCAAATTGGTTTTATTGTGTGTGATTGTGGTGTATGTGTTAGTTTTTTGTGTATTTTCAATTTTAAGTGCTTTGAATATTGTGTCATGTTTTGTATTGATTTGTATTTGTTCAGGCATTAGTTTGTTTTCTGTTTTATGTTTGTATATTTGTAAATTTTCCCAAATGTTCATTATGGTGCCTTTGTGTGGTATATGTTTTATTAGTGTTACATTGGTTATGTCTGGGAATTCATGTCCTGTGTTTATTGCATGTGTGGCTAAATTGGATTTATATATTTCTGGTTTTTTGTATGCATTTAGGTGTTCAAAATAACGTTTTTTCAGCTGTTTTTTTGTTTGTCCTATGTAACATTTATTGCAATCTTGGCATTCAATTTTGTATATAACGTTAGTTGTTGTATTATCTTTGTTGTGTGAGCTATTTAGATTTTGTAATTTATTTTTATTAGTTTTGTATGCTATTTTTATATCTGTGTTTTTAAATAGTTTTGTTAGTTTTGTCATTTTATTATTTATGTATGTGAATGTGGCCCATTTTTTGTTGTTGTTATTATTTGTGTTGTTCAGTTTGATTAATTCTTAATTTGTGACGATTTAATTGATAATAAAATATGTAATAATAAAAAAATTGAAAAAAGCAATTAAGTATTTTTAAATCGCACAATTAAACCTAATACCCCTGTACTAACCCAGAATAAGTATGAGATTTAAATGGCCAAATCTAACAAAAAAAAAAAATCGTATTGTAAAAAGCTAATAATATCACAGTTAACCCTTTAGTAAATCATCATGCGTTGACCTGTTTAATTCCGGACACAACGTGTTTAGCGAACCGTCTGTAACTTAGAAATGTCTGAAAATCGTAATGTAAGTAATTAATAATTTGAAGGCACGAGTAGTAGTTAAAATAATTCCTGTAAATTAATTAAGTATAAATAATTTGTTTCATCTTGTTATAATAATGTCTATTTAAATAAAAGTAGGAACTATATTATCGCGGAGTACTCGCTCCGCTTCGTTGTAATGTACCAGTCGTGTCAAGTTAAGAGTTACTATGCCGCCGTCAGACAGTACACACCTCCTAGCGAGAGCTCTTCAGAAATGTGTTAATTAAACTTAAATATAACGGTTAGCTACCACTACAAAACGTGGGGAGCTAGTATTTTTTAAATATATAAGATGTAGAAAAGTTTGTTTAAGAAATGTAATAATTTAAAGAAAATTAACAACACGTAAAGAAGGTGACGTCTCTACTTAAGATGTAAACTCTCGTACAACTCTACTTGTGAATATGTGACCTGTACAAACTGCACATATGGACGTCTACAACCCTTACGACGCTGACCAGGACCGACGTGGATCAACCCAACTTTAACCAGCATTACTTCAATCTCCTCACTGATACAGCTATATGATATTCGCCAGAGACACGACCCAGATGACTACGCCGACTACCAGAATTCCGAAGGGTCACACCCCAGGACGAGGACAGCAAAGCTTATTTTAAAGGTGACTCGATAGCTTGGCTATCGAGAATTAATTACATTTGAGACATAACTTTATAGATGAAAGAGACTTTTCAAAGACTATAATTTTCTTTAAGCAATAAATGAAACCAAAGAAATGTAAACTGTAGTATTGAAAATCATACGTTGTAACGTTAATATGGAAATGTTAATTATAATCCCTTTAGTAAATAACACCATTCTTCAAATGGTTAATATAATCATGCAAGCTCCTAGAGGAGTATAGTATAACTCAGACGTCTTTACAATATTTAAAGTAAACCCGGATCCGAGGTAAAATTACATGATCAATATGATCCCTTGTTATACAGAAAACCCTTTTGAATTTTTTAGTATAAATAATTATGTTATGGGATCTTTTCAAATAATTTGTTAATAAAGAGATGTCATCTTATTACACATTGAAGTGAGTGCATAAATCAGTGAAATACCTTCCCCTTGTGTCCTAATAAATAGCGTAAATACTATTGTTATTTGTGTTGAGTTTAATTTCAGTTCGTTACAACGTAGGCAGCCTGTATAATTGGCGAGTGTCGATTATGATGGGTTCCCTGGATTTGTAACGTAGCCCACAACGTTACAAAAATGCGCCACTCTGCTTTGCTATGCTATGCTATGCTATGCTCTGTTTTGCTTTGCTTTGCTTTAGTGTAAATAATAATTAATTGTGTATTGTGTTGTTGCTGTCTTGTAAAAGTAATTGTGTACAGAGTGTCACAAGAAGGCGCTGTTGTTTTATATAAAAGTTGTAAGCATCGTGACGCTAACAAAGATACGTCACTCTGATAATTAGAAATAATTGTTACGTAGTAAAATAGATAACTCTCTGCACTCGTTATCTGATCTATGCACTCAGTTACTGTATTTCATGTAATATTAATTTTCATAAAATTAATTTCATAAATAAATTCACCTTATGAAGTTATTTTGTACAGGATTAATCACTATCTTGCGTATGATGTAATTTGTTTAAGATACGCAAAATAATACAGACTATCATTGTATGACGCCAATGCAAGTACGTACATGAATTTTAGTGCTTGTCAAACTGTTCAGTCTTTAACAGGTTTATATTGTGACAATTCAAGACCTGTAGTTTCCTGAACATGCCTGCATAGAATGTTAGTGTATGTCTGTCGTCACGGTAAAAACAAAAAAAATATAAACTCCTGTGTAAAGTAGACCCGGTTAATTACGTGTAAAGAAATTCGTAACTTAATTCTGTTACCAAAAATTAAAAATAATTTTAAAAATTAATGGTGGAAAGTAAGACAATTAATTACCAAACTCAGACTGTTATAACCATAATACACCTGTAACTTGTAAAGCGTGTTTCGTTGAATTAGATTCACCCCTTAGTCCGACTGGCCTCTCCAGTTGAAACCGGTCGAGAAAGATAGGCGGAGCTATTGTTATAGAGAACAATACGTGTGCGTAATCCGCGCGTTCCCACGCATACAACTACCCTGTCATTGTTTACTAAATAAACGAGGGTGACCTACATTCAAGCAAAGAGCTGATCGTTGATTTTACATTGAAGTATGTGTGTGGAATTTTTGTCTCTCCCTTAGAAGAGAAATTATTTCTTTTGTGAACAATGCAAATGATTTACCCAAGAGAGAACTTGTCTATGTAATAAGTGTATAGTGTAGTAAAATCAATTTTAAGTACTTTTAATGTGTTAGAAATAAAATAAAAATGGCACAATTTAATCCGGATTTACTATTAAAGGACGAGCTGTCTTATGAAGCTCTTTAGCGTGGTCTACCCCATGCGAATGTAACAGTCGCGGAATTGCGTAAGTCAATACGCGAAAGTGGATTTGATACACCCGCGCAATTAAGCAACCTAAGCGGACTCGATTATGAGAGCGAGAGAGAAATTTGTAATGCCAAGTATAGCGAACTAACCTTATTGTCTCAAACCCTCCAAGACGAGAAATCTCCGGCGATAATATTGCGGACTACTCAAAGAATAGAGCTTTTAACCCGGCGAATGAAAAATTTATTGATCTGGCCTAATCTTACGGAAATACCTCCTGAAGTCCAACATTTTGCTGACGAAGCTTTACGTCGATTACCCACTATTATCAATGAGTTAAGAAGAAAATCCGACTCGTTCCGAATGGATGAAATTGAGAAGTCCTTGAAGAAACTACACATCTCCCCAGTTCAATCCCCTACGACAGATCACCCTCCACCCAACACGGATCGCGACTCACCCGCCATATCGCAAATACAACCTACTCACGAGCAATACCCTGATAGAGATTTAAATGCCCCGACTATATTTGAAGCCCCTCCTCCCAATCGTTTCCAGATTCGCCCCGAAACGCACGAATTGACAACCCCGAATGCATCATATCGTCCTCCTAAAGCGATGCCACATTTAAACTATAACGCAGACCTCTATGGAAAAATCACTCATCCCGTGGAGAAACTTTTAACTGAAGTCCCATACACTGATGGATTAAATGTCACCAAACTACTGAATTTCATCAAATATCTCCTGCAGATAAAAGATCTACAGCAGCTGAATGACTGGCAAATTTTGCAAGTTCTCCTACCGAAATGTAAGCCCCCGTTAAAGAATCGTGTGATAGAATCATTAAGCTCTACCCTTCCAGTAGAAGACCTGCACACCTCAATAATAAAGTATTTTATTCCCACCGGAATTTATGAAGAACTTAAAAGAAAGACCGTACTACGAGTACAAGGAAATCACGAGAGATTGGCCCATTACATCTCAGACATCAGGGAGTCATCTCGACTACTACAAGTAGATTGGAATGAGAGACAGATGGTCGACACCATTTTAGTAGGATTGTCACCGGAAGAAAGATCTGGTTTAGCTTTGATAAATCTACCTAACACCTTTGCTGATCTAGAACAATGCAGTATCCATTCTTCGAATGTATGGTACTCAGATCAGAATAGACATGCGATGAAATCAACCGAAGCGAATAGAAATGAATTGCAACCCCTAGTGCCCGATATAACAACCCAGCATGAAAGGCGAGTATTCAATAGACCTCACAATTTGCGCAGCCCTGGTAAGTCAAATGAAACACCACCTAAAACGGAAACTAGGTACCCTCCTCGTAATAAGCACATGTGTTATAATTGCGGTAAATATGGACACATAAGTAAAAACTGTAACAGCAAGCAATACGAACGTAAACACCCTAATCCAAAAAACATGTAAGGCAGGGAGACCCGAAATCCTGTGTCTTCCGCAGCAACTGAGATCTGGTGAACCTAAAGAAATGTACAATAATAAAAAAAAAGGGGGAAGGAAAAGAAGCTCTGAAGAAATAGATCCCTACGTTAGAAAGTTTATTGAAAAATGTAACGCGATAACTAAATGTAACTGGACAAAAAGTCTATTACCCTTAGTACAAGTTGACCTAGGTGTTACCTCCACTATCGCATTAATCGATTCGGGATCTACCAGAACCTTAATCAGTCAAAAGTTAGCAGATAAATTATTCGAACATAACCTAGTAAAACGGAGTCAGGCGGTGAATATAAAATGTGCTACCGCCAATAAACGGAATATAATAATAAAACTTAGCATTACCATTAAAGTTAAAATCAAGAACTTAACGTGGTTTTTTACTATGTTAGTATGTAATGAATTAGGACCCGACTTAATATTGGGAGCAGACTTTATCAGTAAAACGGGAATGATTCTTGACATCTATGAGCAGAAATATTATTTTAGATTCGACCGTACACGGAAGTATAATTTTGATTGTAATACTGACAAACAAGAAAGAACAAGATCATCAACTGCACACGTAGTACACCAAGAGTCTGAATTATCTCATCTAGAAAGTAGAGATAGACTGAGAATGCAGAAATTAATAAAAGAATTTTCCTCAGTTCTTACACCTAAGCTAGGACTTACGAAACTAATAGAATGTAAGATCAATCTGAGCGATCAGAAAGTAATACGCCTACCCCCATACAAGTTGTCGCCTCCCAAGATGGAAGTGATGAGAAACCATATCAACAAGTTGTTAGAACAAGGAGTCATTGAACCCTCTACGTCTCCATATTCATCACCCTCCTTTTTAGTACCAAAGGTCACGATAAAAATAGACTAGTTGTGGACTACCGGCAATTAAACAAACGAATAGAATTTGAATCTGTCCCGCTTCCAGACATCCATAGTGCCTTTCATTACTTCACAAAAGCGAAAGCCTTTACGGTAATGGATCTGAATCAAGCTTTTCACCAAATACCAAATACCCCTTTCGGAAGAATCCAAACGTCTAACCGCGTTTGCCGTTCCTTTTAACCTGTACCAATTTACTAGAGTACCCTTTGGAATATCTCAAGGAAGTTCCGTATGTAGTAGATTATTAGAAAGAATATTTCATGATATTAAATTTAAATATGTGTATCACTACTTGGACGACATCGTTATCTATAGCGAATCAATGGAACAACATCTTAAACACCTACGTGAAGTGTTATCTCGGTTACAAAAAGCAGGATTAACAGTTAACCCCAAAAAAGTAAATTTTGCAGTCCCACAATTTTCATTCTTAGGTCACATCGTGAAAGCAAATGGAAAAGTAAGCATTGACCCCGAATGAACCCGCGCCATCAGAGAATTTTCACCTCCGCGAGATGCAAAAGGTATAGCCCGATTTTTGGGAATGGTAAATTATTTCCACAAGTATATTCCCCATCTTGCCGAAATAGCAGCACCGCTGAATTCCTTAAGAAAGAAGGGAGCGAAGTTTGAATGGAGCGCACAACACCAAAATGCGTTTGAACAACTCAAAGAAAGCATCATATCTCCCCCAGTATTGCAACTAGCAGATTTCACCAAACCTTTCGTAGTGCAGACCGACAGTTCTAGTGTAGCGTTAGGTGCAGTCATCTATCAAGAGATAGAAAACAGTAGACTACCTATTAGTTATGCATCGCGAACCTTGAGCGACCAAGAAAGAAAATATTCCGCATATGAATTGGAATGTTTAGCCATTGTTTTTGCATTTGAGAAGTTTAAACCCTTCCTAGAACATAAAGAATTCCTTTTGGAAACTGATAATCAAGCATTATCTTGGTTACTGAATCACCCTAAACAGTTAGGACGTATTGGAAGATGGGTATTGAGGTTAAACTGCTACAAATTTAAAGTGCAGCATATTAAAGGTACACAAAACGTAGTCGCTGATACCCTGTCCCGTATGTTCCAGTCGCCCACAAATACTCCCGGAAACAAGGAGAATCCGGAAACAGCCCTTGCTAACGCCGTAATTACTGAATTTCCCCTTGCCTTTACCAACATTGCTCTATATCAACAACAAGACCCTCTTCTGAAACCGATTATAGAACAACTTGAGCAAAGTATTAAATCCGAGAAATACGTATTAAGTAAGAATACTATGCCACAAAATAAGAAATGGAAAGGAACTAAGAATAATCGCCCCAGATATGATTAAGCCCATGCTGATGGAGTACTTCCATTCATCTACCATTGGAGCCCATATGGGAATCAATAAAACCATACATCGCATTCGAAAAGAATATCATTGGAACAATATGAACACCGAAATAGCTAGTTTCGTAAAGAAGTGTAATTTATGCGCTCTCAGTAAACCGGCAAGAAACAGTCAGGTAAGCCAATTAATTTCAGAAATCCCTAAGACCCCTTTCTCTAAACTTTATTTAGACTTTTTAGGTCCCTACCCACGATCTAAATCAGGTAATACTATGTTACTCATCTGTGTAGATTCGTTCACCAAATTTGTTTGGATGTATCCCATGCGGCGAGCATTAGCGTCGACGACTGTAAAAATATTACAGGAAAGATTATTTAAAGACTATGGTACACCTGTACGTATAGTGTCAGATAACGGACCACAATTTAAGGCGAAAGAATTTAAGAATATGTGTTTCAAGTTAGGGATAGACCATATTACCACTACGGAGTATCGACCGCAAGGCAATATTGCTGAAAGGTATCTACGAAACCTCAAATCTGCATTAATCGCCTACCATGCGAACGATCATACGTCTTGGAACCAGAACCTATCCTGGATACAATACGCCTTTTTATTCAGCTTATCACGAAGGACACAAGTCGACCCCGTTTGAGTTACTGTATAAATACAAACCAAACCACCCCTTGTCCACTAAATGGTAAATACACGACTTGCTACCTCCGCAAATAAAGGATAAGCAGATTAAGCAAATATGGAATAAAGCTCGCGCTAATTTAAGAGCCAACTTAGAGAAATCCAGAAAATACCACGACAGAAACGTTCATAACACTAACAGTTTAGTTAGGTACCAAGTCGGTGACTTAGTAATGTACAAGACACACCCGACTAGTAGTGCAATTGATAAGACCACCTCTAAACTATCATACCGATGGTGTGGTCCTTACCAAATCCAGAAGTACTTAACTCCAGTTACAGTAGCCCTGTACGAACCTGCGACTCGAGAATATGTACGGAGAACACATATTTCGCAGATAAAATTGTATAAGAAGAAAAGAGGAAATAGCATAGCCAAAAATAGAAAAGGTAATACTAGGTAGACAAGTTATCTTATACCTCAGTAACCATGATAAGTGTTAATCGTAGAATTTGGAAATGAAGCCTGATCAACCTGATCCAGTTCAGCGAAAGATAAGCAAATGAGTACTCAATGACCACTAAACTGACCTCTAAATAACAAAATATTTAGAAAATTACTCTATGAAGAGAGTAACTAAAACCCAAAGAAAAAACCGGTAGTAGATTTAAGTAGTAGGCATAAGAAAGAGTTTTGTGTTTTAAAAGTAGATCTTAAGTGTGAATTTTATGTAATGAAAAAGGTAGTTTGTAAGAAAATATATACATATATTGTATTGTAGAGAAGAAATAAATGTGTATAACACTTGCCCATAACAATGTGAGAGAAAAGGAAATAGGGGGAGAGAAATTCCACACATTGACGCCAAGCATACTCCAAGTCCCCACTTTTGAATTTTCCTTACTAAAATTCCTAATGTGGATTTTAAGCGGCGGAGTATGTGACGATTTAATTGATAATAAAATATTTAATAATAAAAAAATTGAAAAAAGCAATTAAGTATTTTTAAATCGCACAATTAAACCTAATACCCCTGTACTAACCCAGAATAAGTATGAGATTTAAATGGCCAAATCTAACAAAAAAAAAAAATCGTATTGTAAAAAGCTAATAATATCACAGTTAACCCTTTAGTAAATCATCATGCGTTGACCTGTTTAATTCCGGACACAACGTGCTTAGCGAACCGTCTGTAACTTAGAAATGTCTGAAAATCGTAATGTAAGTAATTAATAATTTGAAGGCACGAGTAGTAGTTAAAATAATTCCTGTAAATTAATTAAGTATAAATAATTTGTTTCATCTTGTTATAATAATGTCTATTTAAATAAAAGTAGGAACTATATTATCGCGGAGTACTCGCTCCGCTTCGTTGTAATGTACCAGTCGTGTCAAGTTAAGAGTTACTATGCCGCCGTCAGACAGTACACACCTCCTAGCGAGAGCTCTTCAGAAATGTGTTAATTAAACTTAAATATAACGGTTAGCTACCACTACAAAACGTGGGGAGCTAGCATTTTTTAAATATATAAGATGTAGAAAAGTTTGTTTAAGAAATGTAATAATTTAAAGAAAATTAACAACACGTAAAGAAGGTGACGTCTCTACTTAAGATGTAAACTTTCGTACAACTCTACTTGTGAATATGTGACCTGTACAAACTGCACTTATGGACGTCTACAACCCTTACGACGCTGACCAGGACCGACGTGGATCAACCCAACTTTAACCAGCATTACTTCAATCTCCTCACTGATACAGCTATATGATATTCGCCAGAGACACGACCCAGATGACTACGCCGACTACCAGAATTCCGAAGGGTCACACCCCAGGACGAGGACAGCAAAGCTTATTTTAAAGGTGACTCGATAGCTTGGCTATCGAGAATTAATTACATTTGAGACATAACTGTATAGATGAAAGAGACTTTTCAAAGACTATAATTTTCTTTAAGCAATAAATGAAACCAAAGAAATGTAAACTGTAGTATTGAAAATCATACGTTGTAACGTTAATATGGAAATGTTAATTATAATCCCTTTAGTAAATAACACCATTCTTCAAATGGTTAATGTAATCATGCAAGCTCCTAGAGGAGTAGTATAACTCAGACGTCTTTACAATATTTAAAGTAAACCCGGATCCGAGGTAAAAGTACATGATCAATATGATCCCTTGTTATACAGAAAACCCTTTTGAATTTTATTTTTTAGTATAAATAATTATGTTATGGGATCTTTTCAAATAATTTGTTAATAAAGAGGTGTCATCTTATTACACATTGAAGTGAGTGCATAAATCAGAGAAATACCTTCCCCTTGTGTCCTAATAAATAGCGTAAATACTATTGTTATTTGTGTTGAGTTTAATTTCAGTTCGTTGCAACGTAGGCAGCCTGTATAATTGGCGAGTGTCAATTATGATGGGTTCCCTGGATTTGTAACGTAGCCCACAACGTTACAAATTGTTCAGTTTTTATTTTGTATTTGATTTTATTTTCTATTTTGATCATAGTATTTTTATTGTATCCATTTTCATAAGCAATTTGGTATATTATATTTCTTTCTTTGTCAGTTTCTTGTTTGTTTACGGGAATTTTGTACATTCTGTTAAATAGTGAATAAAATGCTGCCATTTTATGTTGTGGTGGGTGGTCAGAATGGTTAGGTATAATGATGTTAGTGGAAGTTGGTTTTCTATATATTGCATATTGTATGTGGTTGTTGTATCTTGTGATGGTTATGTCTAAATAGTTGATTTTGTTATGTTTTTCTTTTTCTTCTGTGAATTGTATTTTGGGATGTATTTTATTGATTTGTTTCAGTATGTTCTCTGCATTTGTGTTTTTGTTATTTGATACATATAGCCCATCATCTACATATCTTATCCATATGCCATTTGTGTCATGTGATTTTATGATATTTTGTATTTTGGTGTCTATGTGTTGTAGGAATATTTCTGCTAGTATGCTTGATAATGGTGATCCCATTGCTAAACCTTCTTTCTGTTGATAAATTTTGCTATTAAATTCAAAGTAATTTTGTTTTAGTATTAGTTGGAGGCTATTTTTTATTTCGGTTATATATTGTTTGTTTTCATTTCGTTCTTTAAGTTTGTTTATTATTATGTCAATTGTTTCTTCTACTGGGATGTTGGTGTACATGTTTGTTATGTCATATGATGTGAAAAATGTATTTTCATTTATATTTATTATTTTGGTTTGTCTATTAATTCGTATGTATTTTTTATGTTATGATGGTTATTTGTTAGATGGTTACTTTTTAGTTTTTGTGCTATTATTTTTGCTATTTTGTATGTAGGAGCTTTTTTGAAATTGATTAATGGACGTATTGGGTTGTTTAATTTGTGTATTTTTATTAGGCTATTCATTTTAACAAACCCATACAAAAAGCAGAAATATATAAATCCAATTTAGCCATACATGCAAAAACACAGGACATGAATTCCCAGACATAACCAATGTAACACTAATAAAACATATACCACACAAAGGCACCATAATGAACATATGGGAAAACTTACAAATATACAAACATAAAACAGAAAACAAACTAATACCTGAACAAATGCAAATCAATACAAAACATGACACAATATTCAAAGCACTCAACATTGAAAATACACAAAAAACTAACACATACACCACAATCACACACAATAAAACCAATTTGAAATACCAGAAGCCAACAGGAAACCACAATAATAATAGTCAACCAACAACACATATGTACTTCACCAGACAAAAAAACCGGAAGGCTGAGGATGGGTACAAGATAGTACCCGAAACATGTTCCTAATAAGGAAAAAAAGGTATATCTTGAAGTAAATTTATTTATAAATATTAAATGTAATATATATATATATATATTATAACACCTTCTCTTTATATATTATATCTGTCAATTTACATATGCCTCTTAGTTGCGGCGACAAATTATATAAAGACCTTTTCTTTCACTATTACTGTACTCTGTATAATAATGATAGAAAAATGTTACTTACCCGTGACTTTTTTTACTTTACCTGGGCGCCAGAACAAATCCCAGATACAAATGACACGGATTCAGCTTAGCTCAGAGCACAGAGACACACTATCTCAGGATTCGTTCAGTGAATGTGGAATTCAAGGGGAATCGTTACAAATAACACTTTAAAATTTGTTGAAGTTTGTTTAATTAACGATTAAATGTTATTTTATTTATTTCTTTCAAAGCTAAGTTAAGGACTTATTGCTAACCTAACTCTTATTATTAATGAGTGTGCGTGAAAAGTGAAGATCAAAACGTCCAAACGACCAATTGTTCTTATCTGGTTTATTTAGGAAAAATTATATCTCCTAAACCAGTGCTAAAGAACAGGTCTGCAATAATTTGTACGTTCAATACTACACCTCACTCTCCATTCAACACTCCTATATTACGTTATTACTAATCTTAATGTTTAAATACAAATTATGAATTTACTTAGTGTCTTTTAAAATTGTTTATTGATTTATTATTTATTTTGTTACTTATTTCATTGATCAATGAATATATTTCTTTCTGATTGATGCGTCGACCGTAGATAGGAATCCGTAGAGATCCTCCTTTTGATGGTTCGGCTCAGAAGAAATGATGTTGACCAATGACGTTTACCGATGACCCTGGGCGCTTACAGATGCTGTAGCTACTCTGGTGCACAGGTCACTTCACTAATAATTAATTATTTAATTAATTAATTAATTGGTTGTTACACAGCGAGAGTATTTATTAATGAACTTTACTAGTTCCTCTGCTACTGCGGACCACTTCTCGAACTGTTATTTAAATAAACTTTGCGTGGTTTGCGAAATCTAGCTCGTATCTAACACACGTCTTGCCTATTTAATGTTCGAACGAAGAGTGCTCGATTCCCCAAGTCTGAGTAGGCGTCTCTTCTGAATACAGCTTTGTGATTGGTTGTTCCAAATAAATCATGCGTTTTCCATTTGAAACAATATCGAACAAGTCGACCAAACGCCCCTTAACAGGTTTGAGATGGTAGAGAATTACTAGCTAATTTCATACTTCCTCTGTTTGCAAATCGTTTGATTATGGGTATTTGCAAACGTGATTTCACAGATCTGACCACAGAATATTATTGCTTAGGTCTTTCTCTGTAAGTGTGTGAAAACACCTAATTCGTACCTAGCCTAATTCTCTAGTTATTTCTCTTGGCGTTCTTCTTCAGTATAACTTCTGTAAATGTTAATTATATTGGTTGATATTTTGGCTACTTATAGAGCTTTAATTGCTGAACACTATGCATGTTTCAGAATTGCTGTATATTTATTAGTTTTGAAGATATTGCAGTTTTAACTAATAAAAATAATTGAATAAAACTTCATGTCTGTGCCGGCAACCTTCGTAGCAGTGGCGATGTTAGACAGAGATAGCTGTGATTATACCCTCTCTCTCTTGCTTACGCCGCTATACTCGCACAGTATGACACTTTCATATAACGATCTGATGGGTCGGCTTTATGAATCGTTATAATATATATATATATATATATATATATATATATATATATATTTCAATCACTTTCTGCTACAGTCCGTTTCTTGATGTATATAATACATTTAATATTTATATATAAATTTACCTCAAGATGTTATTTTTCTATTTGGAACATGTTTCGGGTACTATCTTGTTCCCATCCTCAGCCTTCCGGTTTTTTTGTCTGGTGAAATAAATATGTGTTGTTGGTTGATAATTGTGGCTTCCTGTTGGCTTCTGGTATTTCAAGTTGGTTTTATTGTGTATGATTGTGGTGTATGTGTTAGTTTCTTGTGTATTTTCAATGTTGAGTGCTTTGAATATTGTGTCATGTTTTGTATGGATTTGTATTTGTTCAGGTATTAGTTTGTTTTCTGTTTTATGTTTGTATATTTGTAAGTTTTCCCATATGTTTATTATGGTGCCTTTGTGTGGTATATGTTTTATTAGTGTTACATTGGTTATGTCTGGGAATTCATGTCCTGTGTTTATTGCATGTGTGGCTAAATTGGATTTATATATTTCTGGTTTTTTGTATGCATTTAGGTGTTCAAAATAACGTTTTTTCAGCTGTTTTTGTTTGTCCTATATAACATTTATTGCAATCTTGGCATTCAATTTTGTATGTACCGTTAGTTGTTGTATTATCTTTGTTGTGTGAGTTATTTAGATTTTGTAATTTATTTTTATTAGTTTTGTATGCTATTTTTATATCTGTGTTTTTAAATAGTCTTGTTAGTTTTGTCATTTTATTATTTATGTATGTGAATGTGGCCCATTTTTTGTTGTTGTTATTATTTATGTGTTGTTCAGTTTGATTAATTCTTAATTGTTCAGTTTTTATTTTTGTATTTGATTTTATTTTCTATTTTGATCATAGTATTTTGATTGTATCCATTTTCATAACCAATTTGGTATATTATATTTCTTTCTTTGTCAGTTTCTTGTTTGTTTAGGGGTATTTTGTACATTCTGTTAAATAACGAATAAAATGCTGCCATTTTATGTTGTGGTGGGTGGTCAGAATGGTTAGGTATAATGATGTTAGTGGAAGTTGGTTTTCTATATATTGCATATTGTATGTGTTTGTTGTATCTTGTGATGGTTATGTCTAAATAGTTGATTTTGTTATGTTTTTCTTTTTCTTCTGTGAATTGTATTTTGGGAAGTATGTTATTGATTTGTTTCATGTTCTCTGCATTTGTGTTTTTGTTATTTGATACATATAGTCCGTCATCTACATATCTTATCCATATGCCATTTGGGTCATGTGTTTTTATGATATTTTGTATTTTGGTGTCTATGTGTTGTAGGAATATTTCTGCTATTATGCTTGATAATGGTGATCCCATTGCTAAACCTTCTTTCTGTTGATAAATTTTGCTATTAAATTCAAAGTAATTTTGTTTTAGTATTATTTGGAGACTATTTTTTATTTCTGTTATATATTGTTTGTTTTCATTTTGTTCTTTAAGTTTGTTTATTATTATGTCAATTGTTTCTTCTACTGGGATATTGGTGTACATGTTTGTTATGCCATATGATGTGAAAAATGTATTTTCATTTATATTTATTATTTTTAGTTTGTCTATTAATTCGTATGTATTTTTACTTCCATATTCCTTAAGGAATGGAAGTATGGTGATGGCAAAAAAAATCGTGTTCGAGATTATTGCAGATTCTGATTCTACTACACTCAAAACATGAAAAAAAGTCGTTTTCCGAAAAGTGTCTGTGTGTCTGTGTGTCTGTGTGTGTGTCTGTAGATTTTTTTTCTATGGCAAACGATAACTGCCGCAAATTCAAACAGAATCAAATAATTTTTTGCATACAGCACTTTTTTGTAGAGGACTCGCGACCTATTGTTTTTGGTGAAGATCGGTTGAGGGAAAGGGGTAGTTTACCTGCAACGGTTTTTTTTTATCAATGGAAATTTTTTTTTTTGGCAAACGATAACAGCCGCAAATTCAAACAGAATCAAATAATGTTTCGCATACAGCCCTGAATTGTAGAGTTCTCAAGACCTATTGTTTTTGGTGAAGATCGGTTAAGGGGAAGGGGTAGTTTACCTGTAACGTTTTATGTTTTAACAAGGGTATTTCCTATGGCAAACGATAACAGCCGCAAATTCAAACAGAATCAAAAGATTATTTGCATACAGCCCTAAATTGTAGAGTTCTCAAGACCTATTGTTTTTGGTGAAGATCGGTTGAGGGGAAGGGGTAGTTTACCTGCAACGTTTTTTATCAAGCGTATTTTCTATGGCAAACGATAACTGCCGCAAATTCAAACAGAATCAAATAATTTTTTGCATACAGCTCTGATTTGTAGAGTACTCGCAACCTATTGTTTTCGGTGAAGATCGGTTGAGGAGAAGGGGTAGTTTACCTGCAACGGTTTTTTTATCAAGGGAAATTTTTTTTTTGGCAAACGATAGCCGCAAATTCAAACAGAATCAAATAATGTTTCGCATACAGCCCTGAATTGTAGAGTTCTCAAGACCTATTGTTTTTGGTGAAGATCGGTTAAGGGAAAGGGGTAGTTTACCTACAACGTTTTTTTAACAAGGGTATTTTCTATGGCAAACGATAACAGCCGCAAATTCAAACAGAATAAAATAATTTTCTGCATACAGCCCTGATTTCTGGCCTCACTCATGTTTATTTTCTTACATTTGCACGATTTTTAAATGGAAAGTTCCGAAACCCACACCAACATAACGCGTGCAAGCCGAAAAAATGGACATTAATTTGCTTACTGGCGAAGCTAGTAGTTAATGAATGGGTAGGCAAAAATCTTATCTTAAATTTTTTTTAAGGAATCACTAAAAGGACGGTGGTTCAAATCGGACGCTGAGGTAGAGTTTGCTGTAACCGAATGGTTCCACAAACAGCCGTAAGAATTTTACTAGCAGGGAATCTACAGGTTAGCGCAACAGTGGAACTCATGTCTTAATGTTATTGGAGACTTCTTTTAAAATCGTTGAATAAAAAATGCTTTACAGCTCTATACGTGTTTCTATTGAACAATCCTTGTATTAGTCATACACAATAATACAACTGATTGAACTTCAAATTTTTAAACTTGATTAGTTTCTATATATATATGTTTAATGTTACAAATAATTCAAATAACAATCTTGATCATCTGTTAGTTCAGCGGAATAACAGTGACACTTTTAATAACCGCATAAAATAAACACTTAGAAACAACACAGGCGCTTTAACTTAACTGTTTGGACCACAGAAGTGTGGTATGCCTCAACGCTCTATGTGTACAGCGCGGGACAATCCCCCCTCCCTACACTTCCCTATCATACCACTACATTGCTTACATACGATGTATACAAAAAACGCTGAGGCAAGTTCAGGTTGCCTCATTCGCTTTAAACGAACTATGCCGAATCTCACCTGTCACCATCTAGCGGTCGCTCAATAAAGCACGTTTCGGTTTAATAAATTTGACAGTCGCAGTAACAATGTATAATCTTTACGTTATGTAGTTCATACGTATTTATAATTTTTATTCTACAGAATTTTTTAGGGTAGGCATTGCCTCAATTGCCTCCATGTAACTTCGCCACTGATATATATGTGTACAACGTTATCGGCAACAAAGAAGTAGTTTTTGTTAAAATTCCTTCCCGGCATATTTGGCCGTAGTCCAATGTTTTCTACAAAACCAGACATTTCGGCAATGCCATCGACTTCCATCATCAGTGAAAATCGAGTGCGATAACGTGAGGTGGTATACGTTAGTGACCACAGTACTGTGGTTAAGGCTGAAGCACTAAGTAGAAAGAAGTAGTTTCTATGGTAATATTTCATTTCGAAAATGATTTTAAATATAAATCTTAGAATATGGAAGTCATGTATGGTTCTCCATACCGATATTTTATGTTATGATGGGTTATTTGTTAGATGGTTACTTTTTAGTTTTTGTGCTATTATTTTTGCTATTTTGTATGTAGGAGCTTTTTTGAAATTGATTAATGGACGTATTGGGTTGTTTAATTTGTGTATTTTTATTAGGCTATTCATTTTAGGTGGTTCTGGATTATTGTTTATATATATGTCTATGTTTTTATTGTCGAGTATGTTTTTAGTTGTTTTTATTAGTTTTATTGTTTGTTTAAGATATTTTTCTGTTGGGTTTTATCTAGTTGTACGCATTTATTATTGTTGATGAAGTCTTCGGTTTTTTTTATGTAGTCTGCTTTATCAATGATTACTGTTGCTTGACTTTTGTCTGCTTTAGTTATTATTAAATTATTGTTTTTTTCTTTATTTTTAATTTCTTTTATTGTTTTATTGTTTTTCTTTTGTTTATCTTTGTTTTTCATTTCGCTATTGATTATTTTTTTAATTATATGTGTTGCTTCTGTTCTTTTTACTTCTTGTATATTGTCTTTTATTAGGTTAATGGCAAATTCTGTTTCTACTATTAAATTTTCTAGATTTTTGTTTGCAATTATTATTCACATACATAAATAATAAAATGACAAAACTAACAAAACTATTTAAAAACACAGATATAAAAATAGCATACAAAACTAATAAAAATAAATTACAAAATCTAAATAACTCACACAACAAAGATAATACAACAACTAACGTTATATACAAAATTGAATGCCAAGATTGCAATAAATGTTACATAGGACAAACAAAAAAACAGCTGAAAAAACGTTATTTTGAACACCTAAATGCATACAAAAAACCAGAAATATATAAATCCAATTTAGCCACACATGCAATAAACACAGGACATGAATTCCCAGACATAACCAATGTAACACTAATAAAACGTATACCACACAAAGGCACCATAATGAACATATGGGAAAACTTACAAATATACAAACATAAAACAGAAAACAAACTAATACCTGAACAAATACAAATCAATACAAAACATGACACAATATTCAAAGCACTCAACATTGAAAATACACAAAAAACTAACACATACACCACAGTCACACACAATAAAACCAACTTGAAATACCAGAAGCCAACAGGAAGCCACAATTATCAACCAACAACACATATGTACTTCACCAGACAAAAAAACCGGAAGGCTGAGGATGGGAACAAGATAGTACCCGAAACATGTTCCAAATAGAAAAATAACATCTTGAGGTAAATTTATATATAAATATTAAATGTAATATTTATATATATATATATATATATATATATATCTTCACCTTTTAAATTATAAACTCAATTTCCTAGTTACTTGACTAGAGGTGTCCACAGTTTCGACTACAGTGTTAACGGTGGCAATTTTATTTACGTATTCAATACTTTTTATGCTTTCGACATATTTTTATGCTATCTGTTTCTTGGAATACTTCTTTTACTGGTACGAACGACTTTGCTTTTCTGGTATTCTATTTAGTCTGGAAGGCCCAATTGCTCGATCTACCCAACGGTTTGCTGAAGATGGTTGTCCTTACGATTCTTGGTAGACGTCTCAAAATTCCGCGCACACACCAGTGGACATACATGAGTGTATATGACTCGTACGACATACAACTACTGTATTTGGAGATACAATGTTGAATAAGGCTGACACCGAATATTGTTCATTCATTAAGACTTTAAGGTTTGTTGCATACCGACAATGCCGACTTTCATCTGACAAACCATTACGGTTTTTGCATTTAGCTCAGTTTATTTATGTTTATTACGTTTTTATCATGTGCCTTCTACCACGGTAGCGTTTACGTAAACATAAATACGAAATCTTCGCGTGTTGTACTTGCTTACGGAATGCACATATATACGCCTATTTACGTTGTATTAATGAAACACGAGTGTAACGTTTATTCTTGATACCGGTTCCTCTACGGCTTGTTATATTTTTTGATTTCTTTGTTCACCCAGTAAAACACAAATAAATACATATATATTTTTGAACATTAAAACTTAAATTATGCACAAATTTGTTGCACTATTTTCTGTTCTTTGCTAGTCTTTTCGCGGCATTACATGTTTTACCCGTTTTTTCTAGAATCATTGCGGCAACCTTATTTCAGGTTTGTCTAGATCTTCCGATTTTCGTAATACTTCCATGTTCCTTAAGGAAATGGAAGTATGGTGATGGCAAAAAAAATCGTGTTCGAGATTATTGCAGATTCTGATTGTACTACACTCAAAACATGAAAAATATCGGTATGGAGAACCATACATGACTTCCGTATTCTAAGATTTATATTTAAAATCATTTTCAGCCAAACAGCCAGGCTGTGTCTTACCTGCCTTTTTATTGCTGTATTAAATGAAAAATATTATATTACATTAAAATGAAAAAATTATAATTTTATTGCCTGGCAACAAAATTATTTTATTTTTAACAATTACCATTGTTTCAAAAAGTTTAAATAAATTTTCAAGTACTTTACTCTTGTTAAAACGTAAAAGGTTGCAGGTAAACTACCCCTTCCCCTTAACCGATCTTCACCAAAATCGAAAGTCATTGAGACCTCTACAATTCAGGGACGTATGCAAAAAATTGTTTGATTCTGTTTGAATTTGCGGCTGTTATCGTTTGCCATAGAAAATACGCTTGATAAAAAAACGTTGCAGGTAAACTACCCCTTCCCCTTAACCGATCTTCACCAAAAACAATAGGTCTTGAGTACTCTACAAATCAGGGCTGTATGCAAAACATTATTTGATTCTGTTTGAATTTGCGGCTGTTATCGTTTGCCATAAAAAATACCCTTGTTAAAAAAACGTTGTAGGTAAACTACCCCTTTCCCTTAACCGATCTTCACCAAAAACAATAGGTCTTGAGAACTCTACAATTTAGGGCTGTATGCAAATAATCTTTTGATTCTGTTTGAATTTGCGGCTGTTATCGTTTGCCATAGGAAATACCCTTGTTAAAACATAAAACGTTACAGGTAAACTACCCCTTTCCCTTAACCGATCTTCACCAAAATCAAGAGATCTTGAGAACTCTACAATTCAGGGCTGTATGCGAAACATTATTTGATTCTGTTTGAATTTGCGGCTGTTATCGTTTGCCAAACAAACAAAATTACCCTTGCTAAAAAAAAAACCGTTGCAGGTAAACTACCCCTTTCCCTCAACCGATCGTCACCAAAAACAATAGGTCGCGAGTACTCTGCAAATCAGGGCTGCATGCAAAAAATTATTTGATTCTGTTTGAATTTGCGGCAGTTATCGTTTGCCATAGAAAAATATCGGTATGGAGAACCATACATGACTTCCATATTCTAAGATTTATATTTAAAATCATTTTCAGCCAAACAGCCAGGCTGTGTCTTACCTGCCTTTTTATTGCTGTATTAAATGAAAAATATTATATTACATTAAAATGAAAAAATTATAATTTTATTGCCTGGCAACAAAATTATTTTATTTTTAACAATTACCATTGTTTCAAAAAGTTTAAATATATTTTCAAGTACTTTACTCTTGTTAAAACGTAAAAGGTTGCAGGTAAACTACCCCTTCCCCTTAACCGATCTTCACCAAAATCGAAAGTCATTGAGACCTCTACAATTCAGGGACGTATGCAAAACATTATTTGATTCTGTTTGAATTTGCGGCTGTTATCGTTTGCCATAGAAAATACGCTTGATAAAAAAACGTTGCAGGTAAACTACCCCTTCCCCTTAACCGATCTTCACCAAAAACAACAGGTCTTGAGTACTCTACAAATCAGGGCTGTATGCAAAACATTATTTGATTCTGTTTGAATTTGCGGCTGTTATCGTTTGCCATAGAAAATACCCTTGTTAAAAAAACGTTGCAGGTAAACTACCCCTTTCCCTCAACCGATCTTCACCAAAAACAGTAGGTCTTGAGAACTCTACAATTTAGGGCTGTATGCAAATAATCTTTTGAGTCTGTTTGAATTTGCGGCTGTTATCGTTTGCCATATGAAATACCCTTGTTAAAACATAAAACGTTACAGGTAAACTACGCCTTTCCCTTAACCGATCTTCACCAAAAACAATAGGTCTTGAGTACTCTACAAATCAGGGCTGTATACAGAACAGTATTTGATTCTGTTTGAATTTGCGGCTGTTATCGTTTGCCATAGAAAATACCCTTGATAAAACAAAAAACGTGGCAGGTAAACTACCCCTTTCCCTCAACCGAACTTCACCAAAAACAATAGGTCTTGAGAACTCTACAATTTAGGGCTGTATGCAAATAATCTTTTGATTCTGTTTGAATTTGCGGCTGTTATCGTTTGCCATAGAAAATACCCTTGTTTAAAAAACGTTGCTGGTAAACTACCCCTTCCCCTCAACCGATCTTCACCAAAAACAATAGGTCTTGAGTACTCTACAAATCAGGGCTGTATGCAGAAAATTATTTGATTCTGTTTGAATTTGCGGCTGTTATCGTTTGCCAT
Organism: Magicicada septendecula; assembly: GCA_034769895.1. Taxonomy (NCBI): domain Eukaryota; kingdom Metazoa; phylum Arthropoda; class Insecta; order Hemiptera; family Cicadidae; genus Magicicada; species Magicicada septendecula. Next base: position 225,843,544 of record CM068376.1, on the reverse strand, counting down.
AGAAAATACCCTTGTTAAAAAAACGTTGTAGGTAAACTACCCCTTTCCCTTAACCGATCTTCACCAAAAACAAAAGGTCTTGAGAACTCTACAATTTAGGGCTGTATGCAAATAATCTTTTCATTCTGTTTGAATTTGCGGCTGTTATCGTTTGCCATAGGAAATACCCTTGTTAAAACATAAAACGTTACAGGTAAACTACCCCTTTCCCTTAACCGATCTTCACCAAAAACAATAGGTCTTGAGAACTCTACAATTCAGGGCTGTATGCGAAACATTATTTGATTCTGTTTGAATTTGCGGCTGTTATCGTTTGCCAAACAAACAAAATTACCCTTGCTAAAAAAAAACCGTTGCAGGTAAACTACCCCTTTCCCTCAACCGATCTTCACCAAAAACAATAGGTCGCGAGAACTCTGCAAAACCGGGCTGTATGCAAAAAATTATTTGATTCTGTTTGAATTTGCGGCAGTTATCGTTTGCCATAGAAAAAAAATCTACAGACAGACAGACAGACACACAGACAGACAGACACACAGACAGACACACAGACAGACACACAGACACTTTTCGGAAAACGACTTTTTTTCATGTTTTGAGTGTAGTAGAATCAGAATCTGCAATAATCTCGAACACGATTTTTTTTGCCATCACCATACTTCCATTCCTTAAGGAATATGGAAGTAAAAAATCTACAGACAGACAGACACACAGACAGATAGACAGACAGACAGACACACAGACACTTTTCGGAAAACGACTTTTTTTCATGTTTTGAGTGTAGTAGAATCAGAATCTGCAATAATCTCGAACACGATTTTTTTTGCCATCACCATACTTCCATTCCTTAAGGAATATGGAAGTAAAAGTCGTTTTACTTCCATATTCCTTAAGGAATGGAAGTATGGTGATGGCAAAAAAAATCGTGTTCGAGATTATTGCAGATTCTGATTCTACTACACTCAAAACATGAAAAAAAGTCGTTTTCCGAAAAGTGTCTGTGTGTCTGTGTGTCTATCTGTCTGTCTGTAGATTTTTTTTCTATGGCAAACGATAACTGCCGCAAATTCAAACAGAATCAAATAATTTTTTGCATACAGCCCGGTTTTGCAGAGTTCTCGCGACCTATTGTTTTTGGTGAAGATCGGTTGAGGGAAAGGGGTAGTTTACCTGCAACGGTTTTTTTTTAGCAAGGGAAATTTTGTTTGTTTGGCAAACGATAACAGCCGCAAATTCAAACAGAATCAAATAATGTTTCGCATACAGCCCTGAATTGTAGAGTTCTCAAGACCTATTGTTTTTGGTGAAGATCGGTTAAGGGAAAGGGGTAGTTTACCTGTAACGTTTTATGTTTTAACAAGGGTATTTCCTATGGCAAACGATAACAGCCGCAAATTCAAACAGAATGAAAAGATTATTTGCATACAGCCCTAAATTGTAGAGTTCTCAATACCTTTTGTTTTTGGTGAAGATCGGTTAAGGGAAAGGGGTAGTTTACCTACAACGTTTTTTTAACAAGGGTATTTTCTATGGCAAACAATAACAGCCGCAAATTCAAACAGAATCAAATAATTTTCTGCATACAGCCCTGATTTGTAGAGTACTCAAGACCTATTGTTTTTGGTGAAGATCGGTTGAGGGGAAGGGGTAGTTTACCAGCAACGTTTTTTATCATGCGTATTTTCTATGGCAAACGACAACTGCCGCAAATTCAAACAGAATCAAATAATTTTTTGCATACAGCCCTGATTTGTAGAGTACTCGCGACCTGTTGTTTTTGGTGAAGATCGGTTGAGGGGAAGGGGTAGTTTACCTGCAACGGTTTTTTTTTATCAAGGGAAATTTTTTTTTTTTTTGGCAAACGATAACAGCCGCAAATTCAAACAGAATCAAATAATGTTTCGCATACAGCCCTGAATTGTAGATTTCTCAAGACCTATTGTTTTTGGTGAAGATCGGTTGAGGGAAAGGGGTAGTTTACCTGCAACGTTTTTTTAACAAGGGTATTTTATATGGCAAACGATAACAGCCGCAAATTCAAACAGAATCAAATAATGTTTTGCATACAGTCCTGATTTGTAGAGTACTCAAGACCTGTTGTTTTTGGTGAAGATCGGTTAAGGGGAAGGGGTAGTTTACCTGCAACCTTTTACGTTTTATTTTCTATGGCAAACGATAACAGCCGCAAATTCAAACAGAATCAAATAATGTTTTGCATACAGCCCTGATTTGTAGAGTACTCAAGACCTATTGTTTTTGGTGAAGATCGGTTAAGGGGAAGGGGTAGTTTACCTGCAACGTTTTTTTATCAAGCGTATTTTCTATGGCAAACGATAGCAACCGCAAATTCAAACAGAATCAAATAATTTTTAACATACGTCCCTGAATTGTAGAGGTCTCAATGACTTTCGATTTCGGTGAAGATCGGTTAAGGGGAAGGGGTAGTTTACCTGCAACCTTTTACGTTTTAACAAGAGTAAAGTACTTGAAAATTTATTTAAACTTTTTGAAACAATGGTAATTGTTAAAAATAAAATAATTTTGTTGCCAGGCAATAAAATTATAATTTTTTCATTTTAATGTAATATAATATTTTTCATTTAATACAGCAATAAAAAGGCAGGTAAGACACAGCCTGGCTGTTTGGGTGAAAATGATTTTAAATATAAATCTTAGAATATGGAAGTCATGTATGGTTCTCCATACCGATATTTTCGAAAAGTGTCCGTGTGTGTGTCTGTAGATTTTTTTTATGGCAAACGGTAACAGCCGCAAATTCAAACAGAATCAAATAATTTTTTGCATACAGCCCTGATTTGTAGAGTACTCACGACCTATTGTTTTTGGTGAAGATCGGTTGAGGGAAAGGGGTAGTTTACCTGCAACGGTTTTTTTTATCTAGGGTAATTTTGTTTGTTTGGCAAACGATAACAGCCGCAAATTCATACTGAATCAAATAATGTTTCGCATACAGCCCTGAATTGTAGAGTTCTCAAGATCTGTTGATTTTGGTAAAGATCGGTTAAGGGAAAGGGGTAGTTTACCGGCAACGTTTTATGTTTTAACAAGGGTATTTTCTATGGCAAACGATAACAGCCGCAAATTCAGACATAATCAAATAATGTTTTGCATACTGTCCTGAATTGTAGAGTTCTCAAGACCTTTTGTTTTTGGTGAAGATCGGTTAAGGGAAAGGGGTAGTTTACCTGCAACATTTTATGTTTTAAAAGGGTATTTTCTATGGCAAACGATAAGAGCCGCAAATTCAAACAGAATCAAATACGTTTTTGAATACAGCCCTGTTTTGTTGAGTACTAAAGACCTATTGTTTTTGGTGAAGATCGGTTAAGGGAAAGGGGTAGTTTACCTGCCACGTTTTTTGTTTTATCAAGGGTATTTTATATGGCAAACGATAACAGCCGCAAATTCAAACAGATCACATAATATTTTGCATACAGCCCTGAAATGTAGAGTTCTCAAGACCTGTTGGTTTTGGTGAAGATCGGTTAAGGGAATAGGGTAGTTTACCTGCAACATTTTATGTTTTATCAAGGGTAATTTTTTTTATGACGAACGATAACTGCCGTATATTCAAACAGAGTCAACTACTCTTCTGCATACCTTTTTGAATTATACAGAACTCAAGGTCTGTTGATTTTGTTAAAGATCGGTTAAGGGAAAGGGGTAGTTTACCTGCAACGTTTTATGTTTTAACAAGAGTATTTTTTCTATGACGAACGATAACTGCCGTAAATTCAAAGAGAATCAAATAATGTTTTGCATACAGCCCTGAATTGTAGAGTTCTCAAGACTTATTGTTTTTTGGTGAAGATCGGTTAATGGAATAGGGTAGTTTACCAGCAACGTTTTATGTTTTATCAAGGGTGTTTTCTATGGCAAACGATAAGAGCCGCAAATTCAAACAGAATCAAATAATTGTTTGCATACAGGCGTGAATTGTAGAGTACTCAAGATCTGTCGTTTTTGGTGAAGATCGGTTAAGGGAAAGGGGTAGTTTACCTGCAACGGTGTTTTATCAAGGGTAATTTTTTTCTATGGTAAACGATAACATCCGCAAATTCAGACAGAATCAAATGATGTTTTGCATACAGCCCTGTATTGTAGAGTTCTCAATACCTATTGGTGTTGGTGAAGATCGGTTAAGGTAAAGGGGTAGTTTACCAGCAACATTTTATGTTTTAACAAGGGAAATTTTTTATATGACAAACGATAACTGCTGTAAATTCAAACAGAATCAACTAGGTTTTTGCATACCTTTTTGAACTAAAGAGAACTCAAGGTCTGTTGATTTTGATGAAGATCGGTTAAGGGAAAGGGGTAGTTTATCAGCAACGTTTTATGTTTTAAAAAGGGTAATTTTTTTTATGATGAACGATAACTGCCGCACATTCAGACAGAATCAAATATTTTTTTGTATGCGTCCCTGAATTGTAGAGGACTGAAGGCCTATTGATTTTGGTGAAGATCGGTTAAGAGAAAGGGGTAGTTTACCTGCAACATTTTATGTTTTAACAAGAGTGAAGTACTTAATTTTGATAAATAAAGTATCCTGATAAGAAGCTCATAGTAATCCACTGTATAAACGTAGATGAAATATCTATAAATTAAGAGATTAGGTGAACGGGGTGGGGGTAATTTTCTATTAATGAAAATTATAGTTGAAGATGGAGGGAAGAATTTGTTAGAATGTGTACTACGTTATCGGCAACAAAGATGTAGTTTTTTGTTAAAATTCCTTCCCGGGCTGTTTAACCGTAGTCCAATGTTTTCTGCAAAACCAGATGTTTCGGCAGTGCCATCGACTGCCATCATCAGTGAAAATCGACTGCGAAAACGTGAGGTGGTATACGTTAGTGACCACAGTACTGTGGTTAATGCTGAAGCAATAAGTAGAAAGAAGTAGTTTCTGTGGAAACATTTCATTGCGAATATGATTTTAAATATAAATCTTAGAACATGGAAGTCATGTATGGTTCTCCATACCGATATTTTTCTCGACTTTTGCTTTCCGTACTCGTTTTACTGGCATTGGCTCTTCCATTCGTTGCAAGTCTCCCCACCGTTTTCGTTGTATAAACTCAAGTGTAGATTGTATCTCTCTCTGTCTTTTTTTGTAACCCCCGCATCTCTTCTCAGATACTTTATCTCATTTAATGTTTTCATTTAATACGAAAGACGCTTAAAACTGGTCGAATAGGCCCACACTTGCCTTAAACACCTCCGTTTTAGTTTTCTGCTTGACACGTTTTCTGTACTCTTTTGTTCACTTCCTCTTCGCTATGACCACTCCTAGGCGATGGAATGTTTCCATTTCCTCTAGCTTTATTCCTTTGAGTAGGTCTATACTTACGTCATTATTTTATTCTCCTCCGCGTCCTGTATCATGTTTTCTTATTGTTATTCCATTGCCATCACTTTGGTTTTGTTTTGTTTATTTTCGTTCCTGTCTCTTCCAATTCTCTATTACAAATTTCTTTTGTATTACGTAGGTTTTTTTGTAATTTGCTTCTCATTTCTATCTACACGAAGATCGTCTACGAATTATTACTCGCACGCACGGTCGGAGAGTCTAACAAGAACACATTTTTCGCAAAGATATAGTAAGTCAAAGAGAATTTTAACCAGGATATGAATACATTGATCAGTTTTGGAAATTTCAAAATTCGGGGATGTCGGGGCCAAAAAGTATGTACAAATTTTGATAAACTCACAAAAATCCGCGCGGGTCATCAGATTAGAAGAGAATTTTAACCAAAATCTGAATATAGTGTTTATCTGAATTTTCTTAGAGGCAGCACTGGCCAAAAACGACAATTTTTCTCAAAATTGTAAGAAAATTGCAAAGTCTACGTGGGCATCAAGTTATGAGGAATTTTGTTCAAAATTCAAACTGAATATCTTTAAAAATTCGACAAAATTAACATCTAACACCCCTTAAATTTTGGACCACCTTTAAACGGTTTGTAAGCAATGTTTGCAAAAAAATGTATATATTGTTAACTATTATGTAGGTATATTTGTGAAAATCATTAGATATAGAGGCGTAGACATCTATGGAAACATACATAAATTCAAAAGTTAGGACTAAATTATTTGACATTTAGGCATAATGATTACACATCTAACTAAAAAACCAACGTAGTGATTTGGAATTCTTTATGTTTATTGTACGAGTGCCTCCTTTACAATTGTCATCTTTTAGTTTACTAAAAAAATATTGAGGAATTTGTAATCGGTGTTGTAATTTTTCCGATAATTGAAATTGAAATTTACCTAATTAAAAACATATTTTGTTCAAAATAGCGAGCGAGTTCTGAGCCTGTGTAACTCTTAGTAGTTGTATTTTTATTTTCATTTTCATTATGTAATAATTTTTTGTGTACCAATTTAATCTGTCGCCTGAATCCTTACCCACGTGACGGAGTTGCGAGTTTTACCTTTCTCTGTCTGCGTAATTGATGCAGTGCGCATGTGCAGACGTTTCCGTAACCGTAACTTTATTACGGTGGCTCCAAAACCCCTTGTACAAAAATAAAGCGCGGCAGTGTATCGCGAGTCCTATAAAAACGGCATTTTTCTTATTGACGAAGTTTGTTCTGTACCATTGCCGAAGTTTAATCTGCAATTAATGCACAGCGAGACGAGTGTTCAGCCATCTGTATCACAAACAGCACATACTCTCCGCTGAGATGGTTTTCACAGTCCGCTGAGATTGATATTTCTTGTTCAGTACGTACAAACGCGTTTCTTATCAGACTTGTTGGTTTTATTTGTGTAACGAGAGAGTAGGAACTGAAGAAAACTACTGTTTCAGTTCGTTCAGAGAGACAATATGGGCTGACCGTGGTCCTATATTTTGGTGTGGTAGCTTGGTCCGATTACGCCCGGTATAAATGCGCCCCATGAATTAAATTGTAACCAACACTGCGTCTATTTATAAACACACGCATAATTCACGTACATAGCAGGAAATTTTGTTCCTAGTTATTTAGTTGTTGGTTATTTTCTTTTTCGCGAACAACGAGAAACATGTTCAACCTCAGATTTAGGTTAGTTTTTCTTAATGTATTATGTCAACTTCTCTGTAGGTTCTGATCAATTTAATGTTTACAAAAAAAATAAAATAAATAAATAAATAAAATAAAATGAAAATAAAAGTTTTTGGAAATAGTTTATTGATTTTAAAAGATAAAATTTTATAACTTTCTTAACTGCCGTGCAGAACGTTAAGAAACTGACATTCTTTAGCAACGAAAGAGGAGTAATTTTGGAGTAGGCCTACCATACGCCCTGGGAGAAACAATATCACTAAGTTATATGTGGCCCACATCACGAAAGTGAGAGTCAAGCTTGTCACCTTTAAACGGGAACTCTTGGTAACGTTGTCTGCAATATGTGTACCCAAAATATAGAGAAACACACACACACACACACACTCTCTCATACGCACGCCACGCCAGACCCACCAAGATTGATTATTTTAAGATAAATGTACACTTGTGGACATAATAGGTATGAATTTACTACATTTATATTTTTTTGTGATTAGCTCAAGTGGGGTAATTGTTAAAATTCTTGGAAGTTCTTAAAAATTCAATGATATTCTCAAAGGTAGGCCAAAGTCTAGTATGTTTTTATGTGTATTTAATGATTTGATAACGTCTTTAGCAATGACTTATACAAAACTTCGTAGAACCGGTATAGTGTAGTCGATAAACAGCGGATAGGCAGACATATACGGTCATGTCTGAACGTGTCGTGGTGCATACATAAACTGAGCACTCTGACCAAAGCTACGGTTATGTGTTTGACTGCACCTCCAAAACTCATCCGTTCAGATTTGCAGAACCGAGACGGTCCGACTATCCACGTATTTGCAAGTCATCTCAAGCGTTGTCAGTTCAGGAATGCTCGAGGGATAACAGAAGAGAAATGTTATGATTAGTGGTTTCGTAGAAAAGTACTTTTTTTGCTTTCCTGTTGTTGTTTTCTTTTTAATTTCATTATCTAGCGTAACATTATGTGACATCGCTGTGTTTTGAACTTTGCGTGGAAATTTATTAAGGATGAAAATTAATCCTATCATTTAGAGTAATATCGTGTTTAATGGCTTTACTTTTTAAAACGCGGTCTGTTGGTTAATTTTGATGGTTGTTTAATAATAATTGTTGTTATTATTATTATTATTATTATTATTAGGTTCACAACACAATTTTGTTAATTTTATATGTATTAGTTTGTAGAGTAGTTTTTAGTACCTTGAAAAGAGTCGCAGATTGCCAGTGACATTAGATTTTTTAAAAGGTAATATCGGATTTAATATTATGTAATGATAAACAGCCGTGTGTGTGTGTGTGTGTGTGTGTGTGTGTGTGTGTGTGTGTTATCATCCAAGATTAAGGATAATTTAAGTCAAGTTATGAAACTGATGTTTAAATCTTAACGTCGTAACTCTGATGGCCGCGTAAGATATTCCATTTAAAATTTAATTATTTTTGATCGTTGTAGTTGTACATGTTTGTATTACATTTGTACGCACCGCCAGCGTCGGCATTACTAACACTCGTTTGTTCACCATACCTCTTTACTCGTTCTCCAATAATTTCAGAGCCAAGTGTACAAAAATTCCTGACTCGGAGTCAATCGGTCCTGATATCTAAAAAAAAAATGAATGAAAGTCGATACGTAAAATGAAATAATTTAAAACGAGACATAAAAACTGTAAAAATAAGAAATTTTTAATGATGTAAACCAGAACTTTTATCATCCTTTTTTCGGTCCTGGTATCGTAAAATTTCAAATTTCAAAACTGAACACTATATTCGGATTTTGGTGAAAATTCTTGTTAGTTTATACGTTACATGAATTTTGCGATTTTTATGAAACTTTTTACACCTTTTTTAGGTCCTGGCATCCGAACAGTCACCGACCTGCCATATAGAGTTCATTGTTTTATTTTACAAGTTTAATCGTTGTAAGTTATTATGATTGGTCGTAGTAGTAGTAGAACATAGGCGAACGGTGGTAAACGTGTGGCAATCCGTGGATTGAGCACGAGTCTTCCGTCATTCCATTATTCACTAGTTTATGTTCCAAGAACACGTGAAAGGAAGTACTTAGTTTCTGAAAAACTTTCAAAATAGTGTGTCGGTGAAAAGCTACAGCGGGGCGGTCGGTGACCCATTGGATGGATGGATACATGCATCACGCATGCGTATGACCTTCACGTGCGCACTTCAAGGTATACGGTGATGTTTAAAATTCAGCATAACATTCACAGTTGCTGACTACGAAACGACGAGCTCCGTGTTCCAAGGTGTTGGAGAAAAAATTAGGTTCCAGAAGTGGCGATCGAGGTCGGTGCCATGCCTAGACTTGGTGGTGGGTTCAGTCGAGGACGAACAACAGTCCCAGTACAGTTCAGTCTCGGTTTAAAGAGCCCTATGTTGTTTACAGTTGTTCTATCAGCGTGTAAACAGATTTATGGCAGGAAACACGCGTTCACACACACACATGGGCATGGTACACCACACACCCAGTGTAATGGTACAACGAAGGGTTAATTGAACACGTGCTAACAAATTTACGCGATTAGAAACATGACATAAAATTTATTCTACCTCCGAACACAGTGTCGGACAAATACGATGTTTCGTTACAATTTAATGCCAGTATTATCAACAGAAAGTATTACTTCTTGGTGGAATATTTCTATATTTATTTTCTGCCACATTTCCTTAGTACCTGATCTAAGACTAACAAGCTATTTATTCATATGAATTTGCTGGGGCGGGGGGGAGAGATCTTGTTTACAAATTTCACCCATCATGGTAAAAATGATTATGAAAGAATTAATATTATTTCCACTAAAATATTTCCAATAGTTGCTGACAGCGTGTATATACGCATACACGCAAATACATTTTATAAGAAGCTATTTTCTCTAAATATTATGCTTAACTTTTTAAGTTGAGTCGAACACGATCCTGGCCAAGCAATACCTATGCATTTTGCCGTCTTAAGTGTATTATTTTATCTTTTACAGTTAGGGCAAATTTATGTTAGGGTTTATCTTTATGTTAAATTGGTTGGTCATTTTCTTTACTACTACCGAAAAACTGATGTCTTTTATGTATTTAAAATACTTTTATTTATCGATACAAATATATTTATATCGAACATTGTGAATACATACAGTTTCTTAAAGCGAGAATACAAATTTAATGATATGATTGTATTTGCAACTCTTCAGCAATTTTTTAAATCTGATGAACTGTCTGTCAGCACCATCAATATTAACCACTCAGAAACGTAACAGTTTTATTGTAAAATGCCTATAAAGAAATATGTTGACTCATAGTGGTAAGTAGTTATGGAAAAATGAAAAAGAAATACCTTTCTTTTAGAGAGTTTTGGGCGCATTTTTCGTACTAACTAAACTCCAAGAGTTACTTATTTATATTCTGTTTTCAACGCGGGAACGTTCTAAAGGCTAATTATTTTTACTTCATCAAGTTAACTGAAAAATAACTGAGTATATTTTATTTGTAAGTTCTTCCACATTTTCTTGTTAAAATGTCTGGTCGTTTAATATCATAACTGGCTCCGTCGCTTTAATTCTGAAATCGGGTTGAAAACTCTGTCTTTAACACTGCAAATGACCTCAACTCTCGGATTGGATTTTAATGGCGAAATAACTGAGGACGTCGAGATCTCGATCAGGGTATACGGGTTGAGCACCCATGGTGACACATTATGTTAAACCATTGTTGACACAGTGGCGTTACGCTGAGGAGGCGTTTAGTGTCTGAGTAAGGTGGTGTAGCTATTTCAAAGAATGTGTTGATGTAGTTGTAGCCAGCACGTAATTGTTAATGTGTTGATGTAGTTGTAGCCAGCACGTAATTGTTAATGTGTTGATGTAGTTGTAGCCAGCACGTAATTGTTAATGTGTTGATGTAGTTGTAGCCAGCACGTAATTGTTAATGTGTTGATGTAGTTGTAGCCAGCACGTAATTGTTAATGTGTTGATGTAGTTGTAGCCAGCACGTAATTGTTAATGTGTTGATGTAGTTGTAGCCAGCACGTAATTGTTAATGTGTTGATGTAGTTGTAGCCAGCACGTAATTGTTAATGTGTTGATGTAGTTGTAGCCAGCACGTAATTGTTAATGTGTTGATGTAGTTGTAGCCAGCACGTAATTGTTAATGTGTTGATGTAGTTGTAGCCAGCACGTAATTGTTAATGTGTTGATGTAGTTGTAGGCAGCACGTAATTGTTAATGTGTTGATGTAGTTGTAGCCAGCACGTAATTGTTAATGTGTTGATGTAGTTGTAGCCAGCACGTAATTGTTAATGTGTTGATGTAGTTGTAGCCAGCACGTAATTGTTAATGTGTTGATGTAGTTGTAGCCAGCACGTAATTGTTAATGTGTTGATGTAGTTGTAGCCAGCACGTAATTGTTAATGTGTTGATGTAGTTGTAGCCAGCACGTAATTGTTAATGTGTTGATGTAGTTGTAGCCAGCACGTAATTGTTAATGTGTTGATGTAGTTGTAGCCAGCACGTAATTGTTAATGTGTTGATGTAGTTGTAGCCAGCACGTAATTGTTAATGTGTTGATGTAGTTGTAGCCAGCACGTAATTGTTAATTATACGCAATTCGAAATGATATTCGTCGTGGATTAGGCTGTTCCGGAGGCTGCGTTTTTCTTGCGCCCCGTATTGGAAACCCCTTTTCGGTTTTCTGATCTCTTACATTTTCTCTTTTCAGATGCTTTGTTATCTTTTGTCCGTAAATTTGTATCTTATCCGAGCAATGTTATTTACAGTGTAATCATGCATAGTACCGGTACTGGACAAGCGTAGGTCTACGGAACTGAGAAAAATATTAGGAAGAAGGAGAAGAGGAAATAAAGTAAGAAACCGAATAAATATAATTAGAACTGTTGCTTGAAAATGTAGTACCGAAATAGCACCAATGTTGTGGTCAGAGAATACGGACCACGAAACAAAAACGTCTCAAGAAAGCGTTTGTCGTGATATGTGAAGGAAGACTGTTAACGGGAGATCCAGAACATCAGAGAGGTCTCCCGGAAGTGGCGTAAAGGCATACACGTCGGCAGGAGACAGAGTGTATATAAAGAGATTAGAGGTAAGTGGAAGTAAGTCAGTAAGGTACATGGTATGTTTACACACGCCTATTATCCATGTTACTCATATTACATTTCCTTTTGCTTACTCATATGTTACTCATATTACTTTTCCATTTTTAATTGCTTTTGAGCACCGTCCGGTAAACAACGAACTTCCTGCGCGTAAACCGTTCCGCTTTACAATCGGTATCCGTTTCACATTCGTAATTATACGAAGCACGCATGATTTAACACGTTTTTTTTTTTTTTTTTTTTACGGGGGGATCTGAATCTGCGGGTGTTATGGAAGAGCGAAAGAGGAGACAACGCTGGTAACAGTAAGAATCCGTTCAGGTCTTTACGCGACGAATTTGATTCAAGATATTCATTAACTAGATTTGCAACTAGCAAAGCAGTATAAATCTGATTAATTTATTATAGTGATCTGTAAAGGAATCTTCCTAACATTTTATCCTGTTGGGCAACTGTCATTATAACTCCTCTCTTTACTCTGTCACGTTGTAAATAAGTTAACTGATGGCCACTGTCTGATGTTCCTCAGCCGTACGCTACTAACATGAGTGGAGCCAGTGGAGTATTAGTACAATGTTGTCAAGTTGCACGAATAAAATTCCATTTATCAGACGATCGATGTGATTTATCTACGTATATACGATTATCATAAACAGCACTTCCACAGATCGTTATCCGCAGTGTGAAAATTGAACCTCCATGCCTTTGGGTATAACAATCGTCCTCTCGCTCAACAGCATCCGTCCTCATCTTAAGCCTTCTCTTTTATCTCCATCTAAATATTCTACCTACTTCATTTTATTTATGTAATTCTTGAAAAGTTATCGTATATTCTAGGTTGCTGCTTAGTCATCAATTAAACAGCGCTTACAGTCTGACACTAACTTTAAATAATTCATAGGAGCGTTTCGTAACAGACAATAGTCTTCCCTTCTTCCAGAGCGAAAACGTTTATTTATTCTGGAAAACGGGAGGGCCATCAAATACTTTCCAATACACCTATGCATATCGCGCGCTCAGGACATTCACATACGCACACATGCGCGCGCACACACAAACTTATTTCGTTTCCTTCCATATTGCTTGTTGATAGTAATTATAAATATTTCAGTATTTCTGTATTTATATTTCTATGAATCGTCTATAAACGATGTTTTGTTATACGTATATTTCAATAAATATATATTTTAATAAGTATAACCTGTTGTAATGTTATACTGAAATTATAAAATCGTTTGTAAAGTTTAACGAAAGTGTAACTTTTGATGGGAGGAAAAAGCCAGAGAAAAGGTAGAGAGATACACGGTCAGACAGTGCGTGTGAGGCGCCTGGTGACTCAGCGACCGTTTAGCCAGGTAGAAATGTTTCCCAACAAACAAACAAAGGTAACTGGATTTAATATTGCGTTTTACCGTTGATTTTGTATTTTTTATTAAACTCAAGTTTCTTGTGGTAGGTCCCTAAATATGTACGTGTTATATCGCATGAATACAATAATAACATATTATTTCTTCTACAAGTGCGTATGTAGTTATAATTTATACACAGATACACACTTGTAGAAAAAATGTATTATTATTTTATTTTTGTAAACATTTTATAGTGGCTTTATTTCACACGTTTATCTTTTATTTGAGTGTACAACTTTACAGGTACGAGGACGTATGATTTTGGCTAGAGTCTACACGCGCGCGCATGCGTGCAAACTTTTTGTTACGTTTCAACCAAACCCATAAGAATATTTTTAGTAACGTTTCAGCCAAACCTATAAAAATGCTGGACTTTAAATCGTGAAGTATTCTTCGAATCAAACAGAAAATTTTCGTCTACAACCGGAAAGTTTGTTTTTAGATTTGAAAATGTCTTTTGATATTCGCTTTGAACTAGATCTTCGTGCAATTAAATTTTCAATGAACCTGAAAGTTGTACTATTTTGAAACGTATTATGCGGTGGTGTGTTCCTATTTCACATCGATTTCAATAATTGCAGCCATAATATTTCGACCTCAAGCGGACAAACACATAGAATTACACAGTACGTATACACACAAATCAGACTTTTAATAAAAGGGTTTCATTAAAGCCAAAAACAAAGTGAAGTAAAATAATTAAGTAATATATAAAGATAAAGATAACTACATAATTAAAGGAATACACAACGCGCGGGCACCCCCCGCACAAAATTTTCTTACCGGTGACGTCCACAACGTGGATTTGTTTAAGAGACATTCCATTACGATCATCACTCGCACATAGGAAAGCAGTTACAGGATGAAGAATGACTGCCCTATTTTCCAGTTACTCATCACTTCCATCTCCACGATTTCGACATTTTACTATAAAGCCTGCCATACATACTGCACCAATTTAGTTATATTGGTTCTGTCAATCTTGACATTACCCCTCTCACCTGTGGGAGAACTCGTATCGGTTGACAGGTTTCTCCATAACAGTACCATCCGCACTCACGAGACTGTAAACTATATTCTTATCTTCCAATTTACAATGGTCTGTTTGTATTCTAATGAAAGATTTCCTTTAGTTTTGCGGTAATCAGTGGAAAGATCATTCCTCATATTGGCTGTCTATAGTCCAGAGCGTTCTGATTCTGAGTGGCCCAAGCGATGAAATGTTAATATCTCCGAAAGCCGGTGCACTAAAAAATAAATAAACATAGCCCCATTGTTCGTTGTTATTTTGTGGACGGTACGTTCAAAGTGTATAGTAACCTGCGTTTTTCTTGATGAGGGACGTTCCTGAGAGACGTATATTAATGTGTTCAAGGCAAATAAGAAATGCCTACCCGAATCGAACGTGTTGCACCTCAAGTAGGCAGATATACAGCCACGGAAGGGCTTGCTTTCTGCCACGAAGGTTGGTAATGAGTACCACCATTATCATCACAACATATTGGAGGTGGACAGTTGGGCTTGGTTCCGAAAGTCAAGACTTTCAGATTATTAATACGAAAAAGAACAGCGTTCGTTTGTATTCCACCGGACGTAGCTGGTTAGTTATAAAAAATAATTGGCTGCAGACCTTTTCGATTGACGGCTCGAAAAATTAATAATTTTCAACTGCACATGAAGAGAAACACAGAACTAATTACACAGGAGAGGGAAGAAACCAAGCGTTCTACTTGGTGGACCACGTACTCTAATTCTAATCAAGATGTTGAGGTCCACTGCTGTATCCGCGACAATTTAGTGATAAACAAGATAGAAAAAAAGGAGTGACATTAAGATAAAAAATAAGAGAGTCGAAGAACTGGATAGTTTCGATAGTGTAAAGAAATTTGTCATCGCAAAACTACCTAGAAACATTTCCTATGTTCAGAAGTAACAACTTAAGAGTCGCAGAAAACTGCTTTGAAATGATCAACATTTTAAATATCGAAGCCGTATCCATTTTATGTAAATATTTGTACGTGTTGACTTAATTAGTAAACTAAAGTGTAAAACACAAAAATATGAGACGATAAGAGCTAAGCTTCTGGAGGTTGTCCCCTAGGATACAGGACAGTAGCGTATAAACAGTTTGTGTACATCAGTTTACAATTTAAATAATGAAACAGATGATGGTTCAAGCAGACAGGTGCGGATTTCATAACACTTGGCGGATTGCATTTGTTGCTGACAGTAATGTGACACGTACGGGTAAATCCTCTATTCGGACTGCTTCCATCGCATGACGTTCCGATTCCTGGAATCTGGGAAGCTGTGAGTCGCTGTTGAACCCCCCGCTCACACACACACACACACACACACACACGCACACTCACACTCGCTCACAGCTTCTGAGGACCATCCCAGATTTCAGGGATCGAAACGTCAATCAAGAAAAATACAGTCGAACTTGATTATAACGAGATTAAATGAACCGGACAAATGTGCTCGTTAGAACCGGGTGCTCGCTACATCCGAGTTGTCGACTCGCAAGCATGAATTTTTATACCGTGATTATCGAACACACAATAAAAACGTCTACTTATAGGAGAGGCTTTGCACAATAAAGTTTTGACATGTTTTACATTCTATGCTTAAAAGTGAAATTTAGACGAAACATTTTTTTGACGCTAACACTCTTTGCTGAATATTGACATATAGTCACGAAATATAGTAAAAGTAACTGTGTAGTAAACACTTACCAAAAATCAGCTGGCTATCTGGCAAACAGCGCAAAACTTTCCATGTCACATGTACAATATTTATTTTTAAATTACAAGAGAATCCACTCTAATTTATTTGTCTTTTTATTCTTCGTTCTAAATGGAATCGTCAAAAATATATTTCACACACAGAACTTAATTAACCTTAAAAACGTCATCTACATTTGTTTGTTTAGTAATTTTCTATCTGTAGATATCAAAACAGTTTTATAATTTATTTAAATATTCCACGAATTCATCACTTACTTTATTAGTTTCACTAAATTGCGTAAATGATTTTAAACGAATGTTTAAAATGCTGTATTGTAACGAACCTTTTTTAGACCGTAATCCATGAACAAGCCTGCGATAAAATGCTCGTTATAAGCAAGTCTCTAATGCGTTTCTACTCGTTAAAAGCGAGTACTAACGCTTTTACTATTACTAAGACACAGCACCAAACAAATCTCGTACTTTTGTTCGTTACATCCGAGTTCTCGTTATAAGCGAGCTCGTTATTCGCGAGTTAAACTGTATTACGATGGAAGCGTTCGGAATAGAGGATTTACTCGTAAGATAGCTTATCACCCATCGCTTAGAGGTTTTATGTCAGGCACTCACGCGAAGGCAGATGAGTCTCTCCGGGAAATTAATCTGGCATACGTGTCCTCTCCGGGGCTTCTTCCACTATCACGCTCTACATTGTTTACTGAAATAACGTAATAACTCTTTTCTCTCTCTTGCGAGCCCACGTAAGCGTGAGCACATATAAGTTACATGTTGTGTTTTATATATATATGTGTGCGCGTGTGCGTGCGCGGTTTTTGTATGTGATTTAAAAAAATTAGTATACAGTTTTTTAAAAATAAAATCTCCTTCGTTTAAATAATTAAATGTAAATATCGATTTCTTAAAAAATTGATTCCGTGTACACTGGCAATATATTGTTCATGTTTAATAGGACAAAAAACGTATCTTATGACAACAATATGGCATCTCCAATGATCTTCACTCTTTCCATTTTCAGTTTTGTAGAACTAGGTTGTTTGGAAGCGGTGGGTTTAATGGAAAAATTATATTTATATATTCCAAGAGATAACAGAATTTTTCGTATCAGAAAATGTTGAGGATTTCTTGAGATTGGCCAGGGAAATTAAAACGTTTAATAAAACTGTTTTAATTTTTGTGAATGCATGCTTTTTACTGGAGACCATCTGACGCATTGCATCATCACTTTGTGTTACTGAACTGCTACTAAATACTGTAGTCACAGTAGTCACCATCGGACTCACGGTGTAAGATTTATTTACTCCTAAGTGTATTACACCTCTTGTGACTGTGGTATCAGTTATCCATGTTCTACTGCTTAATAAGATATTTGCAACAACACACGTTTATACAATGGAAAGCTGGTTCAGTACAAGGCAGCTTACTTTACA
Source organism: Magicicada septendecula (assembly GCA_034769895.1). Taxonomy (NCBI): domain Eukaryota; kingdom Metazoa; phylum Arthropoda; class Insecta; order Hemiptera; family Cicadidae; genus Magicicada; species Magicicada septendecula. The sequence goes on along the minus strand of CM068376.1, from coordinate 225,825,769 downwards.
GAAACTCGTTTCGTAATTAGTAGTACAGCTGTGCGATTGTTATGGAAGAAGCTAGTCTTTATCTGTGTTGCCATTGTATCAGTGTAATTAAGCATGGCACGCTTCCGTATATTAACGATCGTCTAAGACTTCATTGAACTAGAATTTTAATTTACTTGAACGAGTCGTGTTCATCCAGGATAGTATTGTGGGGGAAATTTGCAAACCGGATGTCAGCCAACGTTTCGGCTACCGGTAACCGACTTCACGGTAAACGAGTTCAAAGCATGAAGAATAAAAGATAACAAAATTAATTCGCAGGTCAATAAACAGAAGTTACACGAGATACAGGTTACTACGCATAACCAAGTGAATACTGTTGTCCCATAAATGATCAATTTCCACACACGACATAAAGTAAAAGAGTAATGATACCTTGCTCGTAAAGTTTCGTGGTTTTCGTTAGTAACAATATCGGTTTCCGGTGTAACACAAGTCATTTCTTTTTTCTTAAGGCAAAACGTTTCGCCCGTACCACGATGAACCATCGTCACTTGGTAGATTGAGACCACTGATAGTCATAGTAGTCAGTAACCAATGAGGATGCCTCATCATGGTATGGGCGAAACGTTTGGTTTTAATGAAGAAATAAAGGACATGTGTTAAAGCGGAGAGGGTTTCTTGAGTCTAGAAACCGCAACGAATTTAGGTCTAAAAGTAAACACTGAAAAAACCAAATACATGTTAACAGGCAGTAAAATACAAGAGACAAGAGCACCCCTGGTAAGTGAAGGACAAAAAATCAAAAGGTTGAAAAATTTATATACCTCGACTGACTAGTTACTGAGGACAAAATTATGGCCGAAGAAATAAAAGAAACGATATCTGCTGGAAACAGATGTTACTTCTTCCTACAAGGAATATTTAAGTGTAAAAACATAAGCAGAGGAACCAAGATTCGTCTCTATAAAACAGTCCTTAAGCCAGTGGTCTTGTACGGGTTCGAAACTTGGACAATGACAGTGACATAGGAAGCGTGGTTGCGCAGATGCGAAAGAAAAGTCCTCAGAAGGATATTTGGTGTAGTGAACGTACAAGGAACACGGAGAATAAGGACGAATGCAGAAATCCAGTAAATCTATGGAGAACCAGATATCGTCACTGACATAAAGAAAAGTAGAATCCGGTGAGCAGGACACGTCCAGAGAATTTTAGAAACATCAAAACTGAAGAAATTTTACGGGGAGACCTGGTGGAAGAAGGAGGGGTCGACCCAGAAAATGAAGTTTGGATGATCTTGAGGACGATGTGCGCAGGCTCGGTGTAAGAAGGTGGAGACTGAGAGCAGAGGATCGAGACGACTGGAGGCTGAAGGGGGATTGTCCAGGAGGCCAAGGCTCTCCAAGAGTTGTAGCGCTAATTAAGAAGAAGAAGAAGAAGAAGAAGAAGAAGAAGAAGAAGAAGATGTGGTAAAGCGAAAAACGGTGTTGTTAAGACACGATATGTGAAAACTTGATAGCCATGCTCGAAGAATAAGTTGCGACACTCAATTCATATATGAAATTCTTACATACTACTTATTGCCCATACGGGGCAGATTGTAATAAAAATTATAAAAACTAAAGCAAAAATTAATTTGGTGAAAAATACCTTTCCGATTCTACATTTGTAAAAATAATCATTGAACTGAAACAATCATTCATTGACACTGAAAAAAATATCTAGCAGAATCCAACGGATACAACAAAACAATAGTATATAAACTCCTACACAAAACACAAAACAAACAACAGACAAAGACAGAAAACAACAAATTCATAACACTAACATACATCAATAACCACACTGAAAAAATAGCCCACAAATTCAAAAAAGCATGATACAGAATCGCATACAAAACTACAAACAAAACAGAACACACACACACACACACACACACACACACACACACACACACACACACACACACACACAAAACGCTAAACAAATTCGATCTACCTGGTGTTTACAGACTAAACTGCTCAGATTGCAACAAATTCTACACAGGCCAGACAGGACGTAGGTTCAAACAAAGATACATTGAACACACGAAGGCACTACACTCCACTACCGAATCCACCTTTGCAAACCACCTATTGAAGCAAACCACACATACAAAAACATCGACAGTAACATGGATATTCTACACAAAAGGCCATAAACTAGACACCCTTGAACAATTGGAAATATACAGAAACACGAAAACACATTAAAACGACATCCTGAACGAACAGATAGAATTCAAATCACACGCATTATTCGAACACAACATCGATCCTTCAAAAGTCGATACCGTCGCCAAGAACAAGACAGACAGTGCTCCCAGCGGCAGCCTCTGAAGAAGCTTTTTAAAAGCGAAAACTGGTTCAGGCTATAAGGTAAAACCTTTACGTTTTTACCCATAAAAAACTTTGTGTTCCGAGTCGGTAGTGATTTAATTATATTTAGTTAAATTAACGGACACGTCGCGGACAACGAAATCCAAGAATGAAAAAATTCAATGGGACAGCTAAGATTTTCTAAATTTAGGGAGCCTAAATTTGTGTGGAAAACTGCAAACTTTAAAGGAAAACAATAGTTAATTTGCTATTTTGCTAAAATGATATCAAGAAGGTACGTGATGAAACATAAAGGGTTCTTTATTAGCTATTTGAAATTCACCAAGTCATGAAACAATGATAGTGACGTCTTACGTTACAGGCAAAATAAAACAAAGGGTACCACGTGGCATATTTTTTCCGTCCACTGCAGATTAACTGTTTTTACGACGTTTTTGAAACTTTTAAGTTAGTGAATGAGTGTAGCCTACTCAGGGGTGTATTTACGTGAGGGGGGACCGAACCCCCGGTACGCTAATATAGTAGTAACTCTTTTATCTTTTTTAAGTATACGATCAGGTTTATTAAATAGCATTAGCGTATTCGTTTGAAATATAAAATACAGGAAAATCAGTTCAGTCAATAAGTATCTTGTAAACAATGTTCAATAACGCGTATGTTTATTGTGTAATTACCGTTCATTTTAATGGAACTGATTTCAGCCATTTTAAAGATAGTAATGCTGATTAATTTGTTTTTTTCTTTTGTATGAAGCGACCCGGCCCCAAGGCCAAATTCTAGATACGCCACTGTAGCCTACGTAAATATTTTGCAGCAAACGGAATTAAATATGTAGCCTATACTCGTTTTGTCACAGAAGTCAGTAGAAGGTTTTCATAAAATGGGCACAACAGCCCTCCACAACAAACACGTTGTTGGTCGCACATTTTGTTCAACGTTCGGTATTAGGTTTATGTATGTACGGAGTATCGGATACGTTCTAAGTCGGTATTAGGTTTATGTATGTACGGAGTATCGGATACGTTCTAAGTCGGTATTAGGTTTATGTATGTACGGAGTATCGGATACGTTCTAAGTCGGTATTAGGTTTATGTATGTACGGAGTATCGGATACGTTCTAAGTCGGTATTAGGTTTATCTATGTACGGAGTATCGGATACGTTCTAAGTCGGTATTAGGTTTATGTATGTACGGAGTATCGGATACGTTCTAAGTCGGTATTAGGTTTATCTATGTACGGAGTATCGGATACGTTCTAAGTCGGTATTAGGTTTATCTATGTACGGAGTATCGGATACGTTCTAAGTCGGTATTAGGTTTATCTATGTACGGAGTATCGGATACGTTCTAAGTCGGTATTAGGTTTATGTATGTACGGAGTATCGGATACGTTCTAAGTCGGTATTAGGTTTATCTATGTACGGAGTATCGGATACGTTCTAAGAGTTTTATTTTGTTTTGTTTGAAATTATATTGCTACAGCGGTCGTACGATCGTTTGTTTTTCCAAACGGAGGAAACAAAATAATTGAAGTCTTCCAATTGGTGAGTTTACGCCCTTGAATCAGAATTCTGGCTTCCCAACAATCTGGCACGTTTCCCACAATTGTAGAGCTTACGCCTCCTGTCTCTTTCCCCTCGTTTAAATCGTCGTGGGGCCCTGTACCCTTTACGTAGTTTTTCTTTTATAATTTCTTTTCTGCTTCCGTCGTAACCATAATTTGTTACTGGCGTTCTTTTCACTACAACATGATGATATAAATTCATTGATGTAGATGGGCGCCGGCTTGGCAGCTCAAATTGGATAGCACCTGAACTTCCTGGTGCCGAACGTTTACTGTAATTTACTATGTCTGGCAGCATCAATAAATGTGTGTAGAGTAAACCACGTTGGTAAGTCATGCGATGCGTGAGGCTAAGCCAATATAGTCAATTGGTCGACCATTTTTCAAACTCTTGAAGACTTTCTCCGGAACGCTGCCGTCTTACTCTCAGTTGTACGTTAAACATTAATGTTTGCACATCACAGTAAACGTTGCCAAGATAATGAATCCAGCCCGTAACTCCAGAGCTTTATTATTAATTCGGTGTACGTGTACTGGCTATCACGTGTACTTTGTGTAACAGCTCTGTGACAGTCCCTTAAACAAGTTAAACGCTCATCTCCTCTTCTGACCATTTATTTAAGCGAGCAGCAGCTTTAAACTGACCAAGATAAGTCAGCCGGTTTGTGTTCCATCATATTGGGGCCTTGGCATGAACTGGCCCTATGGTGCTGCCTGCTCAACTATTCGTTTTGAAGTACTACTTATAGCGATCGAAAAAATTAAAAAATTTTAATATTCCTTCTCGACCAGTTTGTTCACACGCAGCTGTGTCAACGACTCCGAGTAAAGGGCAATAAACAAAGTTAATTGGAAAGACGACATCCCAACGCCAGTATCAGACAATAGAGATGTGTTCAGCTCGACGCAACAAAAGGGATGACGACTTGAGTTGACAGGAGAAACTCGACTGAAAATTATGACACCACAACAAACTAGACAAAGGCTTGAGTTCACTCACACGTTTACACAGAATTGAAGCGAGGATCCGCTTGGGGGTTCAGCCAGGATGCGAGATTACGACAAAAACGAAGGAGAGGTCACAAAAGATTGGAGAGCGAGGCACTTTACAGAAACAATATAAGAAATAACCAGTGAATAGACGCGACGACGTTGCGCAGCGGGATGTAACGTTTACGTGACATACTGAAATTTACGACAAGAAAGCGAGGTGGCTGCACCAACTGACGCTTGACAGAAAATTATTAATTGCCAGAACGAGGGGTTACAAATATGAACAATACTCCAGGATGTTAGGACAACCCTTGCTTAAGACTCAAGACAATACATTGATTGACAGGCGCTCTACGACTTACATTTCTCCGAACGAGAGCAACGTCCGAACAGGCGATTCTAAAGACATGTCCAACCATCTATCAGTGTAGAGTATTTTACGAAGAGACCGAAGGAGAGGTAAGTTTCCATGGTAACCAGACGAAGAACAAATCAGAGGGTAGAAGACTAGAGGACTTCTCAATAGTGGGAAAAGATTTCGAGAGACGGTAGTTGTTTAGCCTATCATGGTGACCACAGGCGTGGACAAGCTTGACACCAAATTTTAGTAGGGAGACGTTGATAAAAACTGATTGTCCACCACGGGACGAGGCAGTTTTTCATAAAAAATTAGAGCAGTCACATAATTCTCGCGATCAGTCAACGAGAGCAGTCTCATAAAATTTTTGAACAGTAATAGTATTATTCTGAGAATAGTCACATACATTTTGCGCGCAGTGAATCAGTAAATCGATCAGTCGTGTAATCTTGAAATGGGCGGTATGGAAAACTCTAACGGACTTAGTAAAGTTATCTAATTGAACTTTGTTGAACTTAGTAAAATTAAAACTGTTTCGAGATATAGTGAAAACAATATAACAAACACCAATACACGATATGCGTGAATAGACTCATTAATGTGTTAATAACCTTCAATACTCTTGGATAACTAATCACAACTAATTAAAAGAACTAGTCTACAACTATACACTATTACATAGATTGCACATATAAAGAATCACGTGGAACATTTGATATCGTTCCAAACCTTAGTGCGAATAAACGGTTACTTCACGAACACAAGAACACGCAACTATTTAATAATGGTTGTATTCGGGAACGAACTGAGTTGTACAGATTGTCATTAATAATCATATTACACCCACACTATTCTGTCGACGACGTGTGTGTACCAGTGAATAACCAGTGAATGTGATCTCAACATTATTCAATGGAACGCCGTCATCAAAATTCACCACCACAAGGAAATTTAGCGCCGATGGATTATAATGGATAACCAATTGTCAAGTAACACTTTATAATTTTATTCGTATAGTTATAACTACTGTCCTGTCTCTTTCAAAGGATCTATACCCAGGGAAATTATAGTAAAATATTGTTAAAAGAAGATTGAGTTCAAAGTATAATCATGATCAATTAAAGCTAATCCATCTGGGGTGTAATGAACGCATTAAATAAAGTAAATATTATTTGATTTTGTTGTACGTAATATTTCATATATGTTTGTATGTCTTTCAGCCTAGTGATTAAGATGGAACTTATTTTTTGATATGTATATGTTTGACGTTTTGGATGTATTTACAGGTACCATGAATATATATATGTGTTATTGAATACAATTATCTAAACGTATAATAAATTAGCGCTTAACCAAATCAAATAATGCGTTCATTATTATTGGGAACTCTAATGTAGAATCTGCAAATTAATTAACTATTCCAATTGAATAAATTTACTGTGTAGTGAGTGAACACACTTGAGAATTATTGAATCTCATACCAATTACTCTAACGAGTAATTTGAAAACTTTGACAATCTATTTAACTAATTAATTCAACTCACATTAGCATAATTGTCATTAAATTAAATGACGTCCCAACACACGGGGCTTTAAGGAGATATAATTCACTAATAAATACTTAATTAGATTAATTAACGGATTAATTAATTCACAAATTAGTTAATTACACATAATTAACACTGTAGTAAATGCCGTTCCAACGTGGGGCATAGACAATTAAAGTAACAGTCAAAATTTAATTATACACCCTTATTGTAAACAATAAAGGATTACCTTTATTATCATTGTATATTTGTGTACTTTATGGTGGCCGGCAACCTTGGTGAAAGCAGTGTGCGCAGAACCCTGTTTTTTGTCATTGTAACGGTACGTCTCACTGAGTGCATAAGTGTTGATGCGTTTTCAAAAACATTTACCGTGTAGGCCTGTATTTCATTTAATTATTTAGTTTGTATCGTTACTAGTGTTTAGTTTGGGACTGTGATGTATGCTAAATAATCTAATTACATTTTAAATTTCATTTAATGTATGGTTGTGTTTTCATATATCACGTTTTGTTAAACTAAATTTTATTTTGCTTTAAAGTATTGTTACTTTTACAGTACATTTTATTTCATTACGTAATGAAAAAAAATGCCTCCTATTAAATCGAAGTTAGGTAAAAAGATTGTGCATAGCCAAGCTCGGGAAGTCATTTCTAATGTGTGTAAATTTATGGAAGGTGAAAAAATGGAATTTGTATTCTACTAAAAAAGGTTCAAAAACGAATAGCGTCAGCAACAGGAGTTTCTGAAAGAACGACCAGCTGTATTAAAAGTGAGGGGATAACAATAGAAAATGGACAGTCACCACACTTTAGAACACCTCGTAAAGAAAGAAAGAGGAAGTCAACAAAATCTAATATTGATGATTTTGATAAATGTTTAAAAAGAAGCACAATTTACAATTTTATGACAACACATAAAACATATTCTACTCTACGAAAACTTCATCAACTTCTTAAGTCTAGTGTAAACTGTCAAGGTAGCTAGTTTAAGGAAAGTTATTGTAAACTTAGGGTTTAAATGGAAGAAGATTAGAAATAATAGAAGTGTATTAATGAACGTCAAGATATACTATGCTTTAGAAGCACTTGCATAAAACTTATTTCTGGTCAATTTAGATTTATATTTCTCTATTTCGTTTATTAGTATTCCACTTGCTTGCTTTATACTAGTAATTATTTATTATTTACATTATGTAACAAATAACATTGTTGTGGTATTACAAATACATATTTGATACAATTTCGAGTAATACTGAGTAAAACTATTAATAGTAGTTAGTTGAATGAAATCCGGAAACGTCAACAATGTGTAAAGCCCGAGTTGTAATAATTAAATAGTTAGGGGCACCGGCTGTAGCAACAGTAAGACGGACGTTTTTGAAATGAAGTGTTACAATTGAACACACTACTAATCCCCACTACCCTCACTTTTCGCGCAGCTATGGAGCGGCCACCGTAAAGTAACGCGATTGTATATGGCAGTACTTTCATTAATTCCTCCGCTTCACGTTTAATTTGCTCTCTTACGTTAGCAATTGACTTTTATATTGCAACGGATATTTTTATTTACATTAACTCTTCCATATTTGAGACAGATTTTTCTTTAGTTTATATAAATCCGTCGATTTAAGATATTCTTCCTGCCGTAGACAGAAGTAGATTTTCCCGCAGTAGATTTTCTCATCTGGCAGTAGAACGGATTTTCTTGTGGTATACTCCTGCAACTCTTTCTGTTCGTTCGTTAATGCCTTAACGCACTCTGCTTCACGCTTTAATTATTCTTTTTACTGATTCTCTGTTTTATTATTTTCACGCTTATGTTTCCCTGGCGTTTTCTGTTTCTTCTGCTTCCCGGTACCGTTCTTCTCTTTGACGCCTTTCTCCATCTTCTGATTCGCGTTTGTGCTCCTGACACCAGGAGCGGCGATGTCACTGATCGTCGTCTTTAAATAGTGGAAATAAAATAACCGAACACCAGATAATTCGTTACTCACAACCTTAGTATCAGTTTCAGTAAACAAAGACTCTCGTATTCTTGAGGATTTGTTCAACACCACACAACCCAGTGTAACCAACAGTATCTCCTACTGCGATAAATAATACAAGTTACCAATTACAAATGTCCCGCACCCAACGATATTGACAATTAACACTTTACGTAAAATACCACTGTTGAACAATGTACACTGAATCGCACCTCAGAACTACTAATCGCACCTCACAACACGCCGTATCGCTTTCGTTCCAAGTATACAAATTCACAACTCAACTGGCCGTATGCTTCCAAAACATTTCTATCTATAGTTCGCCTGTGTGGCGCAGTATTGACAAGATTGACCTGGATTCCGGTAGAATAATCGACCACCGTCTGGAAGGCGCAGAGACGTCTAGAAAGTACGAGAGCGTTGCGTCATCTGCTGCCCAAACAAGGCGTGCAAAGCGCATGCTATCTAGTTCCATATCGTGACGTGTTGAAGTCCTAAATTAAAAAAAATACACACAAAAAATTACTAAATACGGATGATAATTGACGCGATCGGATAACTGAGTACAACAGACAGATCTGTATCGGATTCTAATAGCAAGCAAAACCAGTTTAACGCATAAACTTTTTAACTTGCTATGGACTAAGTATCGTAAATCGAGTTAGTCACACTGCAGGCTGGGCTGAATAAGCAATCGAGGGCCGAACGTTTAGGCCTACAACTCTCTTTACTACACGCGAAGAGATCATAACCTCAAAACTAGTAGGGTTGCCAACAGATTAGTAGAGTTAATACAAAGCGATTAACACTCACAAGATGATTAAAGCGTACCCCGTATAATATGTTCGCATTTAGATTAATTAATTACGTATTTACGACTGAATTTTTATCAATACATTTTTTGTTTGACATTTCTTTTTTCATTAAACTATTTCGTGGGCCCCAAACCCTCCTTGCTGGTTATTAAAAACATATTTTTCTTTAAATTAATTTGAAATTTAAAAGCTGTACTGTTTTTGAATAAAATTAAATAATGAAAGTTTTTACTGCTAAGTCGATGCGGCGTAGAAAAACTCGATCGGTTCCGCTGGTCGAACTCCGTTATTCCTTTAGAAGCATTTAAGATTCTTTGGGTGGTTACAGAAGGTTGTAGACACCCGACGAAAATCTGAAACGGATTATGTAGGGAACTGCTTCGTTCGAAAATACGGCGAGACAATCTCGTTCGCTGGTCCCTTCGGAATATCAATCTACGAAATTATATCAAATAAATTTTACAATTTATTTTAATTTAAACTGTTTTACAGCATACAGAAATAATTCACTTTCGTCTCTTGAAAGGCCTCCTAAACCACGCCTGCTTCGCTAAACACTATTTCCGGTTCTAGCAAATTCTATTTCACCACAGTTTTATTAAATAATTCATTTACAAAAATGTCCCTATTTTAAAATAATTATTAAAAATTATGGCTAAAATATTACGTAGTCATTTACAGTGGTATTTAAAATATACCACATGTCAATTCGTGTTGGTGCAGTTTCAGCTGTAAATCTGGCAACACTGAAAATTGTTTGCACCTTTTCAAAATCAAGGTCGGACAGAAATTTTAATTGCCTTATTCATACCCTTGTTCCCAGGCGTGTGAATATCTGTATATTATGAGTGTGAGTACTTGTAATGTAATTATGTCCGCTCTTTGTTACCAAGTGGACGTAAGCCTGTGTGCCTGTGTGCGATATCGGTTTCCGCGTTAAACACGGATAATTTGCACGCGCGGGCGTGCGCAAACACACACAGTTGAACGAAAGAACTTGAGAAGAAAATAATTATAGTACGTACGAAAAGTGTAGTATCTTGTCTCGCTATTAAACAGCAAAGGCTGAGGGTATCAGAAGGAGAAGCCCAGTGCCAAAGAAAGCTGTGTAAACGTTGCGAACATATGAGAAAATCATAAAATCAGTTGGAGTACGAAAATACGAGTAACAAATGCCTAGTGTTCTCAGTACTTTTTTATGCGTCGAGATGGTGAGCATTGAAATAGTTATACAGTAAGAAAATTTACGCTTTTGAAATTTAATGTTAGAGTAGAATTTTCGAATTATCTGGGTTAAAAACAGAATGTTCAGTACGAAACATTCTCTTCTTTCAGTGTCTCTTCCTTGAACAACCGAAGTGAAGCAAAGACCGCTGCGCATAGCGGTAGCGAAACTGAAAGAATATATGTTTCGCGAACAAGCCTTCGAAGAAATAGCCAGGAAAACCTCACTATAGAAGATGGACGATAGGAAGACGAAGATCTCTGACACGGTATATGGAATTCATAATAAATATTACGGGGAGAAATTTAATACAGTTAACAAAGTGGCCGAGAATCAAGAAGCTCGCAGGGCCATATCAGGGAGAAATGCACGAATTCTCGCTGCTCGAAATGTAGGAGTAGATTAAAAGGAAAAAAAGGTCAAATGTGTTGCAAGCCTATTTGCGTAAGGAGCTTTTGTGACATGACATTCTTGTATACGTGGTTTGATAAATAGACATTTGATTATTTTGTGTTAAAAGACCCTGTCGTTTAACATGCAAGGTAAGGTTATATATATATATATATATATTTGTTGATAATTTTGGTTTCCAATTTTGTTACAACCGAACCAAGGAGAAAACCCGATAGTTTTGTACATATGATACTAGATTTCAGACGAATCGTAAGGCGAAGTTGGGCCTGGCCAGTAGTGATTGCTGTTTGTATGTAGAGAGTGCTTTTAAGGGCTACGAAAACACAGGAATAGACTCTGAGAGTTAAATAGGTCTGAAAGCACTTGTCCTTTGACTCTATTCTTCGTAGGTGAAGAACTTGTACGTGCGTCGGCTGACCAAAACAGTCAAACAGTTCCTGAACATAGGCGTTATCAGGATGTGGTACTTTTTTGGTAGCATCCTAGGATGAAGTCGATAAGTGAGGAATATTTCAGATTACGAAGACGTTTCAGTACCAGAAAGTTTGAAACCACCTTACATAGCGGACCTTCGAAGAAGCTAGCAGAGACTGGCGATAGTATGTTGCAGAAGGAGAAGAAGCATGTTGTGGTAGTACAAGTACGTGTTACCGACAGGACAAATCGTAACTGAGACAACACCTAGCAAGGATGGCAATCGAGAAAGGAAATCCCATATGCAGATTATGTAGACAAGAAGGTTAAACTACATAGGTTAAACTACAAAGGTGTAACCACATAGGTTAAACTACATGACCTTCAAGAAGGCGACTTTGTGACTTTGATACACATAAGAACAGACGGTACTTGGAAATCACACTAGTAAAAATACTTTGTTGCAGTGTACGAAGGTAACAACAGGTAATAACAGGTAACAAGTAATTACTTTCAAACACCTGAATCTTAGTGGATGAAAGATTCATTGACCACATTAGATCTAAAATAGATTTTACGATAAATAAGAGGATGAGACTGTCAAGGCAGAAATGGTTATTATTTCCCCTAACTTGGTTTTCTGTGTTATGACTCCTTACGTAGAAAATAATTACCATCTTTAAAGCTACACATTACTGGTTGTAAATTTTGTGGGATGTGGGACCACTTCTATCATCGAGATGTTGTGAGAGCAGCCATCATCGAGATGTTACCAAAGCAGCCATCCTCGAGATGTTGCCAGAGCAACCATCATCGAGATGTTACCATAGCAGCCATCATCAACGAGATGTTACCAGAGCAGCCATCATCGAGATGTTGCCAGAGCAGCCATCATCGAGATGTTACCAGAGCAGCCATCATCGACGAGATGTTACCAGAGCAGCCATCATCGAGATGTTGCCAGAGCAGCCATCATCGAGATGTTACCAGAGCAGCCGTCATCGAGATGTTGCCATAACAGCCATCATCGAGATGTTACCATAGCAGCCATCATCGACGAGATGTTACCATAGCAGCCGTCATCGAGATGTTACCAGAGCAGCCATCATCGAGATGTTACCAGAGCAGCCGACATCGAGATGTTGCCAGAGCAGCCGTCATCGAGATGTTACCAGAGCAGCCGTCATCGAGATGTTACCAGAGCAGCCGTCATCGAGATGTTGCCAGAGCAGCCGTCATCGAGATGTTGCCAGAGCAGCCGTCATCGAGATGTTGCCAGAGCAGCCGTCATCGAGATGTTGCCAGAGCAGCCGTCATCGAGATGTTGCCAGAGCAGCCATCATCGAGATGTTGCCAGAGCAGCCATCATCGAGAAACATCAGACACTATGCTGTCGTGTGGTACAGTTTCGTGGTTATTACAAAGGGACCCTGTTTTCTATACCACTATAATTGTGCAATTTCGAAGACGCATTTCGTTATTGCGCTATTATCTACCAATGTAACCCACACGATTGGACAAATAAAGTATTTTTAAAGGTGTGTGATAGACAGACATCAACAAGAGCAGGGTACGAAAGTTCTCTTTACTGTGATACGTTTTACTGCATAGCTTAGTTACTAACTCGTCGGTTTTTAAATACTAATTGATTCCTAATCTCAAATTTCTAGACTGTCCATCATTTTGTCTCATTGTCGTGGAGAATTTCTATTTCCAAACGACACGGCAATCACAATAAAAAAGGATAGCACGTATACATAACCTCGGAAAGTTGTATGATGTAGAGACAATGGACATTAAAATTAATGGATAAAAAACGAAATCTATGAGTGTGATAAGTTGCACAACGTCAGTGTATACGGCCAAAACGAGGAAAGGTAACGGCCTACCAGGTAACGAGCTGTAAATTTAGGATCGATAGTCGAAGGAAAATGGAGGCAAGAATACTAAATTCCATTTGTATCATTGTACCTCTCTCTCTCTCTCTCTCTCTCTCTCTCTCTCTCTCTCTCTCTCTCTCTCTCTCTCTCTCACACACACACACACACACACACACACACACACACACACACACACACACACACACACACACGTCAGTTGTGAGCATGTGGAGCATGTGTTTTTGCATGTCTCTTTTTAAATAATCTAGTTTTAAACCGTTAAAGGTAGTCTTGAGAAGCTTTCCAGTACCAGAAACTTCTTTCTTCGTACCTTTTGTGGTCCTTGCAATTCTTTCATCCATTTCAGTGTATTGTTTCTTCCTTTTCATAACTTTAAAATTTAACTGCACCCTTAGAATGTTCTGATTATATTTCTCAGTTTCAGATTTCAAACATTTGATAAGGTAGTTTTTTAGTTTTTTTTTTCTTGGCTGCGGCTTCCTGTGGTAATAATGGATTTTGAAGCTGCTGTTCCACGAGAGTTCGTTAAATTTTGTTAAATTTTTCTTCCCCTGGAGCTTGACCGTAACATCTCCAGGACTCCAGGAGCCATCTTCTACATTTTCGGGCCGAAGGAAATGAAGTGTAGTACACACTGGAGCGAAAATGCCGCCTCCTTTGCCCTTCACGGAGAACTTTTTTAATTTTTAGGCAGGAGGAATTCTTCTAAAAGACACCGGGGGGGGGGGGGATTTTTACCGACTAAAACGAACCACCTTCCTTTGCGCAGCCGAAACTTCTGCTGCGACGGCTTTATTTCCTGGGGCCGCTTTAGATGTTAGAGTCCAGGTTACTCTTGAAAATTAAATGCCGCCTTTTGCCCTTGCCCTTGCCCTCGACGGAGACAGGTAACCTTAAGCCTTTACCCCAAGTACCCGGGAGAAAGCCAGTTCATAAAGCAAATCTTACAAAAAAAGTTAGAAGGTCCCAAAATTTGCGTGAAACAAAAAGTCTATATATCACATTACTGCTTTAATTTTCGATGCTAGGATAAGATATGTCTTAAAAACTACTTTAAAAACTGCAATTAAATATTAAGACTTTGATTGATAATTTGCATAAAACATCTTTACTAGTTAATTATTTACTTTTTTATCTTATAAAAGCAGAGTAAGCAGTTTGAATAATAGGGAAGAAAATTCGATTAAAAGAAATTAATTAAGAAAACCTTTTGGTAATCAGCTTTATTAGAATAATGGTTTCAATATACTAATAGACTCTGACTTTTAATCAATCTATTTACATTATATAAACAATACTGAAATATAATAATTTGAAAGATAAAAACTGTATAATTTGAATATTTTGTTTTACTGATTACTAATATGAGAACAAAGTAAAAATATATAAGTATTTAGGTAATAAAGGTCAAAGATGATACAAATATAATAAAACAATTATAATACCATTCTTCTCTCAAATGGTACCATTTTTTAAAATTCTTTTATGATACTCTCATCATCCGCATTCACAGCAAGCTCTTGTTCGATGAATGGAAACATGAGGTTTTCTAGACGGTCTTGCAGCATCGTTGAGCGAAGTTTAGGTTTTACAATAGCGAGCTTTGAAAAACTTCGCTCACAAGTGCAGCTTGTGACGGGAATGGTAACGAATTTGGTCATTAGCAGTTTGAAATTCACAAATGTTAACTCTCTATTATGCTTAGATAGCCACTCTAACCAATCAACAGCTTTTGTAGGAGGAAATTTGTCACTTTTTTTTAGTTTTTAAAATTCTAATTTCGGCTTCGAACTCTGAAGCATTTAAGCCAAACTGAGCAGAGAGATATTTATAGTCATTTGAGTGTAGCTTATAATCACCTAAGCCCAGTGTTATGACTTTGCCGATAATATGAATTATTTCTTTTGTCTCTTGGTTAAACCTGTCATTCAAAGACTGAATCATTTTGTCCAAAATGGGATAAAATACAAACAATTTTATTTCATCTTCATTTTTCATATCTTGAACAACAAATGCATTGCCAGAGTTATTATCCAATCTTATCGAAACTTTGCGCTTTCTTGGAGCAGGAATTTCAACGCCCAGTAGGTTGCAAGTATCTACTGCTCTTGAATAAATGTTATCAAATATAGCAGCTTCAATTCTCAGTTCTTCTAAAGCGATTGCTAAACTAGAAACTTCGTCCATGGCTTGGCAAAGATCGATGTCGTAGGACTGGAGAGTTTGGCTTACTTTTACTACTAGTTGTAAAATTGGATGCATAATTTCTAAACAAATTATAAAATCGAAGGACTCGATTTGGTGCAAAATTCCTTTGCCTTTAGCTCTTGCTTTTGAATCAGTGCATCTTCGATTATTTCTTTAAAAGCTTGCAGAATAGCATTAAGCTGAGCATGCACCACAGAGACAGCTTCAGACCGACAAGCCCAACGGGTTTCGGATAGTGATTTCAGTGTTTTCAACTTGGTATTTGTTGTTTTTACAATGTCCTCGAATACCGCATGCCTTTCCGAACTTCCTTCAATAAAACTATAAATTAGCTGAATCACACAAAAAAAGTCGAGCGAGCAGTTTTGTAGACGGTGTAATTAAAACGGTAACTGATATGAGTTCTAGGAAGGCTGTAAGAATGGACAAAGGGGAAACAGACTCAACGTACACAAAGTGTCTGTACTCCGTTGTTGTTGTTGTTACACAAGGAATCTTATCGCAAAGCGACCCTATGTTATCGCTTGCTTACTCACCAGTACACTGCACACTCACACTCACAGTACCTAAGGTTTAGGCCTTAGGCGATTTTTGTGGAAAATGAGATCTAGCCCAATCGATTTGTAGGACTCTCTTTCCCCCAAATTTTGTGTTCGATCCAAATTTGGCGCCTCTCCAAAGTTTTTTGTGGGTGCCGTGGCACCCGCTGTGCGCACGCTTATGCTCTCGCGTAGCTTTCTATAAGATTATCCACTGTATAAAACACAATGTATGCCTTTCGTTTTTTCAATAAATTACAAATTCAAATTAAAATACAGGAAACAACACAGAATATATCAAAGACAACTGCAGTTAAAATGAGTAATTCTAACGACTACTTGGAAGAAGAGAGATCCGTGGTCAGAGGTTATGTTTGTGTGCTGAATGTTGCAATCCGTGGTCAGCAGTCAGTTGTACGTTGAGTATCTTATCAGGAGCAAGCGATAAGGAAAAACGTTTTCAATTGTGTTCAGCTATGAGTATTGAGTAATGAGTACACAAAACGAACGTTGTTGACGTGTGTCAAATCGTAAAACGATTTCCAGTTTATAACGTTGCAATTTCAGGTTTCAGACACTGACCGTTGTTTAAGGATTGAGTGTAGCTTAGTTTAAAAAAATCCCACTTTATTTTACATATTATTGTTCTTTACTACTTTTTTTAATACTTTGGTAGCTAATTTATGTATATACGATATTCGTAATTTAGAAATGACAGTGAGACTCATACGAGTAGGCCTATTGTGTATTTTTAAGTTTCATTTAAAGTTTACGTTAATGTTTTTTGTTGGCGACCATGAAGTAGTTACTGTTATGATATTATACGGTGATCAGTAGTGGGACAATAAACACTGTAAGACGACCGCTGTTGGTAAGGGTGACCGCAAGTAGGACGAATGTTACGTTAATCGCAAGTGGAGCAAGTGGGAAGGCCCGTTGAGGTTAGTAGATTTTATAAATCTCTAAAAGCAACTTCAGAGAAGTACCAATGGCACTAAAAGACGGATGTAAAAATCGTAGTGTGGTTCCAACGATAATGTCGCTTCATTACATCAAGGCATGTGTAAGGGAATGTCATCTTCGCAGTGTGCACATCTGAATACTGTGTATTCGGTTACACCGCCTATCAATCTGACTGAATTGGTAAAGCACATTCGCAGGCTGCTTTGTACAATATTACCGTAAACACACAAAGAAATTAGATTTTTGAAGACAACTTAAAAGATGGCTCGTTCTTTGGAGGGGGAACAAGTAAATTCATCTAATACGTGAATGGAGAAGAATATAAACGAGACTTTCTTTTACTGATTATAGCACTCCGTAGTGCACTGGTGTGGCTGTAACCCATGATTCTTTATATAACATTTGATATTTTGCATATGAAAAAGGCTGCAGTTCGTAGTCACAGAGACGTTTGTCTGGAACATTTCAGAGAAATCTTCATTAATTACAAAGTGGGAAGTAGCTGTTATATCATTATTTTCAGATGTGACGGTATGTCCCAAATCATTTAACATAGCAGTCGGCAACCCTGCTCCCGCGGGCGCAAGTGCGCACGTCGATAAGGTTTGACGCGCCCGCGAACCAATTTGTAATTTTTTCTTTTGAACGACGGAACGCACAGCATTGTACCTGGTGCGAAGTACTGAATTATAAAATAGTACAAGCCGTTTCAAATTTTACTTTTTTCTAATACAATAATTACTGTAAGTTAGTTTTTTCAAGAAAAGGATCTGAAACTTTATGTTTTAAATGTGATTTTTTCAAGTTTTACATTTCTGTGCACTTTATAAAAATAAACAGTGTTATTGTGGTAAGTTTTTAAATTTATTTTTGTTAAAATGCGTTCCTGTTTAACCATTTTTTGGTTTAAAGTTTTGTTAGTTTTAACGTCCGTGTGCATGATGACATATTGTTGATGACCTACTCCTAATGTGAAAACATTTCGTAAATTTATACGAAAAAATACTGCAAAGCTTTTTTTGATTCGGTGTTCCACGTCGCTAGATATAAGCGCAAGGGTATTATAAACCGACAGTTAATGTTTGTAACGTCCAGCTATTGAGCATTGATTTGCAACATCCAGCTCCGTACCTTTCTATTTTCCATTGATGGATGGGGAGGGGTGCGCCCATCGTACTGGTCCTTAGTTAGGTCTATATATGCGCCCCCAATAATTAAAAGGTTTCCTATGACTGATTTAACATCTCCGAGTGTGTTTTAAAAGTAAGTGTCAAACACCACAAGAAACTGGAATTACACTCAATCCATTTTTACAGGTAGTCTTCCTAATCATAAAACGATTAGATTAAAATGAGAGTGGCCAATAGACTGTGTCATGATATAAGAGGAGGGGATCTCAACAGTATAGTATTAACGCCAGCCCATTATTTATACTCTTTTTGCTGTTTTCACAAATAAATAAAAATAATGCGTACGTGGTAAAAATAATGTCCATTATAAACGAACTAACATTTTTTAATGATGGTAGTAGACGTATGTCGCATCTTTCATGTGTCACAGATTGTATTGCATGGGTAATGCACATAAGTAAGAGAAATCCGTTATTTTTTTCAGGTGGCATTTCCACTTTCACGCTGGTGTGATGCAAAAGAACAAACCATCTCCAGTGACGCATTACGTAAGTAACCTCTCGTAAATGTTAGAAACGTTAATGTTTACAACAATAGTATGTTCATTAACCACAGATTTCTATTCTGCCTGTGAGTGACGAAACAACTGATTAAGCTTTCTGTACAGGTGCGTAGACGCCGGTTTTACCTTAGTAATTAATCTAATTAAGGTAATAAATCAACTTTTCCGAATATTTTATTTTCAACGGCTGTACATCAATACGGGATCCCTGTATTCTCCCCACACAGAGACAGACAGACACACGCGCGTGCGCGCGTGTGTAACGTTTTGCACTCAAAAATGTTCTCAGAGGATAAAATCTTAATTTATAAAAATGTATTTAGAGGATTACGGGCATAGGAGGATTGAGCTGTGAGAGACATTTAGTAACTTAGACTCTATAAATCTTACAGCGATTTCGTAGCGTGGTTTCAGCACTATAACTGATGCCCCTTGGCATGTACCAAACCAGGCCTCAGTTAGGGAAGAGGTACTCAAGCACCGAGTTGTACTGGGAAACATTATATGATGATCTAAATGAGTAGGTCTTCATTTGTAGATAATACTGCTGACGTATTCAAGTAATGTCATCAAACGGATTTGTCTATTATATTTGTAATTTTAGTTCATTTAACCTATCAGATGAAATTAACTTATGTTCATACATTCGAGAAGAATGTTCATTGCAACGGGCTCTAAATGTCCCATTACAGGTTGTATAAGCTGAACATTGTACGAACACTTACAGATTGAATAATGTATTTGTGTGTGTGTGTATATATATATATATATATATATATATATATATACACTGAAAGTTGAACAAAATAAAAGAACAGTTTATTCTACATATATTCTTATAGCTTAATAATTAGTTAACTCTCGTACACGTGATAACTATTGGTGGTGTCCAACATCATTTTCCTTGTCAGATGTTTTCAAAATAGGTAGGCCTACGATCACTACTACTGATACTATAATATCATTAGGTAATACTGTGGTTTGTCTTGTGGTTGAATCTAAAGACTTTACTCATTTTTGCTCTCTCGAATTGGACTGAATCGTCATTCGTTTACCTTGTTCTATCGAATTCGTCTAACTTGAAATCTACTGGCATTGGGCACGTAACACGGTGCATTTTTATTTCTACTCCATTGTTTCAGGCAATAATATTGTTTCTACACCACTGAATACCAAACATAACGAAATTACAACAAGACTGCAGAAGAATGTCTGTGACAACGTGCAGATTAGATTTCTGCAATTCTATATTCAAAAATTTTACGACTAGAATATTTGATCATTTTCTGTTTTACGATATACGATTTTATTTATACCATTTAGTTATTTCCATGTATGCCTAAGACATAGGCAAAGCAAGTGGCATTATATCTAAAATATCCCATATCAAGCTTTCCCTAGAAATGCTCGGTCCTCATAGTTTTAAAATATGTTTGAAAACTATTCACCGTTTTAATTACTAGTTATTAAACATTACAAATTATTAATTAAAAAGAAAGAGAGTTAATAGAAGAAAATACTGACTTCTTAGCGACACGAGGTAACAGAGGGTAAGGATGATGAGATTGGATTGAGGTGAGGTCAGCAAAGAAGGTGTGAGAACAGGCAGTTGATATCTGGGTTTGGACGACCCGGCGGTGGTTATACGGTACAGTTACCGGTCTATCATCAGGTTTAAGGTTCTAATAAGATGAAGAATTTTTTGATAGCTTACGTATAAAATAATCACATAAAAGAAGTTGAGTTATAAACATACAGAGAAATATTAAAAAATTACTTTAGTACACGTCCAATTATCGGGGGGGGGGGGGAGAATTATCATAATAAAATTTCAGACCGAGGTGATGTAAAATATACAAGAAAATTAGTTACATTAATTACTTAAATAATTACATAACTAATAAGGGAATTCGTTTCACGAAAGATAAAAAGAAAACAGAAAATATACGAAGCAAGGGTAAAATTAAGGATAGGTAACACATTAAAATAATTACAAAAGTATTAGAATGTCATGAACTGTCTCAGTTTACAACAAATTGTGGTAGTCTGTATTCATCTAAGATAATGTACAACTACTCTTTGTAATCAGTAACGTGCGTATGACACATAAATACATGCTAATTACGTGTGGAGCGGGAAGTCGATTGATAACATTAAAAGTTGCCCATATAGATTAGGGAATGAGTTTTTAAAGAAGTTATTAACTGGATATTTAGAAATTACTTCTCTAGTGTAGTGAAGTGTTTTACGTGTTCACTTTCATGCAGCGCTTTACTGCTGGTCTAACTAAACATCTTTTGTACGTTTAAATAGTACACACTATTTAAGTTACGAGTTTTATTACCCTGGAATTCGAAATGTTTTCAGTGTTAAACTGAAAATTCGAATGTACAAAAACAGTTTCATTATATTCTGTCAAGTCGAGGGCTATGCTGTATAGTTCCTAATAAATTTATTGTGTGTTTTTTTTAAACTATAGTATATCTATAAACTAATTTTACTGTCTACGATCTTTAGAGAAAATTACTCGGATCGTACTGGTTTTTTGATTATCAGTGCCGGATAATCGGGATGAGCAAAGTGAGCAGACAAAGATGCGGTATTGACGGATTGTAATTCTACAATGGTGGTTTATTATTACGCAAAGGTCACGAGAAAGACCGCTTTCACTGAGCAGACGTTAACACTAGTTTCCAGTGTTAAGAATTATTATCGTGACGAAAATTTCTCTCGTTTCGTATTGTTGTACGTTGCTGGGTGGTCACAATACTTTCCTGCTAAACGTTCTTTATATTTATTTATTCGTCCCTTAAATGTAAAGCCAATCGATATATTTTAAATTTTAATGGGATGTGTTTTTCGTTTCCGTAATTCATATGAAGTTAAAGAACAATCGTAGTGTCCCTGATTGAGTGGGCGCAGGTAAATACCCATATAATTCAATTGTATGTAGTTAAAATAGTAGCCTATACAAAAGACAAATTGTAGTTTAAATGAGCAACGAAAGTTTATTTAAATGTATTATTTTTTGGCTAAATCAAAGTCAGATGTTTAATATAGGCATGGGTTATGAAGTACATATGATACATTTTATTATATGCACATTAAAGGCATGGATAATAACAATTGTAGTAAATACTGTCATAAATTTGGTAGAAAAGTTTATTACAAATGTTTATAGATATGGGCTTATGTCATGTTGAGCTCATTCATTGGGGATAACAAAACCAAACTTACTTAGAAGCAGACCTTACCTTACTTAAACACGTGATACGTTTCACAGTTTTTATTATTATTCTCAGAGTTATTCACAGAGTTAAATAAAAACTGTGAAACGTACCAAGTGTTTATATATTTTTAAAAACCTTTGTATTAATATGTTTCATCAAGTGCCCAACGAGTCATCAATTAATATCGTTAGAAGCAAATGTTTTTTCCTTATATTTGAGACAAGTCCCGTTCGGCCAGAGGCTAAAGAGAGAGGGAGAGAGAGAGAGGTGCACGTGTGCTATGTAGAGCCGGAGTCGCAAGGAGTGGTAGAGGAGCAGGTTATAGTGAGGCCGTCGTAGATGGATGTATTGCATAGCGTGTAAATGTAAGATGGTGTTTAGATTCAACGCGCTCGGTGGAAAAGACTAGGAAAGGCTGGGTGGGGGTGGGGAAGTATACCATCAAGGTGGCAGAAGAAAGCTGAATGGATTGCTTGTTTTTCTTCTTTGTTTAGCCCTTCTGCCTCTTACGGTTGGGTTCAACGGATTACATGTTTTTGTTTTTATAATACTAGCTGCTGTCCTAACGAGCGGGAGTTAGGAAGTTTACGTAACTCCAGAAAACGGTTGATGGGAAGGTTGTTTGTTGTTGTTGAAACAACACTTGTTGTTTCTAGTTGGTCCGTTTGTAGAGGAAGGAATGGGCGGAGTTTTACCTTTAAATCGTACCTGTGGTTACGATTAAAGCTTATGGAGAAAGGGGTCGAGCTCAGAGAAGGTTCGATTTACGAAATGTAAGACAACATTGTTGGTGCAAATATTAGATGGGTGGCGGTAAATACGGAGAGTCCGTATGAAATCCTTCAGACGGTAGGGAGCAGCGGTTAGTAGGACTGTGTGTGCCAGCAGGCACTCTGTATCGATTCTGTTGAGGGTCTGGGTGGACCAGCTGAATAGGTAGTGTGCGGAGAAGTCGGCGTACATTGGAAGACACTCTTGTGATGTGGTAGTGCTAAGAAAGGACGCCAAGGTATTTGCAATTACACTTAGGAATAATACCAGAAGTGCCAAAGGGGACTGGATTTTGGTAAAAACAACACGTGTTTCAGTCATCTTGTGGCGTTAAGAATAGAGATTGTTCGCTTTGTTGTGTTCGCATTAATGGCGATATATCAGGTAGTACAGTAACTTAAAAATATAGTACACTCTTGACCTGACGATAAGCATCTGGTGTCCCAGCAGAGACTCAGTACACGGTCCGCATACTGGGCGAATATACGGGAGAGGAGATGAGAATTATCTTTAGTGAAGATAAAATTAAAAGTGGGCTAATTGGTGAGCCTTATGGAACATTGACGATAGATACGGACGATAGATAGCGTGACCACCCAATTAATTTGATAGACATTTTATAATGTTGGCGGGAACATGACATCCTACGATCTAAGGTCATTGTGGCAATGGGGTCAGACGCTTTTCTGATGTTGAGTAGGGCCAAGATGTTAGGGTGTCTTTGAGCGGAGTTGATGGAGAATTTAGAATTTAATCTGTTGCCAGTAAAGCTGGGATTGAAAGAGAAGGACTCTTGCAATCGTAGAACAAACGCGTCATTGCGCGTGTTGCTGAAATCTCGAATGGTATTTTTCAAGGCGCCTGTCAATCTTTTCTACTCTTTATGGAGGTGTACTCTTTGTGTTCCCTTATGAGAAGGTGGCGGACCCAATGTTTGTTTCCGACGGATGAGTGGAAGTACGTGTGGGGAATCTCGGCTTGGAAGAGCGGACATGTTTGGTTGGTATGGCCATAGCCATCGATGTCCTAATGACTGTTGTTACAATGGAGGCCTAAACGCCCGAGCAGGGGTTTTCATTAGGGTCCAGAAGCGATGCAACAGCGTGCGAGAAGAGACTACTGACTAGTCGTGTGCGCCGTAATCTATGTGGCAGGGTACAAGAGTTGGGTACTGCACGTGGCACCAGCACCTGTCCCAGTTAATCGATATATTGTCCTATTAACCAAAGAAAACTAGGGCTATTTCTGCGACTAGGTTCTGTTCTTTGAGCTTTGTCTCCAAAACGGTTGTCCCGAGTACTCGGTCGTCCAAATAAGGTGGATTGACTATACTGAGATGAAATCGTATCGTGTTCGAAATAACTGCAGGTTAATTCTATACGGTCCTTATTAATATGAAGCGAGTGGTTTTTCCTAATAACATTTTATGTGTGTCTGCCTAATTATATTTTTATGCGTGTTCTCATGTGACAAATTTATCAAATGGTGATTTCGATTAAGAAACCAATTTACCTCAGAAAAATCAAAGGGTGATCGATCGATTTGTTTCGTATGCAGCCTAAGTAATTTAACGTATGACTGAAAAAAATGTAAAATTAAATCAAATGTATTCGTGAAATAAAAAGTCAATTATATGTTTCAGTTTATTATAAGGAGACACAAAATAATTAGAGCCAATCTTACCTATTAGGAAAATGCTTGAGCAATGGAGCGAGTGTACCTGATATACTATATTAGAAGGTGAAGACTAATCAGTAATTCAAACCGTATTTACTCCTATTGTTGTACAACAAACAAAAAATTCAAATATCGCAATTGAAAGCTGTTCAATTATTATGGCTTAATTGTTAAACCAGTATCAGCACTGTCAATTACTCTTCCTTACTAAAATTAATGTATTGGAAGGGGGGGTAAATAAGGTTGTCTTCATTTATTATCATATATACAAAAATATATTATTAATTCGGGAAATGCTGTATCAGGAAACTTAATTGTTAAAGTCACTAATCAATTCCCAAAGCCTCCAATTATAATTTGTATTATTATAAAGAAAATTATAATAACGGTATTGGGAATTAGAGTTATATTATGGATTTGTTCATATCAAATAAACGAATCCGGAGTAGCTAATTCAGTTCAAATTAAAACATGATTATTCCTTATCATGTACCAGAAATCTTGATATTCGTTCTAATGTCGTTAAGTTTAGTTTACTTGAATGGGCGAAAATGTGTAATGACTTATAAGTTAACTAATGAATTAAAATACAAGTTTGATGTATTATTTCTCAAGTTTTCTTTTACATTTCATTTTTACGAGATTTTGCATAAAAGTTATAGGATCGGTTATAGAAATCGATGTAATAATATAACCTATTCATATTAATGCACTTAATCCAATACAGTATCCAGTATTATTTGTCTTTCGATAATTTACAGTTTATTTCTCTTAAGGAGAATGTAACAGCCTAGGTTCCATTTTATACTTCAAGAGAAACTCGCTTGGGACTCGTCACTCCGCCGTCAATTATAACTCGCAAATTCAAACGATTCTGCTAACGATCAGTGTAACACGTGGTAGTGCCAATAGTTTTTCAACAGAAACAGTCAAAAATATTTTTTAAGGTATTCCAAGAAAGCAAAAAAGTCAACGAATCTGAAAACTGGTGGTCCTGACGATCTCGTCTTTGTCGTGTAGTTCAGATGTGAATCATGTAACCACTTTGTCATAACGCCACTCCAGCACATTTTTACGCATCGTATATTTGTCTAATCAAAATTACTTTTAACCAAATGATACCGGCCCTGTTTTCACATAATATGAATTACTTTAATCGTTATTAAACTTCTGTACGTCAGTTATACAAATTAATTCTGGCTCTGACAACGCAAGGTAAATTAACAGCTTAATATTTATTTAATAAATTATTATTAGTTTTATTATATATGTATCATAAATAGATAATTGTAATTATGTAATCATAATATGTAATCAATTGTTTCCAAGTAAAGGGTAATAAAAAGCACACGATGGACATGGTAGTCTTCTTCATTTAGTGTTCGACACTTCATGAAGCAACAATTCAATGCTTTTGCCTGAAGATCAGTTTGGTTTTAGAGGGTATACGAGGACAAGAGAAGCTATTTTAATTTATAACAGAGTGTGAAAGCAGTTGAGAAAATACAGATCGTATTTATTATATTTGTCGATCTAGAAAAACTTTCGATAATGTCAGTTGGAACATTTTGTTTAGTGTCTTACAAAAAACAAGAAATAAAATAAAAGACAAGCAATTGATTTACAACCTTTAGAAGCATGAAATGGTAGTGGTTCGTTATGGAAGCAAGCAGGACGGGATGTGAAACGGAGATGCTCTCTTACAACATATATGTGTTCAGGAAGCGATCGACAGAGTTAGCGACAAGTGTAAAACGCGGCAGACATACTCAGGCTAACGGATGATGCGGTGGAGTAGACCAGCAGAGAATTCTAACCATAATGGATAAAGTAGTGTGGACCGTTGCTGCACATTAACACATTCTTGGTCACACAACGGCGTTCGTTGGAAATGCTCGAATAGCGCGTTACCAATTGGGGTGCAAGCACTACCTGATTCACTATCCGATTTGTACACGGAAGAACGATATCTGGTCGAAGTGTTTAATATAGAGTCTTACGAATTCTTTTATATTACCTTGGATGCTAAAGACACTATTTATTCTAAGATAACTTTCCTGAATGCCACTGTTCCTCAGTCTAGCCTGTATACCTCAGGCATTCGTGTGTACAACCTGATTACTTGAGACTCGGCATCTCAGCCTCCCATGAACCCCCTCCCATTTCTGCGCCCCCGAAGCGTTTTGTCTTTGTATTCTTCCATCAGGGAATAGGCGAATCGCCTGTTCCGGTCCCAAAGGAAACACATACACTTCACCAGCGCTTCCTAGGGCTTCCTGTATGTATTTGTCCAACAGGCTTGTACTGGCAATATGCGTTGACAACCTGTCACCTGGTTTCCTAGTCAGATGAGCACTATACCTCGCTTTGTTTTCCATTGTTACGACGGCCTCACTGATCGTCGTACGGTACAGTGGAAACAAATACAGACACCAGTGAAGGCACTAATCACTAACTTTAATTAATCACAAATAACAGTTTGCAACCAACAAGTTATTCAACAAGATTATACTCGTACAATAATTCAAGTTAAATTTGTCCACACGCAGTAATAATGTCAAATAATAGAGTTCCACACTAATTATAACACAGTAAATACTTCTCACAATACGTCGACAACAACTCGATCCGCGCTAAGGAAATCACTGTAAACTGACTGACTAAGCCAGATGCTCTTGCTTTTATAGGTCTCGCAGAGTTCCAGAATAACTTTCCATCCTTACTCCATCCATCCTTGCCAGCTTAATGCGTATTTCAAGTGTTCTTGAACACTCTGGAACGTACTATGTGCGGCCTTGGCTGAGGCTGCACCTGCTTGACTGGGGGGGGACGCTCTCGGCTGTTCGGTAGGGTTCTCGTTACAATATTTTAACAATTTCATCGCTTTGCGTATATTTTCATTGTGATTTCAATCTCTTCGTGTGCTGTCATTAATAGATCACAATATTCTCATTATCGACGCCTGCGTTCTAAGATTCTACTTCAACGGAACCCAAGTTTCAAAACCACAGAACAACACTTGCACCGCCATTATCTTATACAATTTTAGTCGAGTTCCTTTTTCCTTGTTTTCATTGCTAGTGGTTGATGAATTGTTCTACATATTGACTGAATCTTGGCCAACTTATGAGTAGCATCATGTATAACTGGAGTTAACATTCCAGTTACTTCTCTATCAATATATAATAAACTTCTGATGTATAAAATGATATTAAAAACGCGTACTAAATCGTACGATATCTAAATTTAAGGATACATTAATTAACAACATTGTTTTTATAAAACGTTTTCAAAACATACTATTAAGGAACGGCTTTTGATGTGCCCTGTTACGGCATAGTGCGAAGACTAGAAAGATAAACCCCTTCTAGTAAATTTGTAGGATCAAGTTTCAATGTGAAGGAACAAAACAGAGGTGAACACTACAAGATTAAGGTAGATTTGATATTAACAAATTACACTATTTAAATGTAAATTAAAGAGTTGTTCAGATTAGGTCAAAATTTCTCATTAGTCGTATGACTAGACTGCAAGTATAGGAAGTGCTGATTGAGTGTTTTATATACACAAATATTTTGTTATACAATAACTAATATAGACGAAGAAACGTCTCCCGATAATCGCTTTCACCGAGTAAAAACTAATAATAATTATTATTCTAACGATAAATAAAAATACAACAGTAAACAAAGTAGTGTCAGGGTTCATTAGAAAAGTGTTTTTACCTGAAATTTACTGAAGAAGGTTTGTGAAAGTTGAAGCCACTAGTCGACTAGCAGTTTTACTGTGCTCCTGAGTTCAGTAATAAACAAACTTTATATGCAGGCATATCGTTTGCAACGATATAATTAAATTCTATGGCCTATATAAATTAAACTCCAACGATTGTAATAAATTCTATATAGGCCAGACAGGAAGATCATTTTACTCCAGATTTTCTGAAAACACAAAAGCTTTATTCAATAACAACTTACAATCCACATTTGCCACACACATCCAGACAGAAAACCTCAGTTACACCAATATAAAAAACAATCTTGAAATTTTACACTACATACCCAAAATTCGAAAACTCAACACCGCAGAACAATGCGAAATATACAATACAAACACAACAAAATACAACCAAACAACATACTCAATGAACAATTACAATTTAAATCCAACACACTATTCGACACAATAATACACAACGCATACAATTCAGAATTCCGCGCCAACCCCCTTCCATCTCCATACACCCCCACACACAATCAGTCACCAAAAACCCGTTACAGGCTACCAACGCCTTGACGCATTCCGCATTTATACCTCACTGAGGAAGGAGTAAACCACTCCGAAACGTACGTTTGAGGAAGTAACAAAAAAGTAAGTTTTTCACAAGTGAAAGTGCATTAAATATTAATTGTTAAAGTGCTGTGAAAGAAGTGATGATCATTCAAAATAATATAATAATCAGTTTTTTACGTAAGCGTAGTGCCTGACGTACGTTTCAAGGAATCATGTTGCTCACAGTCAGGTACACGAAAACTCGAAGGTATGAAATCGTGTAATGTTAAGCGTAAGGAAGCTAGATTTTGGACCGCGACTCATGACCTCATGACTAGCTGTTTTTCCTCACATGTAGTGTTCAAGTAGGCAGCATTCTTTTTGTCTTACACAACAGTAGGAGCGAGACTTTCAGGGTGTTACCACATGTCGCCAGGCACACACGTTAGTTACAGTTGAGTTTGAAGTGAATAAATAAATGGATAAATAAATAAATAAATGTGTATGTGTGTGTTTTTCTTTGTGTCGTCGGTTCTTCTTTCTGTCCCTTCGCTCTCAATGCAGCAATCTTCGTTACCATATCCCATGTACTCGCCAAACCACATGCCCTGGCCACATCTACTTTATTTTTATTAATTATGTAAATGATATCATTTACTTGTTTGGGTTAATAATAATTCAGTTGTCGTCTGTTCTGACCTAGTCATTGTATAAAGCACACAATGAGTAAATTCTGTTTAAACACAATGGCATATGTCGCATATATTTCCAAACGCAATCCATCCTGTACTTACTGTGGCACTGCATCTTCACTATTTGTTATAATTTATCCAACTATCTCACTGCATCTAGTGCTTTCAGACATGTACCATGGATTTTCACATCCTCACAGCCTTATTAAACATTATATTTTTCTTTTCTATATTTATTCTCAGGGCTATCTTTTGACTTTCTCAGTTGAGCTTATATTTTTTAAGTCGACTGCATTTTTTTTTTATTTGACAATATAACACGATTCAACGAGTGAAGCGAGTTCTCAGTTTCAACTTGATCGTTTGGCATTTGTCTGTCTGTCTATCTTCTCTGTTTCGGGTAACTTTTGAATTGTATATCTCACGATAACTTTTGAACGCATCAAGCAATTTTCGTTAAAACCTGGCAGGCATGTCCATACTTTTACGCTTCAGAACTCTGCTGTTCTTGAGACTAATCCCCCCCCCAAAAAAAATAGGGACGGATGGCATAAATGTGAGGGGTCAAAGTTGTGAGAAAATCGCAAAAGCACACGTGGGGTAACACATAAAAGGGAATTTCAACCGTAATAATCTGCATATAGTGTTTATTTTTGAAAATTTCGAAAATTTTTCGACATCAGCGCCGAAAAGTGGGTGAAAATTTTGAAAAAAAAGCAAAATTCGTTGTGGGTATCAAATTAAGGAGTTGAAAACATGTTTAAATTGGTATCCAAGTCACTTATTGACAAAATCTCTATAATATTTACCGTATTTTATCCGTCGTGTCACTTCGTGTTGCGTTCGATTTGGTTTACTCTTTCGAAACATATGTTTCGTCTTCTGAAATAAAAAATAAAAAATCACTCAAAGTGAGGTCGTTAAATATTAAAATTGCAAATATTGAAAACAATTCTGCACACTAATCTGCAATTCTGCATGTAACGCGGTTATGTGCAGAATTGTTTTCAATATTTGCAATTTTAATATTTAACGACCTCACTTTGAGTGATTTTTTATTTCTGAAGACGAAACATATGATTCGAAACGCGTAAACCAATCGAACGGAACACGAAGTCACACGACGGATAAAATACGGTAAATATTATACAAATTAAGGAGACATATTAATGTAACTAACATATCAATTTAGTGTTAAGTTTTGGAAATTTCAAAATTTTGGAACACCAGAGGCTAAAAAAGAGATTAAAATATGAAAACATTGTGATGACCAACAGGATGTCAGACTAAAAGGAATCGTAAACCAAATTCGAATGTTTTAAAGTTTTAGTGTTTATTGTATCAGTGTGTACTCTAAAATTGTTATATTATTGCTAAAGAAATAGTAGAGGATTCAGGATTTTTGTAATTTTTCCCATAATTGAAAAATTATCTAATTTCGAAATGTATGTAATAATAAATATCTTCGTTTAAAAAAGTGAGGGAGTCTGCACTGCAGCTCAGGGAGCTTACTAGCTACTAGCTCAGACTTGAAAGATATATTCGGCCTTACTGTTCTATATTCTATATCGTGTACATAGAATATATTCTAGGCACATTCTACATATTGTTTTCTATATTTTATTTTATTAGCTAATCTGGCGATACATTGTAATTAAACGACACGGGGTCCTTTAATATATAATCAATTTATTAATAATATATTGTGTCTATATAAATCGCCCCTTTTCCCATCCTGTTTCTATGGAAACACCTTCCAAAAAAGCTGAGAACAGCTTTCGTGTGTGGATTTTGATGAGAGCTCTTTCGTTGTCTTTTTCAATTTATGTTTTTATCGATAACATGTGTTGTGTAAAATGATCTGTCGAGTTTATACAAACTATACTCTCGGTCGGGAAATATTCAAACAGAAATGCCTATAAACAACAGTATTTTCAATTTTATTCATATCCGTTTTAGACGGAATATTAAGCACCTATTTTCTGTGCCTTGATTTTATAAAACTATTAGAATGTATAAGAGCGTATAACAATCTATAATCAGTAAAACTATAACGTGACATTACTAATATTGTATCCTAAAGAAAGAAAAGGGTTGTGTTTGTGCTGTCTTTAAGGTTTGGTGAAAGAATGAAAAGAATATGTTCGCCTATGTACATCATAACTCGTTACTCACAACACCACCAGTTATAATGTGTGTGTGTGTGTGTGTGTGTGTGTGTGTGTGTGTGTGTGTGTGTGTGTGTTTACGATAAATATAAAAATATTATGTTTTTTCTATGCGAGAAGGCGATCTGCTGGCTCATCTGATGTTGAATTTAACCCTTCATGCTACAGTGAATGCTGCTGAAGTGGATCAAGGTGGGATTATCCTTAATAAAATGACACAAATATTTGATTAAGTAGACGATGTTGTAATTATTGGTTGTGTTAATGAAGCCTTCCTAAAACTGGATGAAGAGACACGCAACGTAGGACTTACAGTAAGTGCAGGTAAGATCAAAATTACGGTCTCAGAATAAAGACAATTCTTAAAAACCGGCTGACTGATCATTACGTTACTGTTTGTATAAGTCAATGTGTGTCTCTGAAGTATCAAACCGGCTGACTGATCATTACGTTACTGTTTGTATAAGTCAATGTGTGTCTCTGAAGTATCAAACGATGCGGCAGTTTCTTTGTTTTTGTAACGTCGGTGTAAGATGTTGAGAAGGCAGTCTGTTGTTTCACTGTGGAACGTTCTGTTAATTAGTGACGGTCAAGGTCTGTACGCCCGCAAGCGTATGCAACACGCATTACTAAGGCCTGCGCTGTAGTCGGACCAATTCGGTGTTGAGCAAAACATTGATAATTGGCTTTCGTTCGTGTTGTAGGATGTTTGCTGCGCACAGTCGGAGACGACTCTCTTGTCCTTCGCTACTGTTGCAGATTGTTTCCGACAAATTTACGAATTTGATCCGGTTATAAATAAAATTTAATGAAACAACAACACTTATGAAAAATGTTACAGGCAACCACCAGCAATACGTACACAACTTGACTGTACAAATATAGCTTAAACGGAAAAGATTAAAACGGAAAATACAATTAACTAATTCTCATTGAAGACACATCCTTTGTTTTATGAAAATTGTTTTTAGGTTTTGAGTAAAAGCTTCAAGATTCGTAATGGCAGTACCTTTACACATACACACACGCGCGCGCGCGCGGGAAGAAGAAGAAGAAGAAACGCTAATTAGAACTGATCTACGGTAGTAAGTACTACATGAATAATACGCACGAACCGATGTAATTAGATGTGAGAGTTTTTTTTAACAAGGAAAAACGAAGAGGATGTACAATGTTATTACCACGAGAAGTATTCGAAGTATTCAAAAGAATCAAAATAAACGTATTAATAGGGGGCTCTTATACATTACTGATATATCAAAATTCAAGAGGACCAAAAGGAAGTTCGTATTATCAAAAACTCGAATTATCATCTTCGAATTGATCACATTTAATTACTTTTTTATTTGTTTAGTTATTACACTCTACCGTGGAAGAACATAGAATATTATGTTTATGTAGTGGGGTATGTGTAATCTTTTTACAAAACACCAATCAGTAGGCCTAGCACTCTTTATCATTTGAAGTTGTTTTATGAGTTTACTCTCAGTGTTCGCGCGCACACACGTACACATAAAATGTTGGTATTTTGTTTTCCTTAGTTCGTATCTACTCAGCTGCCTATGATCCATTGAATTGGCAACAATTGGAGTGTGATCAGAGGACAAATCAAGGTAAGATTCAGTTTTTAGTATTTATGAGGGAAGCCTCTTATTATAAAGAAATCAATGAGGTCTGGTATTTGATTTGTACAGAAGGCCAATCGTCTGGTTGACCTGTGGACAGGAAAGACAGGGATTCTTGTCTTATGACTTTATATAAGATTCTACCCCTGGGATTTTCTAGTCTCGAACCCCACTGCATTGGTCTCGAACGGGTGTTTTGCATTGAAGTCATCCTCACCACAAATCGTGCACCAAGAATTCTAAGAAAGAAGCTGAAGTCAGTTTCATTGATTCTGTGTTTCGGGGGACAGTAGATTGCAGAAACAATTAGAGGGCCTCTTTGACCTTCAGTTAAAACGTTTGTCGCCTGTAGGTGAGCAGTTTTGACTTTAGAGACGAGATAATGTTTTATATTGTTTCGGATCAACAGAGCGTACCGCCACGTACCGTCAGGATGTTGGGTATCATAAATAGTAAATCCTGGAATTCTACTATGAGTTCTTTCTGAGAAATGTGTTTCAGATATTAACTTAACGTCTAACCTGTTGTCAATAAGAAAAGCTTTGAGTTCGAGGCTGGAGTCCATTAGCGTTCCACAGTCCAATCCTCTAATTGTTATTAATTAGAAAGTTTATTGACGAGTGTTGTAAGGAGATTAAGCATTACGCTATTTTTCTGGATGAGCTGACTGAACATAGTCTCAATTTTGTCAGGAAGTGTGAAAGTGTGATGTCCACATATGCTGTCTTTTTGGAATTGCTGTCATCAGGAGGCGAGGATTCTGAGTGTCGCTGTAGTCCTGCAATTTGTGCGTAAGTAGGAAAAGAAACATTACGGATATTCATGTTCTGTTCAGCGTTCATTCCCTAAAAATGAAAGGGCTTCCCCTAGGTATGGTCGTAGATACAGGACTTTTTCTGGCCTGCAGATTTTGTTAAACTTCACAGCCTTTATCATTACCTGTATGACGACCATCGCATAATGTACATGTGGCTGGTGCATTCTTAGGTTTGGAACAAGTTGCGGAGTTGTGTGCACCTCCGCACTTGACACACTGAAAAGGTTTTCTACAGTACGTCTTACTGTGACCGTATGACTGACAACGGGTGCACTGGATTATGAAGTTTTTTCTCCGAGGTGGCTCTACAGTAATTTGCATGTTACCTAAAGACCTTCAGTTATATATTTGTTTATTATTTGGTGCAGGTCCAAGATCAACAAAGAAGAGAGGGAGGGGTGTTTTGTCTACTGTGTGTCTAACGTTCATTATATTTTGGACAATGTGTCCTTTTTGTGTGCTTCTTTAATAAAGTGTACACCGATGAATGTTTTTTATGACAACCCGGTATGCTCGCTGTTCTTTAATTTGATATATGTGGTATATTAATAATTTTTTCGTCTTTGAGGTGACGGATTAATTTTCTGTAAGAATTATATGCAAAAGTGTTGATTTTCACCGTATTGTCATCGAACGATTTAGTTCTGCACTGTTCAGATTCTAAAATCTGTATGAGCTTATTGATCATTTATTTGTACTTAGGGACACCATGAAGGGACACAGGAGGAGGTCTAGGTACTTTCTGCTGAGCCAAGACTTGTGTAGGTTGGATGTCATCCGGGTCGCCTGTAGGTGACACCGTAAATCTGTTTTGTTCATTAACCGGCGTGTGTTTTAGATGTGTTTTCTGAAGATTGGCGACTTCTTTTTCGTTTTTTCACCAACTGCCAGTTGTGGAATCCGTCTTGTGTGAAGTCGATATTAACATTTTGCCTGGGTGTTGACTGTTGTAGGATGGAAGGGCTTTTTGCGACACAGTTACTGGAGGTAATGTAGACTGCGTATATGCGGTTCCTGAGTGGATCGTAGGAACAGGTTCCACGCTTGTTGACAGGGCTGGTTGATGATAATTCATTAGAAAGATAAACTAAAAGAGACATGCACTTCCAGATGAGAAATTTATGGTCTTGTATTTATGTTGTACAGAGAAACAGGTACAAACAACCACAAGCCGCAGACATACACACAATCCTACACGAACAAGCAGACGCACGCACGGCCCCTGGCCGGCTGCATGGATTTGACCGAATTTCCGATAAACATTCTGTTGTTATTTTTGTTGCAGTAATGCTTACATATATAATTCTATTTAGTAATAAAGGTAACGATAATATTAAGTACCCGCACACGACAGAACAACCGTACTGATCAGCTGCTCATGTCATCATTTTACGGAACCGCTGTGTAAAGCCGATTTACAGTTTGTAGTATAGGTCTACACGTTTACTATCTCTGTGCACGCATAATACAACGTCTACACACAAATGATGAATGATGACCCAGCAGAAACAAACACGAGCATTCAACCCAAAATTGTATCAGAAAATGAAAAAAAAAAAAATTTAAACAGCACGGAAACACAGACTGGACGTATTCAATTTACGCTGAATAGATGTGTGATACGGTGACTGTCTGATGGTGGCTGTCAGTCACCAAATTCTAACGAAAGCTGATGTCACTGCTTCGTCGGCATACAGATTAGCCTGTGACTATTCATAATTCATAATCAGCAACCAAGTTGTGAACATTCGTGGCTAACAGAAATGCTTTATATACATTGTATTGTGATGATGATCATTACTGAGGTGGAATTAAGTTTACACCAGACACAATAAAAGAATCACAAATTTGATTAAATATGTATCTAAATCATACTTAATTCAACAAGCCTTTACGCTGTCTCCTCTTTATGTCACAGCCACACTTAATAATTTGACACTTTATAAAGTGTCTACACACAGCGCGAAGTGTTTAACCACCTTGATGTAACTTAATATTCTCATTTATAATTATAGACAGTATCTTCCAGAAATAGTGGACCCTTCGCGAAGCGTCAGTAACAAGTTTGACAGATGCTGTATTGGTTCATTTTGACGGCATGTTTCCAGGCAGTTTTGGGACACTTCTTGACAGGTCCAAAGGAGTTTAGACCGATGATATAACTGGATACTGCAAAAGAGACTCTAGTTTTGGCACAGAACATAATTTTTTTATTGTACTGAAGAATAACATGAACAAATATAAGAAAAAATTACAATACTAATTCAGTAACAGGCATTATCATTTACGATAAGCAATTTTTATTACTGTAATGTATAAGATTTTAATAAAACTAATCGCATTATTACTAATCTTATTGTGACTACTCTATTGTATTTGAAGACAATGTGGACAAATACCAGAAAAATTACAATCCTGATACAATGGTATACACTAATATTGACACAAAAATATTTTTATCCTAGTACTATGTTATTAATTTTGTTCTACATATATTTTCAGTAATACGTGTAGTCAGTTTTCCTACCGAAATGTCCCTCATTTTTTTTTGTTTAACATAATTACTATTATAGCACCTGCTATTTCACTGCTTTCCTCTGCTTTCCTATTTCCTTCCAGACACGTCTCCTTGTTGCACACTTTTGCCAGGTGACATTTGAAGAAGGTTACTTACACCTGAGCTTTTATTTGTGGCCTCTCTCACTGATACCTGGTTAGTAGGCTAAGCCTGCCAGCATTTCGTTTAGAAAGCAGAACCGGCTTTCCTTAAACGCTTTAACTTGAACAATGCTTTTATAACACCACTTTCTCAGGCAACCTGGTATACTCTGTTCTTTTCATTAGTGATAAACCTCCCTAAATTTTTGGTGTCTGCTAGATCGCGGTCAATCTTCCGGACAGTAAGGATACAGTCTCCAGAGATTACAAGGAAACTTGCATAAAAAGAGATTTCGAGGCCACCATAAAATTTTCTGGTGCAATGTTTATTCGTTTTTGGAAATCCCCTCTAATATCCTGAATTTTGTCTTGAGTTCCACAGCATAGAAAAATCGTTGGACGTTGGACGTTGATGTTGGTTTGGATGAATTATGATAGGATTCTTACATGCTCATAGTTACGTTATTGATCATTGAGTACCTGTGAAGAAGCGTAGCATTACTTTTGCTATCCTCTGCGGTTGTGTCACTCTCGATTCTCTTTTCATTTTCATTTACATGAGCTGCCATAACGTCATCGTTATTATCGTCACAGTCTGCTTTTCCTTCTTCATTATAGTTATCATTGATATCTGTTTGTTAGATTTTTCCAAATCTTCAACTTCTAGAGCCTGTGGAACGGAGAAAGGTAAAGTGCTGGAAGCGTGTCTGAGTTTTGGATGAAAACCATACAAACCCCCCCCCCCATATATGGTGAACGTCCTATTATGCGATGGTAACGGTTGATTTTTGTACTCTACAAATTTTAGGCCTCTCGACCATTGCTTATTGTCTATTTCAGTCATCCAAGCCCTTAACATTCTCAACGCCCTTGCTGGATTTTTCGATGCTCCCTTGACTTTGACGATGGCTAGGTTGCATGAATATAAGGCGTCCTCAGCAACGAGCGAGGAAATCCATTCGGACGTTTCTGGAATTTATATGCAAAACCAAAGAAACAACGAGAGATTAATTTCGCAGCTTATGGCTGGCCATCAGCGTGTGCAGATCAAGTGAAATGAAGCTACCAAATAAGTGTAAGGCAAGTAGAAGTAACTGTGGGAATTATCAAGCTTAAAAGGACCGTGGGAAAATTGCAATTTACCTAAAATCACTAATTTATAGACTAAAACGACAAAACAGAGAGGCGGAAAAGGAAAATGAAGACGTGTAAGAGAACTAAGCATAATTAATAGTGTTGTTAAATATCTCTAGATTGTAATAAATATTTATTACCCAGTCCAATTGAAAATGTCATTTTGGTTCATTTTATTCAAATACATATTCATATAATACATAAGGCCAACCCAAATTTTTAGACATAAAGTAAGCAGACATGTACTGCTGGACTTTCGTCAGTAGACGTAATATAATGGACCGAATGTAATTGGCCTTAAACTATTAGACATTACGTACGTCATTGAACGTTATTTTATTGAACTTACTGAGAGACTAAATTGTCATTCAGACGAACTGGCCTCATACAACATATCTGGATAATACTGGTAGTATCATCCACATTATGGATAATAAAATAAAATAAAATGAGTTTAGAAAGAATCTGAAAACTAATAACACACCGTATGAATAATAATTAACATTTTATAATGAAATCTTCATAAAATTTTTCGAATAAAACATACTTAACGGTAACCAGAAAACTATCCTGGAAGTTCGTCTAGCTCTCATTCGCATAGTGTAGATTACGAAGATTAGGCTCTGATTAGGCACGAAACGATGTCTTTTTATCATCCGTAACATTTTTTAAAACATTTTTGATTCATGTGCTTACAAGGAGGAAAGTATTTCATTTGTTGGAGTTGTGTAGGGACAATGAAACAATAATATAATACTTTGCTTTAGTCTAGAAGTATCTTTGTCGTACAGTACAGCCTTGCAAAGCACTAAATCTGTTGTTTGTTCGTTAATTAACAGGTAGTTAGCAATGGCCTGTCGGAGGCTAAATACATGTTCGAACGAAATTGGAAAATACGAAACACGAGTGTGAAAAGTTTAGGTCGCCTGCGCTTGTATAGGCCTATCTGTAATCATGTAAAAGTAATCTCCGTATGAACAATGTTTAGGCCTGAAAATCACCTTCGTCACCACCTATGTACTGACATAACTTTCAGATTCAACAATATAGAGGCCTACATATACGACTGGAAAAATCCTTTTTTATCATTGGTCGTCTACTATGAGAGAAATTTTCATTTAGTATACAGAAAAATAGAATGAACGTGTGGGAAGAATAGGATAAGAAGCGATATTCGGAGATTAGTCTGGAGCACAAACCAAACCCCATCCAGCCTTGGTGCAGAACGTTTTCAGGCAGTTAAAATGGTAAACAGGATAGGGTAAATAAAATTAATGGAATTTATATTTCAAAGCCGAGGTTTTGTTTTAGTAAAAAAAAAAAAAAACAGTCGAAATGAAGATGAGTACTGGTCTCGACAGGAAAATGTAAACATTGACTTGAGAATGTAAGCTCCGTTAAACCTCTTTAAGTCAGCTCAGATCCCGAAGTAAAGGGTCTCTAATGTTACTGTTTATGGTGAATACTTGTACTCTTATTATATATATATTGCGACAAAACAAATATAAAGCATAGTATTAAAAACACAATAATAATAGTCTTTTTTCTGGAGTAAGGTATACATTTTAGACAACTTTAAAAATGGTCTTTGGTTGACAAAAATTATTTATTCTAAATTTAATAATGTCTATTAATGATTTGAAAGTTTCTTTCCTTAAATGTCTATTTTACTTGGTCGTTGAATTCCTTTTGCGAAACCGTTGAACCGTTGCACTGCCACCTCTCGCGGCCTGTTGAATCTGCTACCTCTCGCTGCCTGCTGGAAACTGCTGCTCTGATGACACGTGGACTCTCCGCTCACACTCATGC
Source organism: Magicicada septendecula (assembly GCA_034769895.1). Lineage (NCBI taxonomy): Eukaryota > Metazoa > Arthropoda > Insecta > Hemiptera > Cicadidae > Magicicada > Magicicada septendecula. Next base: position 225,785,942 of record CM068376.1, on the reverse strand, counting down.
ACGCCGATACACCGATAGCGTTTATCTCTTTACTCAGGGCTTGATAATGGGTTGTAATTTAAATTAATGTAGTGTCGGTGTATTGAACGTACACCTTCCCGAGTCTTGATGTGTCCTCGCGTTTACACAGATGTATTCCGGTAAATACACCTGTCCTATGCGGAAATCTTGACTCTCGCGAGAATAGCACTATTTAAATTAATAATTTATTTTATATTATTTATGTTCTAGTACCCAATAGGATTTTAGCAAACGGGCAACTCGTTGCTAAGATTCCGTACTCGTAACCGTTATGTAGAACGTATACAGATACGAAAAACTCGCACAGAGAGAACGTCTGTTATAGTCGAGCTGATAGGTGGAACTGGCCGAAGCTTCCTTCGCGAAAAGCCAATCTGATTGAAAATAGGGGCCTCTGATTGGTCAAAACCCTTAGCACGTGATTGATGGGTTAGATTGATAGACAGAAGTCTGATCAAATTTGCTGAAAACTGGAAAAGCAGGTATAGATTTTATCAAAAAGTTTCATGACTTTCAGAAGATAAGGATTTTTTAGAAAGATGAATTCTGTTAAAAAATACATATTAAAATAATATGTTTCGAGTCTTTGACATAAGAAAAATGTAGTGCTAATTTAGAAGCATGAGCTGTCCAAGTCTCAATTCAATACGTTAATTTAAAGCAGAGTTATTCACGTAAATACGAATCACACGCGCACTAAATTCGCACTTAACATAACAAAATATAAATTTATGGGCATTTTGACATACAACAGTTATATACCCATTTCATAATTCAAAACTTATAGCAATTTTACAAAATTTAAACAAAATCAATTTTCAACATGTCTATAACGTCATAAATTGGTATAAAAGCATGTAGTCCTAGCTACAAATACCCTTTCTGCGATGTTCCATTGCAATATATAATATAATATTATATTATATTATATATTATTTACTATTAAATTATTACTATTATTACTCTAGTCACTGTTTTATCCAGTATTATCTGTTACTGTAGAGACTTTCAAGATAAAAACACTGAGCTTGCTAGATTTATGCCCGGTAATTTGAGTATCTAACATTTACGCCTGAGCTACGTATAGTACACGTGACATTAATGTCCTACTTAGTGTTTATGTTCAATACTTAACCTTTAATTTAACCTCTTTACTATTTTGACCTTCTGCTGTAGAAGCGAGTAGCGCTTGGTGATTATGTTTGTTGCGATGACCTTCAGTGGCTTCACTTTCTGTTTTAACGGAAACAGACCACATCGAGAACTGCTTAAGATTTCTGAGCTAGTGGTTGTTGCTTCGACTCCCGTACAGACGTTTCAGTTTCAAACGCACTATTGGATTTCATGTCTGTGGCAATCAACATAATGTTGGGTTTCAATTGAGCAGTATGCTCCACGCTTTTCCTTAACTTCTTTTGGTTCGTCAACATTCCATACCTTCTTGTCCCATTTTCTGTCTCTGTTCGGTGTTGTTTTCCCTAACCTGTATTAGGAAACTTGTTGTGTTCAGCATGCTTCTGTCATTCAGACATTTTATCATTTAATCCTTTCCACGTTCTCCGCAGTCACTTTTCAAGACTTTCGTGTCATGTCTTCACTTTCTACCTCAGTATATCTATATTTCGTAGTCTTAAGTGATTCACAAATTCTGCAGATAGAGTATTTCACTAACCGTTTTCATAATATTATTTAAAATAAGAAATATAAAAGAAAAAATTGTTTTAATGTTTTTAAAATATAAAAGAATACACTTTTATGAATACACTGTAAAGTTTGTATTCATAAAAGAATCAGGTACTTTTACACGTGTGTAATATTTTATTTAACGCATCAGGTTCCTAAGCGTGCCATGGTGGGTTCCAATCCATCTTAGCATCGTTATTTTATTATGGGGTCTATCCGGGGAGGGGGGGTTGACAAGGTGCACGCGACGCTCAAGAAATCTCAAATTCGGCATACAGGGTGCGCGCGACAGTCAATGTGCCCTTTCCGAGGGTTTATGCAAGGTGCGTGCGGAGGTCAGTTTTGGTCACTCTAAGCCAGATGTGAAAAGAAAAGAAGGCCGCTGATTTATAATTTGTTATGTTGTTACTTTCGTGGTTGCATATAAAGTAATAAAGTTGAAAATAGTATATGCGTTGTGGTTAGAATCAAGAATTAGCAATTTGGCCGTTGGAAGTGCTAATGTTGAATTATTCGAAGTTATACGTTAAAACACATACTTTTGTTACAATACCTTTAGTATATTGTTAGTTTGAATCGTACAGTAGAGAACACTATAAAATATGCAATAGAAAACCTCGTACACTACAATACTTCTATTGTCACTACAATGCAAAACTTAAACACTAAAATAGGCCTACGTTATTAGATAAAGCTTTACTCCTTATACAGTATATATGATGCTATTTTTATAAATTCTAACCTAGTAATTTTTCTTCGTTTCTGACTCAGATTTAATGTTACTTAAAAATAATTGTTGTCTCTTAACAAACTTCGAATGTTTTTCTTATTGTCTTTGTGTATATACCGACATACGTAGTAATTTATATGTCTTTCAGTACCTCCAGAAAAGCAAAAACATTTGCTAACGTTGAATGAAACGCTTCATATTTTTTGGGACAAGCACTGTTACCCTCAGTGACAAACGGTTGTTTAGGCCTACATACTGTAATCTCAAACGTGAATGTTTATGTATATTAGTAGAAAGCATATTTTTTTTAGCAAATATAAGTCAACAGAAATTAAACGAATAAGATAAAATTATTTAGGTGCCAAAAGACATCCGTTTATTATACTGTTCAAGCAGCGTGTACGTGAAACAGTTTTTGTTGTTCATATATTTCAGTTTAATTAAAATTTTAATGTTTGAATCTCGTATGAGGGGTATATAGCCTATGTCTGAAGATGGAACGATCGTTCTGAAACGCGTGACAGAGCTACTAGAAGTCACAAGACGGAACTGAAATAAGAAAATATATTAAGTAAATAAAATGTTACCTCGCGCGCACCTTAAAATAAGGAGTGACTAAAGGCACTTATAAATTAAATGTAACATAAATACATGTAACAAATGTAACACGACATATAAAAAATAAAATTAAAAAATGAATGAAAATGAAAAAATATAAGGGAGTGGCGAAGAGACTCAATAGGTAAGAATCGTGAAGATTTATTTATAAACTGTAAATTCATTCAGTAATAGAATTATGACATCAGCGGTGACCATGAATTCAAAATTATTTTTACTATTTGTTTATGTATTCCAGCTTCAGTTCGAGACCGGTTCCCGTTCTGTCAGTCGTCGCGCAGTTTTGCTGAAGTCTATTCTAATCGTTTGATTTGTCTTTAACTATTAATTTTTCATTTGATTTGTCTAACGTATTGTTACTTACAACGATTTATTGGCTGTGTTTAGTTTCCACACTTACAAATATTTTACACATACACAGTTTACAATACACAACGTACGATGTACAATGTATGTACAATTTAAAATGTAAAACCGTAAGCAAATAGCAAGCACACCAGCACGGAAACACGACTATAATGAGTCTGAGGGCTGCCACTTTGTACGATTTTATTTTTAAAGTATAGAAACCACATGTTACAATCCACTATGTTTCTATATTCGTGAAATTTGTGAATCCACTAAAAATAGTTTGGTAATTAGGTTTTAATTTGTTTTATAACTTAATATATTATGAAAACTAAATTAATTATGAATGTAGTACAAATACTGATATTAAATATTTTTTTCGAACTCCGGTTGACACAGTTATGAGCTCACTGCCTTCCGATGCGTGGCATCCCGAGTTTTTACAATGTCCAGCCGGGTTCTCGGCTTACAGTTCTAACGGGTACCTGTTCTCATCAGCTGCTCTACCTACCTGCCTGACCGTGAGTTGAACTAAAGTCCGTCGAGGATATAAAAGAGTTAACTAAATAAAAACTACCGTTAGCGTTATCGACGATCCTTTTATGTCTGTTTTATTATTGTGTGTGGATTTTGTAACTCGTTTACTACTTTACTTTAAACTTACTTTTACTTTACATTACCTTTACTTTTTAGTGTATGTTACGTTGTATTGCAGTGTTAGTGCAAGGGCATGAAGTATGGACGCTTGTTGAAGCGAGTTTTCAGTTTTGACTCCACCGTTTAGCATTTGTCTGTCTGTCTATTTTAATGTATATGTCTCACGATAACTTTTAAACGCATCAACCGATTTTTGAAAAATTTGCCATGCTTGTCAATACTTTTACCCTACAGAACTATTTTGTTTTTGAGATTGATCTCTCCAAAAATAGGGGGAGGTGGTAGGGGAAAATGGGTTGGGGTCAAAATTGTAAAAAAATCGCAAAAGCCCGTGTGGGGTATCAAATTAAAGCGAATTTTACCCACAATCTGAATGTAGTGTTTATTTTTGAAAATTTCAAAATTTTGGACGTCAGGGCCCAAAAGTGGATGAAATTTTTGATAAAATTGTGAAAATTCATGTGGGTATCAGATTAAGAGAATTTTGACTAATGTAGTGTTGAGTTTTTATAAATTTCTAAATTTTAGGACCCAGGGCCAAAAAAAGAGATATGAAAATTTCAAAAAATATTCTGAAATCCAGTAGTGTCATACTGAATGAAATTGTAACCAATCCGAATGTTTCGAATTTTTGTGTTTATTGTATGATTGTGTACTCTACAATTGATATGTTACTAAAAAAATGGTAGATAAACTAGGAGTTTTGTAATTCCTCCTGTAATTAAACAATCTGATATCGAAATTTATGTAATAATAAATTTACTTCGTTGAAAATAGTAAGCGAGTCCTGCAGCTCAGGGAGCATACTAGTAAGCCGAAACTACGTGAAAGAAAAGTAGGAGGAAATTCAGGAAAAGGATGAAATTAAAAATGAAGTTTTTCGAGGACATTAAAATTTAAAACCGATGATAGTACAACGGCTATGAGATTACAAGAAAGAAAATTGGGTTCGTTAGGAAATTTAAAATGTTCAGATGGATATTCAGCAAGATAATGTATGAAATAAAATTACGAGGATCCATCAGAAGAAGTAGAAAAACGGCATGGCAAGACGCAGAAGCAGCTGAAGAAGAATATCCAGTAAGAGGTGACTAAAACGTTTCCACAAAACAAGAAAGAATGGACTTAACTCAACTAAGCCGTTTTACACCTCACAGTGAAACCCCTTAATACTAAGTAAGTACGTTTTATGTTAAGGTGCGGCGTCTCCATGTTGGATGTGGCCTGTCTGTTCTGACGGCCAGTTAGTCTCTCAGAGATACGAGCGGTGTAATGACTCAGAAATTAACATCGAGGTGTGACAGGTTAGCACAGGATGGAAGGTAATTGAGCCGATATGGCAAAACAATAATGGGCCCTATTTCTCCATTCCAAGTCGTTTAGAATTTCAGACAGTACTCCGAACGTAATAAGAAAATCTAATTTGCGTAGTATCAGATCATCCAAAAAACATTATGTTAGTATGAAATGCTATATTTTTAACAACGTGAATGTGAAAAAAAGAGTGGGTGCTGGGAAAACAGAATAAACACGATGAATTGGAAGAAAGAAAATAAATCAGAGATGGTGAAGGTTTACTGGGGCGGTTTAAAAATAATTTTCGATTTTTAATATTTCATTTTTAATGTTATTTTCCATATTCGTACAGTATTACAATATTGATAACTGGCTTTTATGTTCAATATAACTAAAAATAATATTTTTATGTCGCGCGCAGGAAAGAATATTATTGATTCTCGTGGTTGTTAAAGAGGATATGTCACCAGTGTCTATGTACAAGGGCTTATAGGTACCCTTCAAGCAGTTTATATGTTTGATAAAGTATTTCTTTTCTCGTAAATGTTATTTGTATATAAAACAAAGAATATGATAAACATATATACCAATAAAAGTCATCAGTATTTATAGTTTTACATTTACTGTATAGAAGTCATTTCGTAAAGCCATTTCTATGAAGTGCAGCAAGTACGTCTATTGTCACACACACATTATTGGCTCAGAAGAGTGTATTGCGGTAAGGTTCTACCTTGTTTTCCAAAACAAACGGCCGTTAATAAAGTAGCATCGTGTTGTTCGCAGTTATCAGGCGTGTCGCAATTAACGTATCGTTTACTATTTACTCCTTTGTTTATCTTGTCAACGTATTTATAAATATGTTTTAGGTAATAACATTTGAATCTGCGACGTTAGGTGTCGGAACGGTCGTAATCAAAGTAAGATTATTATCATCGTGACGGAGGCCACCACTACGGTGACGTCAGCGCGTCCTTCACGGGAGAAACCACTCAATTACGTCACTCCGATGATGGCTGGTGACGAATGTTACGTAGGCCAGAGTCAGCTGTTTGCTAACCGATCCAAAACAACACTGATACACTTAAACATAATTCAGTATTCATAATTTTAATGTTTAAAATTTTAAGAAGATTTAAAGTTGACCAGCTGACACACGGTACGCAAGTAAGGTAAGGTGAAACAGCACTACGGCGTAGGTAGCTTCCCCCAACCCCATCTGATGAAGTCGTTTAACTCTCAGGGGCAAAGAAAGGAACTACTGCCGCCCTATATGCTAGTCACTATGTGACCCGGATCTAAACTGTCAGGTAATTGCAAATGGCTGGAAGTAATTACAACTTGACATAAAGTAAGCGTAAACATAAACTACAGACATATTTTAAACCATGGAATATTGCCCATGGTCTGCCCGTGAAGTGAAGGGGAAGAAGAGGACGCAGTGACAAGACAGAAAGTAAATATGGTACACTTAGATTTCAGTGTAATTATAATAATTTTTTTACTTTATTCCATCTGTTATAACATGTTCCGGCGGCCTAACTCTATTACAGAGGCGGACAAAGGCTATCTAAGGCAGCTTTTTTATTTAGGAGCCCCAGCTACAGTCTCTTTGACTATTTTTTTACTATATTTTATAATTTTTTAATAATACTTACCTACGTTTTCTACTCATTATTTATAGAGTCTAAAGAGACTTAAATTAATGTTTTATTACTTACAATTAAGTTTCATAAAAATTAAATTCTGTTTTCGAGCCTTATTTTGCAGAATTTATCTATTATGTCATCATATCCAAAGAAGATACTGTTTTATTTCTATAGAAGAAATGTAGCCAGATTTTTCAGTCTTCTCTCGTTCATCGTGATCTAAGATTTTTTTTTTTCGATCCAAGTTTTCAGAAAGTTTTTACGTGAGGCCACAGCCACGCAAATTGTAAAAAAGTACTCTAGGATGAGACTCTAGGTTGGGGATGGATTCAGTGAACCCCATTTGACAATAAACCGAAGAACGTTCTTGGGTGTTCATGTAATTGTTGCATTAGTAGCACGTACTCGCAGACATTTTTTTCACTTTTTGCACCACTTTTGTTCAAGGAAATCGCTATTTACTAGACTGCGCTTTTCTACTGCCGATAATAAGTCATTACCAGAGGCTTCCATTAAGAATTTTGTGTGATATTAAACCGACTCGGAATCGTATCCGATTGTGCGACGTACGAGCGAATTGTTTCCTCATTATATTCTACTCAAAAGCGATGTTATAGTCTATAAAATAGAGATAAAGGATTCTAGATGAATGTTGTTACAACTAATACGACTCCTCCCTCCCAAGTTGAAGCTCCCCGTCGCCCCTCAGTTCTCCTGTACTCCAGTGACTCCTTATATAAAACTTGTGAGTTTTCCAGGTTACAAGGAAAGATCGATGTTCTTCCCTCCATTTTGTTCAAGGATGCCTTTGTTTTAGTCTTTCATCTGGTCTCTGTTCTAGGATTTGTTCTAGAAGTCGTCCATTGCCCATTCGACTGACACTCCGCATGATACTTTCTGTTTTCGTTCTATACCGTTCTTTATTGTGGAGTCCTGGTCAGTTAAGCTTAGAGCAAATGAGAACGGTTTAGAGCTCAGTTAAAAACGGTAAAGAACGTTAGGCTAGACAAGTTAGTCCAGTCTAAACAGTTCACGTTACAACTGAAAATATAAATGTGAGAACTTATGTTGCACCATAGAATTACAACGGTTATAACTTAGTTACAAATAAATATAATGTATTGTAAAATATGTTCACGTGGTTTCTTTTTGTAAAATAAATGGACGATCATTTAGTGTGTCGAACTAGAGCACTATTGTGAGTCTCATGTGTTTATGCTTACTTCAAAGGTACGTGTTTCGTGCATGTAAGTTACATAGAGCAACGAAAACCGATCTGATGATAAGCTGAAAATCGCTCGAAAACACTTATCGGGAGTCACGGGAAGCAGCAATTTGGGTTCTATATAAGCAACTAAAACGTATATGTATAATAATAAATTACGAATTGGCCTATAATTATAACATAATACAGATTCGGGACGTTATCAATGGAGAAAAATACACTATTTCGTAGTGTGTGTTCACTTCTTGTATGCCGTTATGAGTGCCGGTAATTATTGTAGAGTGTTCTACGCTTCTGTTTGTTTGACGTGGCCCAAAGTGCTTCCATTACAGTTCGAACATTGCTTGATGATTTTTTCTTCCTTACTATACACTGTACATCTGTCGGTTTTCTCCTTCAACAGTATGGTATACTATGTCTCGTGCTTGTTTAAACGTCATATTTTATTTGTCTCCACAACGTTTACTAGGTCTTGTTCTAATATTTTTTAAATGAAGTTTCATTTGTTGTCTTTGTGCCCAATGTAACACAGCAGATTCCGCTACGCCCACTCTAGATTGAATTTAATTTGTCTATATCAGCTTTTACGAAGGTGAAAAAAATAACCGGGTCTAACACTGATAACATACTCAACGCGTAGGATAAGACAGTCGTACATAATTTTGTTTTTGTTTCTGAAGAAAAAATCAGTGTTAATCACTAACGGAAGCACGCGTAAAAGCTATTGAGTTATTGGTCTCTGAGTCAACGCCATGAAGACAAAAGCTATTGAGTTATTGGTCTCTGAGTCAACGCCATGAAGACAAAAAATCATACATTAAAAGAAAAAAGAATCGCTAATTCTCGTAGTGGCTGCTTCAAGTTTTGCCATACACGGCTTAACTTTCTGTAATCGTATTGTTTCCTTATACGAAGGGGCTTTAAGTAATTACTATGTAAAGGGAGCGTATATAGGCATAAACTGTCTGGTTTCAGCCAGTGGGGGATTATCCATAACGCCAGGGTATGCTGCAGCACCGGGCCTCAGCTGTCAGAGGGGGCACCATCCAGCCCTAAATCACAAAAACTTATGTTGAGTTGTTGAGTTCAACTATGGGAGATGGGAGATTATCTTCGTTAGCAAGGTTATACTTAAATCGCTCGATTTAGAAGACATTATACAAGACTTCATTAAAGCAAAATCAAGAAAAAATGGATCCATTAGTATTTTCTAAGCTTAAGTACTACTATCCTCATTGTAATCAGTATGTAGCTAAATATTTGTTGTACGCGTACTTTGAGAGTTTAATAAAATAATTGTTAATTTTCGAAATCGTGTATATCAGTTATCGGTGTAAATAATGGATAAAAGATTTAATTTTTAATCGGGGGAGGGGGCGCCAGTCTGATAGCAGCATAGGGCACCACGTCCCTGGTTTAATCAGATTTTTTATAGTTTTGTTGTTGTTTTGTTCGTAATTGTATTTACGCGAAGATAACTCTTGCTCAGTGCAATGGAAGTGTTGTTATTGCTGCCGATTGAAGTCTGTTTATTGTGTCCGATTAGTTATAAGGAACGGGTATACCGTCGTTGATGTGAGACAGTATCACAAGTATATTGTAGGTAAGACTTGTTACGGGAAGCTTGTGTAACATTCATTAGCTGCATGCTTACTCATAGATTTTAGTTACCAAAAGAATAGAATTGCTTACTTCATGTTTTGTATTGAAGGGGTAAGTTCCATAAATTTTTGTGAGGGTCTTACGGCCTCTGGCGTATTTCGTCTACCGACTGTCACTTCCTTAGATGTCTCGATAGTTCTAGCTCTCATTCCTGCTCTCTCTCCGTCTGTCTATGCTTATGCTAGTTTTCCACGCATAGTTAGACTGTTTAGAATACAGTAACCTTTAGGGCGTCTCTCGTCTCCGTTTCCGACATTTTAAAACGGCACGATAAAAGTCAAACTTAAATCACCCGTTAGCGGGAAAGGGGTCCGTTTTGTCGCCTCATTTGGAAATTATAGCTTCCTATAAATGTAGCCAACATTACCGACTTTTTTCACCACAGCTGGTAGCAAAAAATACCCCTGACGTAGCCATCAAGAAAAATGACGTATGACAAGAAGGTCGGTAACCATCTGTGATATTTGGGCTGCAAACTACCAGCGAGTTATAAACAACTCGCTTATGTGTTTCCGACGAACACGACTACACATAATCGTACAAACGTGGTATGTGTGTAGCTGGGAACGTGTATTAACGAACAATGATAACTTATTTACTTTAATTAGTTTATATTGGATCAACTCTTTTGCGTAATGTACGTGTTTCTTAAACTACTGAATTCATGATCGTCGAATGAACAGAAAATAAATTAATCAAAATTAATAATAGGAATAAAACTTGAATTACTAGTGCGTTAATTTTGTGTAACAAATTCAATAAGATACAAGTTAGGGCATGCTGTGGAAGTTTTTAATAAAACATGTGGAGAGATCACATACAGACTTTTAAAAGAGAAGCCTGTATTCTCTATGGATATTCTTTTAATAGAGAAAATATTAGGAAAGGTTTGCGAAATGTTTTAACCGAGCTGTTGTCACCTGCGGCTTATGAACATATAATGTAAAAAAAAAGTGAAGAGATATTTGAAAAGTTTTATTTCAAATATGGCTGTGGAGGAAAATGGGTAACCATAAAAGAGTAAACGACGTCCTTAAAGGACGAGGAGGAGGTCCTTAAAGGACTGGCAGAAAGAAGCACATTAGGAAAAGGATAGCTAATTGGATTGCCCGTAATCTCAGTATGAACTGTGTGCATAAATTAATCGCTGAAGGGAAACTGGAAGACAATAGAGCTAAAAGAAGATTAAATTGTGGAATACTGATTGATAAGAAGGAGGGGGAATCTCTGTCAGGAAGTAAAGAGTGTTGTACAGGAAAGGATAGTTAAAGAGATAGTAGGTATGTGCTGTGCATCTGAAACCTCTAGTTGGACAGTTTGCTTCAAAATTTGTTGTAACCTATCGAGTGGCTGCTAAGTTACAACTGTTTGTTTGACGTGTTTCCGGAGGTGAAGTTGAATCATTAGAATGAACCGTTCTTCTTGAAGACAATTTATTGTGATTAGCAAAATACAAACGAACTTTTACAAGTTACTTTATACAAACTCTTCTTGACAAACTATAAGTCAGTTAATTCAATTACTGATTTAAACTCTAAGTACCTTCAGTTACTAGTACTTAGTTCACAAATTAATGTAACTAGTTTTAGTTACTTCAAAAAATTACAAAAACAAACTATTGACAACATCTGGTTTTCCGGCTCTCTAAGAACACCTTCCAACACAGATCAAGGTCAAAATAAAAATGAGAAAAGATGAGCAAGTTCTCTTGGATCTCTTACAATCAGATCTGTCTTCTCCAGCGAATGCTAGAGTTTTTATAGTACATCATCGTGGGTGTAACCCTTTATATTGCGGGACTGTTCCCTCCTCTTAATTCTAAATCCTTAACTATGATAGGCTAAAACTAGTTGGAGTAAGGGTAGTTTCATACAATTTTTATAAGACTTTCTATTATTCGTCAAAGACTGTATCATGTGACCCTACGTCACGATTTGGGGGTATTTCACTACTTTAGATTAAAAGTTCTCACGGAATAAAACACCTGCTTTAACCAATGTTCCCACGGGGTACAGCTGGCTTCACACTTGTGCCCCATTACTTGACTCCCCCAAAAGGATATCAAATTTGTGTGACATATTATATTTCCTGTCTGGACCTTGTCACCATTAATTCTTATTTGATGTGTCTCACCAGATTTCCTACGATTATCACTTCCTGGACAGTCACGCTTATTGAGAAAGGGTGAGTTACCATTCACAACCCTGGGAAAATTTCCTAAAACTAATTTTATGTTCAAAACATATGCTACAGTCTCGTATACACATCTGACACCTGTCCCTGTTTCTCCACACAACTAAAAATTTCTTATTTTCTCACTTCTAAGTAACAATTATGCTACAAGTACAGTAAGTACAATTGACAATTACAACAAATTATTGTATATTGTAATTATTGTGTACGGTATATAAATCTTTAAAGCATTTTAAGGCAGAGACTTCTGTCTGTACCTCGCTGTCATGTGATGCGTAATTTCCACCAACGACCGATCATTTCTGCATGCTATATCCTTAGGACGAGTGACGGTATCCGCTTCAGTTCTGCTGATATCTCTCCCAAAAAATCTCGTTTGATGCTTTTTGACGCTAAATACAACACAGGGTAAATAACACCCGAAGAAGTACTTATATGTACACATATATACTAACAGGTTTACATGTCGACTCATACCCTATTCTTATTATGCTTATAAAGTGTAAAATAAATAATTATATTATTACAAGTGTATAAAAACCTCTATCGTTGATGTTTGTGTTTATCTTTATTGATCTGTTTTATTACTGCCAACGTTTTGCAGGTTGTTTCGATTTTTCCTCCCTCTGTAGACTGCTGTAACCGTTTGTAACTTTTTGATGTAATGTTTTGTTTTGTTACGACATCATCCAATGTAGCGTGCAATTTTTGGTATGGTTCAATTTGTTTAGTGTAGAATTTCATAATTATTGAATATTTGGTGTTTCGTGCGTTTAATGTTAGGATCTGCAAGATTCCTGATTTTATTCGCCCTTAGCGCGTCAAATTTTTGTTCGGTATACATTTTGTCTACTGCGCCATCGAATTACTGTGTCTAAGGTGTCATACTGTGTATGGCCGCGCTATATACTACAGCTCACTATAGCTATACAATGGTATAGCTATACATCGGTAGATGAGGTTTTGTGCAATCCTGAAACACGCGGTAGTTTGAGCAGCGGAATTGAAAAAGAATGCACCCCAAAACAAAGGAAACGAACCGCTGTGTTTACAATTCTAGCAGAATTTGGAGCAGAACGGTAATCGGTTCCAACACTGGACGGCAACTCAAAACCCACCTGTCTTCTCTAACTTGGATTATGAAACTTAGAAATAACTTAATAAACAATTAATTTTAACGATGAAGGGTTTGCGAGGATCGGTCAAAAACGTATAATACAAATTTTAAATTATTTGTGTCGACGTTTCGACAATATTTATTGTCATCATCAGGACCTGTGTACGGATACAAGAGAAACTATCAAACACAACAGATAAATTGGTTGAGTGAATGTGTTTGTGTATGTGAGTGCGTGTGTTTGCGTGTGCGTAAACAAAACAGTGAAGGTGAAGGTGTGAAGGTGTTGAAACAATTTGTTTTACATCACCAAAATAATTGCATTATTATATATTGCTTTCCTTAAATACATCGAGAAAATTATAATACCCCAGAAAAGTGTACAGTACAAATGTAGCATATATATTATGGTTATTATCTCGAACTGACTCGGATAATGCAGTTTACAGTCGAATACTGGAGGAACCAACGCGAGGCAGTTTTACGCAACATCCCTGTTCGAAGTGACAAACGACTCCATCCATATGCGTGAGGTTCACTGACACTGAACCTGTGTCAAACAAATTGTGGTGATTACAAAATTTTCAACGAACTTCACAATACTTTTGCGATCGAATCAGAACACAGTTCGCTCTGTAATATTTTATACAGTAGTCTAATAATAGCACGTGAAAGAACGATGGTTATGGAGTAAAATAGATATGACAGCAATCAAAGTAAATGCAACTAAATAGAACGTGAAAAGTTAAATAGATAATAAAAATGTGCAATGGCAGTAGTGGGAACCGCTAGTTTATACATTGTTATCGATTATGTATATTTGTGAAGAGTTTAATATATAGACCTACAAATATCTACGGAAACTTACGAAAAATCTAGGACTAAATCGTTTACACTTAGACATTGTGGATACAAATTCATCTACAAGACCAATACAAGAGTATGGCATTTTTAGTGTATTGTCTGCTTTAAAATTGTTACTTTGCTAAAAAAATTATTTTAGTAAGGGAGATTGTGTAATTTTTCTAATTTTTGAACAATCATCAGTTATTGAAATGACGCCTAATAATGCCTGTATTTCGTTCCAAATAGTAAGCAATTTCTGCAATACGGAGAGCTTACTAATGTTTCCCTAACAACTTCATTCTTCTTTTACAGGAAAAGTACTTTTGTTGTGTCAAAATATTCTGACACGTGGATATCATGTGAAGTGACACTTCACCATCAATGACTATTAAAAGATAATTACAACAAACCTTATAACAAGTATATATTATTAATGTCACCTATTCTATTTGCAAACGTTTCGTTTATTTATCGTAAATGAATGTTTTTTTAGTAATTTAATATAGTCAGTATCTTCTGTTGATTGTTTGAAAAACGTCCTTTATTTTGTTTTGAAAAAATTCAATTTAATTGTTCGTTCTATCGTTAAATAAGACTACAACTATTTTGGGTAATACACATACAATTTAATAATACACAATAACGTCTTTATTCAACACTATACTTTTTATACCACTAACTAGAAACCATAACCTACATTTTGTACACATTCGTTCATCAGTTTATCGCACAAAAAGAAATAAAGTAGCGATTCTGACTGTACGACCTACCGTAGTTATTATTTAACACCTATTCGATCAATACAATTGGACAGAAATTAAATTAAATTTTAATTTTAAAAACAAAATAAGTTGCATATTATAAAAGTGAACTAAAGTAGACGTCAGCTGTATTAAAGTTACCACGTATAAAGTAATATTTAAATAATATAGGCGTGCGTGAGTGTGAGTGTACTAGAAAGGACACCGGCGTGAAAAATATATATATTAACATCTCGTCCGTTACTGACCATGTTAATATGGTCACATCTCAATATCCGTGTTAAACAAAACACACTGGTAATTTAATTTATACTAACAAATTCAGTTCATGCCCTAAATGCACTGAACTACTTTACGTATATACACACGGATTACGCTTTCCTTATTGTTACTACTACTACTATTGCTGCTGCTGCTGCTACTAGTACTATTACTACTTCTACTACTAATACTACTACCACTACTACTATTACTACTGCTGCTGCTGCTGCTGCTACTAGTACTATTACTACTTCTACTACTACTACTACTACTACTACTACTACTACTACTACTACTACTACTACTACTACTGCTGCTGCTGCTGCTGCTGCTGCTGCTGCTGCTACTAGTACTACTACTATTGCTGCTGCTGCTGTGTGACTGATATCGGAAGGTTCGTGGAATATATGTTAAGGGGAGCCCAGAAAAAGATTCCTGAATTCAGGTTATGTCTTGGATAAATAAGATTATAAGGATTTAAACAGAGCGCAATCAATGTAATGATCTGACGATGTCAGAATGTACCCGTCCACCAGCCTTTCAACTGAGGTGATAGTTTAAATGTATTTAAATTAAAATTATAATTATTGAGGGATATTAATTAAACGGTTTACATTAACTTGGTACAGCAACCAAGTTTTCAGTTTCAGGGGCTTACACTCAGGAAAATTAGGGCAATGGTATAAAACACACTGGATGAGGCATAAAGGGAATTTAGGAGAATTAGAAGTGTACATGATCACATGTTGACGCTGAAGCAGATGACGCGAAATGTGTTGTAGGCTTCCTCTACTCTCAGTAGCCTTTCCTTCTATTATTAACGTATGTAAACTGTCTTTTCTCAGGATGTTTTTCTTTCCTCTTTCTAAAAGCTTCGACCGACTTTCACAGTCCAATGTTGTTTATCTTCTTTCTCCGGTTAATTTCTTACAGTGTTATTATTCTGAATTTTTCGTAATATATCCCTCCGGAACACACATGACAATGCTCCACATAAAAAGTTGAGCAAGCCATTGCTTTCGTAACTCGTTGTTAATTCTCTGTTGGGCAGAAGTTTTCTTACTCTACCGGATTAACATTCAAACCTGCGGGTGCTGTTTTGTCAAGTACAATTCTACTTGTTATATCCTTCATACATAAAATCATCTATACTAGCATGTAGTGCTATAGAACTACAGCTGCGCCAAATGTGCTGTGTTGTAGTGAATCTTGGATGCTCTGAATAGTGAGATGTGCCGATAGAGCGAGAATACAGACATTCGGAACGGACTCAACAGCGTACGTAGGAAAGTGGAATAATAAAAAGGAAAAACTGGACCGGATGAACTAAGGTTGATTACCTTGGAAAATACGACTATAGCCTAACTACTAAGTAACGTAGCAATTAAGTAAATATTTTGTTGGATATTACGTGTTTCTGTTATGGACAACTCTGTTCAGCAAAGCGTAAGAGGAAGGGCTAACCATTAATGTGACATTCCGTGCCTACATCGGATTAAGATGTGTTGTTCCGACGATTGACCGAGTATCGAAGGGGGCTCAGATCGTCGCACTCCTCCGGATATTTGTTAGACTTCCAGATTTTAGATGCTTACGCTCTCCCGAATTTTAGGATAGAAACATAGTCGATCAATTAATAGCAAAACATAATCTTAATTAGGCCTACACGGTTATATAATTGAACGGTTTTTGACACACTTCCATTAACCCACATAAAGTCATACCTATGACGAACAAAATCGTTGAACTGTTCGCAGTAATTGCAAGTTCACCGATGTATTGTATGATAATTGGAGGAAAGTTATTATACGTATGTGGGTTGGTAACTTAAATAGGCCTACCCAGCAGCAGAATGTAACGTGGTTTCGCGTTTGTGGGAAAGGAATCACGGATTTTGTCTGAAAAGTGTACTACAAAAACTACTGCCTCACGTAGATAATAAAAATTCAATGCTTCGTCGACGCAATATTTAGCTGCCCTCGTCCTGGGGTCCTGTGTGGGTGAACTGAGCCTTAGCTGCTGCTTGAGATCTCCGTCTGATTTTAGGATTCGTACTCCATGTGACAGTACTGTTATAAAAACCCTGAAACTCGAATATCGTGGAACGGCTAATGTTGGAGACACTTAACGCCATCCTCAGACAGTCAATACATGTATGGTAGTGAGATAACTAAGTGCGAGTGGTACTGACCCGAATCAGATTGAGAACGACAAAACGCCTATGAAATTGTGGAACATAAACTGAGGGAGGTTGATCAACAGTCGTGTAAGAAGAAATACGCTGTGTTCCTTAGGTTTTTCAGCTACGTACCTGATACGATTCTGGGAGAGTCTTAAGTCTTTTTAGTCCTCGTTATATAAACGAAATATTCGTCACACCCCACTGAATGATCTGTTAGTTTCCATTAGTCGTATATGAACATCGGTTTTGTACATTTGTTTAATGAGGGCTTTTACGTGCTTGGAGAGCGAACTGTGTACTGTGTTACAGAAAATAAAGATTCAGTTATCTGTTCCATTTTGCATTTATAGAGTTCTGACCTTGGGTAAACCATTTTCTTGGCTGCAACGTGCTTATTTTGCATCAAGCTATGTGCCCCACTTTGTACGGTGATCGAGATCGCCAACTGTAATAATTCTAATGGAATTGGTCAGTCATTGTGTAACTGCACTGCGTTGTTTACAATTAGTTCAGCGGCGTGCCTCGCGGTACATAGTTTTGATTTTTACGGAAAAAATGTTCATTGTAAAGTAGAAGAAACCAACGATCATAAAAAATAATTACACGTTGCGTTTACTTTAGTGCAGAGAACGAAATAAGGAAGAAAGTGAACAAAGGCAATTAGGGGCCTATTATCGGGTGCCCCCTTCCACCCAGAACTGGTCGTAGAGCCTACCCGCTCCAAGCTCGGATGAAAGAACTAGTTCCGTATCCTCGTTAAGAGCTTGAACTACTGTCCGTCACATCAACACTGATCCGGTAGTTTATAACTCGTTATGCTTGGTTAGTAGAGACCGCTTCATTGTGTACTTAGTAGAATATATGGGAAACGTTTTAGTAGAATATATGGGAAACACTGAGTAAAAATCATAATAATAAAATGAAACTTTGGAAATACGTTTCTGGTCTTGACTTGCGACTTAAGCTGCAAATGAGACAACCGTATCTCTCTTATTCACAGAAAAAAAAATGCATTGATAATCCCAATAGCTTTACAGTATCACTTATTTAGTAAAAGTTAATTCTACAAGTTACAAATTAGGTGACCGCCCGACACCTGTTTAGTATTGCTTTACAAATTAATAATATTAGTAAAATCTTGAAGAAATTCTCGTAACTTGCAGAATTATATTGAATAAAATTGTATGATTTTTACAATATACAAGTTGTAAACTTGACAGTGTTGGTAAACAAAAAACGTTCTGTTGCAATTTGAGTATGAGTACACCAAATTTGGAAAAATCTTTTTCTTTAAATAGTAAACTTTTACAATGATATTATGCGTTTTAATTGCATAAATCGATTAATTGTTAATTATATAATTGTGTTTGCCGTGCCCCACGATCTTGGAGCACCATTAATATACAATGATTTTAATGTAAATGTAATTTACATTTGTGCCATTCAATATAATGAGTTTATATTAATATTTATTTGCAATGGATAAGATGCAGTTACTTGCATTAATTAAATACTTTTATGCCGCGCGTTATGCAGCTATTTAATACAATGTATAACTATTCTGATTATTCGTAAACAAAATACTTGATATCATTTAATAAATTAATGTTGTCAATTCATTACTTTACTGAGCAAAAGAAACTCTTAAAATTCTACTTTATATTTCCTTCAAAATTTAAGTTAATATCTGGGTTGTATTTGGTAATAATAAACGCATATATAGGATCAACTTAAATTACTAGTTTATTTATCATTCACAATAATTTATAATCGTACATATGATACGCCGATGTACCTGTAATACATACATATTTTATAAGAACAAATTCATATTTTAATATATGCTGAAACAAAGAAACATACATACATATATAAATCAAATAAGACAACAATTCATATTCTACTTATTAATGCGTTCATTAATCCCAGATAGTTCTTTGTTAATATATTCATTAATTACGTTTTGATTCTGATTTATTCATTGCGTTTATTAATAATTTTCTCAGGGATGAATTCTTTGAAAGAATCAGGTCAGTAGAAGTAACTAAGTAGTAATGATTAAAATAATGATTACTTGATTTATGAAATATCCATTAGTCTTTGATGAAGTCCAGTCCCAGTGCTGAGGATGACATGAAGACACATCTCGTTGAATGCCGTTGTTATCACAAACACTTTGCACACACTCTTCCGGTCACTCGCGTTGGCGTATGTTTATGTGAATAGTTGATGTATAGTGTTCAATTAAATACTTCATCTTACGATATATGTTGTGTGTTCGTTTTAACGTTAATATACATGTCTAGTTCCACTTCTATCACTGCTTTATCAAATATTCGTGTGATTGATTAATTAGTTTAATGTTTCATGTTCTTTATGGTGTTAATAAGGTGTAGTAACACTGACTTAAGTTCAACTGTGTAGCATATTACGTATGTGGTGATATCTGTTCGTGTAACGATCTGATTGTTCACTTTGAATAATTTTATCTAAGTCCGTTACATCGCACTTCGAAATCCACTATTGAAAGTTTAATAAGTCTTCTAAGTTACGCATTGACGTACTAACCCCCGAACTGTAGTTACCTCTCCGAACGATTAATATACTCTTGTGAACTTAAAGTAAAACCGACTCCGAACAATTAGAGTAAACTGTTTTGAAAATTGTAATAATACTACTCCGAATACTTGAAGTGAACTATTTAAAATTTGAGTAAAAACTTCCTCGTACTTAAAGTGTATTACTTGAAAATTTAAGATATACTGTCCCCGTCCAACTGAAATGAACTGTTTGAAAATTTGAGTATAAAACTTGCTTCCCCGTCTTGGACAGATAGTTTTATTAATTCGTCCCTACTCAAAATTTTGTCCCTGGCGCAGTTTACGCCTTCCTTATTCGTGATTGGTCAGTTTTGAGTTTTCTTGGAATATTTTGTCCCACTATGTCAAAATCCTACGTCATCGTTCTTGCGATAGGCTCTTCGTTTCTGTTGCTATGGAAACAATCCTCTCTACCAGTTTTCTCCATGGCTTTAGGCATCTGATAGGTTCTTAGACATCCCCCGATTTTGCTCTGTCGAACATTGACCCTTTTCGTAGAAACTATGGCTATAACACACTTGTCCATCAACCTATTGTCTGAAGTAAACTCAGTGTTTCTCTAGATTGCCATTATCTGTACTTTCGGTTCTCCCGGCGTATTGTCTTGTGTCATACCCCTTTTTTGTAGCTATTAATAATTTTGGACATCTGCTGGCTGGTGAAGTCACCCCAACTTTCCACTCGTAAATTCTGTCTGTCACTTAGAAGATAACTCCAGCTGCGTAACATGACTTGAGTTTTTGTCTGATCTCTCCCTCAGTATTGTTTCTTAAGGTGCAGTGCATCCGTTCCATTGTAATATGTAGTTTCACTCTTTTTGTCGTCTATCGTATACTGACGTAACATGGTCGAACATCTGCCACAATTCTCAGTACAAGTGTGAATGTCCTTGCCTACACTATTACAGCTGTAGTGAGCAATAATTCTGAACTAAACTTTCCCTGTCATCTTGTGCACCCAATTTCTATAGTCGGATCGAACTTAATGTCTTTCTATTGTCAAGTTAGCGACGCTGCTCTGACATCTTCTCATTACGCTTTATTTATTGCGTCAACTATAAGTCGTTGACACCGCCTCGTGTGAACGCACTCCGTCGAGGTGAAAATTTAAAAATTTTAAATTTTTTGCTCGTTACACTTTCAAAATACTCATAATTTCTTGTTTACTAGTGAGGTCAGTTAAGGGCGTCAACTTCAACAAAGCAACGTTTATGAACGAATTAATCCAGTGATGAAGGTGATCACTTTATTCACAATATAATTAATGTTACATAGCACGCAATATAAATTAAGGGTAAATTAATACAAATGGAATAGTTCAAGTACCTGCAGCAACAGCAGCAGAAAGATTATTTAGCAGTGTATGAAATACCTTTGTAGGGAACAAAAGAGTAATGAAAGAAAGAAGAACACAAAACTTGGTCTAGTTGAAACAAACGGATCAGAGTCGTTTACAACCACCCAAAAATGCGAAGAAGGAAAGCGTCTTTTTTTGTACCACTGAAAATTAAAATAAAACAATTATGAAATAAAATAAAAAGATATATTTAGGTGTATAAGGTGGAAACGAGCTGAGATACTACTGAAGATGTATAATGGAGTATAAAGAGAGGAGCGGATTCCAAAGGACTGGCAAAAGACATTCGTAATCCCAATTTTTAAGAAGGACGACAGGAGAGATTTTAGTAATTACAGAGGAGTAACGCTTTGTGTACACTTGTCAAGATATTCGAGGGGACCATAGGCAGGAAACTTAGGGCAATGATAGAATACACAACTGATAAGGCAGAAAGCAGATTTTAGGTTGTATGTATGACAACATATTTATGCTGAAGCAGATAACACAGAGGGCACTGCAAAAGGAAAGGAAAATATGCTGAGCATGTGTAGATCTAGAGAAAGCCTATGATAGGTTATCTAGAGGAAGGTTGTGGGGGTTTTAAAGGAAACACATGTGATCACTTGAAGCTGACAGCAATGATTCAACAAATTTATAGGTACGGTGTTAAGTATAATAAGGAACATTGCAAAGTCAGAGGCGTTTATAACGAAAGAAGGACTAAGGAAATATTGTCATTTTAGCCCATCTTTGTTCATCGTATTCATGGATGAAATCCTTAGAACATGATCAGCTAGAGGTAATGAATTAAAATAGGTCACTTGTATTTGAATAGGGTTAATATTTCAGGAAAACCCTTTACAGATGACGTAGAGCTGACGAATGGTAGAGAAAGAGAACTTCAAGAGAACTTGTATGCATGGACTTCAGTACTAGAAGAGAAAGGAATGAAAATTAATCTAGAAATAACAGTGGGCCAGGATCTAGGGCAACACTGGTTATCCTGCATAACACTTACACCACCACTACGCTTACACCTAGTTAACCGGTTTAACTTCTTATGAAATAATATCATGTATATTGTGATTTTTTTTATTACAGTTGACACTGGTGTAAATACTCGACAGTTTTCAATGTAAGAAGTGGTTTCGTAAGCTAAAGACGGTGATTTAGGCCGTCGAAACGAATGTGCAGAATCGAAAAATAATCAGCGATATAGATTAAACAAGGTTTACTTAACTGAAAAAAAGCGACCGAAATAGCACACCATTTCAGCTACAATTATAGTCTTTATTGAAAATAGCAAATTCAGTTTTATAGCAGTTCATTCGGAGGGAGAGTGTATGTCTTAATAAGCATTTTATAGCATTTCGTTCACTATATTTTATGTCTTAATAAGCTAAAGCGAAATCTCAGACTTTTGAATCTCTGAAATTAGAAACGGAGTAAGAGTGAGACAGTGAGATGTCTGAGGCCGTTACAGTATTGTTACTAAAAATGCCAATTTACTGACATAATTAGATTCTAGGAAAGCAACATATGAAATGTCGTTTGATACACCCACTCCGAACCAGACAGAGGTGATAGGAGCTGTCTCCTGAAACACATTGCTGATCTAATACTATAATGCATTTTTTTTGCAGTAGTCTTTCATTACTATTACTGTTATATGATAGTATTTTTTTTTGTATATAACCTAAAAGATAGCTGATAAGGAAAATGTATCATAGCGTATACTTTTCAACAATGCTTTAAGGTTGCTATACTCGGAAATCGTAACAAATGTCTAGGTTAAGCATAAAGATGTTACATGGAGACATACGGTGTTGTTAAAAAAAAAGAAACCACGATTGTAGCTAAGGTTATATATAAGGATAGTTTAGAGGGGGCTTGATAGGGAGCAGTAGGCTACTTAATGGGTGTATATTAGATGGGTATGGAGTGGTTCTTCCTCAGAAAGAAATACAAAAATGAGTTAACAATCAGGACTAGAAACACACTGCCTTGACTCCATAAATACTGGCTACCGCCTGTCTGGAGGGGCTGTTGGTCTTAGACTGACAGTCTTTCATAATGCGTGATAAACTTGACATGAATGGGGACCGCATTTATAAAATAACAGACAATATGTCTTTACAAAAACATTTTTGTTTTTAAATAGTGATAATAATAGCGTCTGGGTCAATTCATTATATCTGCACAAGTTCAAAATGGTTTATCAACAATTCATTGAAAAGGTGCTGGGGTGGGAAATTGTCATCTCCTTGATCCGCCTAAATAAACGTAATGGTGGTAACTAATTTTGAACAGTTGTCATTTTTATTTAGATTCTTAAGGTGGACTGACTCGAATAAGGCTCAATATTAATGGATGGCGATAATCACTTCAGCATGAGTGGTTTATGAACACGTTGTCAATACCTCCGCTTTTCGAATCTATTTTTTCTTAATTTTCTACCCAAATTAAACAGAGTAATAATTAAGAGGATTATTCCAGTGCTGATAATTCCATTGTGTACGAAATGAGAGCCTTAAAAGGGATTTTTTATGTTATCGCGATTTACAAAAAAGGATTGTATTAAGGGTTGTAAACCAGTTAATCAATTACTTCTAGTATAATTTAGTCGTACATATAATTGACATTAAACACACACACACACACACACACACACACGCGTGTATGTATATAATACTTCCTTTTTCCGGCTGAGCGCCGCGTTGTGTTTTGCTGTCCCCGCAACCACAACGTTTCAGCAGATCCGTTTCTGCCACTGGAGGGGCTCAACCCGGAAAAAGGACACACCACATACATACATACATCACTTACATAAAATTTCTCAGAATTAATTTTATAAACTGTATTACAAATTTATATTTAGTTATTGGAAATTTAAACAAGCAAATTCACATCAAACCTACAAAAGGGTATTTTTCGACACCAATTGTTTTAGACTTACGAAACGTTTTTATAAAAACTACTAAAGACACAGTTCTGGGAATTTTGTCAGGTCTTTTTTAAATTTATTAAGTCTGAAGCCATACGTAACTATCAAATTTACACATTAATTTAAGTTCCAAGCATTTCAGTAGGGCTTAATTTTGCCTTGGCGCAGAACTCAAGGTGAAAATTTTCGTAAGCTGTTAAGTCAAAAACTTTAGCGTCTTCGGACAAATGTTTATGTGTAATTTCTTCTTTATTTCAGGCTGTAGAATGCATTCCTGAAGTATGTCCCATTCCTCATGGGACATTCAGTATACACCGCAACAATACAAATTGCACGGTTCATTAATTCACTTTTCATTTATTAGTCTGGCGCTACAGCCCACGGCCTCCCCGACTATTCGCCTCCAAACGCCTCGGTCCTCCAATCCCCGATACCCATCCTTCTGATGTCATCTGCGTCCTGTAGCCACCTTCTTCTAGGTCTTCCTTTCTTTCTTTGCCCATCTATTGTCCCTCTAAGAACTGCTTTGGGTATTCTGCCGTCCTCCATGGGCATCTCATGTCCCAACCAGCTGATCCTCATAGACTCGTTGAATCTCACTACGTCCTCACTATCTATCAATTCCTCCCGTTCTCTGTTGTTCCGTATGCGCCATTCTTCACCTTCCTTCACTGGTCCAAAGGTTTTTCTTAGAATTCCTCTTTCAAAGACTCTTAAATTATCCTAAAAATTGCATGGATAATATAAAAAGGTGAGTATGTAGATTTGTAACAACCATAAAACGGGAAAAGTTAGTTAAACACCGTGAACGTCTCTAGCCGACAATCTGGGGCAGGTGTATTTATTAATACTGTGTATGTTTATTAGTACAGGTGTATTTATTAATAAACTCTTCCCATTTGCTGGGTGTTATAAATTTTCCTACTTATCTTTGTACATTATACATGCAGTTTGTCTGCATGCTTACATTTTCGCTTTGCATTAACCAATTGTGTGCGTGTGATAGAGTAAGTATAGTTCGGAATGATTTGTAGATATTGTTTATCCAGATTGGATTTTATTCTGTTGCAGTGGGCTTCGTGATGTGATCTGTCTACCGCAAGCACTCTGTTTCGTCTTCCTTCATTCTTGGATTATTAAAAATCGGTAAGTGTGTTCTACTGTAAATTACGGTAGTCTCATAGTTACTTTAAACTATTGTTTTTTATTTTAAGTAAGCTAGATAACATATATCTTAGTAATTAACTTTCAGCAACATTATACAATTAACTGTTGTTTGTTAGTGGACATATTAATAATCTCACTTCTCCAAGAAATACGAGACGCTGAGTTTTGAGGTCTTGAATTGTCTGTGATGTTCTTTAGGTATAAACCAATGATCAAGCCTATACATACAAAACAGGACAAATATATTTTATTTATGTAACAAAAATTAACTTTCTTTACTTTCCAAACTATCATCATAAAATATAAATCCTTGTAGCGAAACGTTGTTCTCCATTCTGTCCGATGTTGTGCTGTTGTCTTCGGTTCTTGGTAATCATTTTTTTCCTTCATATTTGTCCCATTTCGCATTCCGCAGATCGCATCCCATTTACCGTTTACATATTTTGCCTTCTATTTTCCTTTAGATGATCAAATTATGGAAAATTTATGGCCCAGTTTGCGAAAGGAGTATATGGCGGATACGTTGTAATATATACACACTCTTTAAATACACACTCTTTAAAGATTTAGACATTATAAATTATATTAAAATATCAAGGTTGAGGTAGGCTGGGCATTTGATGAGGATAACGGAGAATGAAATACCGAGGAAAGTCTTGACAGTGCACCTGGATTGTAGAAAAAAGGGAGACAGGGCAAATCTGCGTTAGATTGATGATGACAAATTATTTGGACTGAGGGTCTAGAGGTCTAGAGAGCCATCGTGTCAGGTCGTGACGTTGGAGAGTGGAGAGTTGTAGCACCAGGGATGATGACGATGATGAACACACACACACACACACACACACACACACACACACACACACACACACACACACACACACACACACACACACACACACACACACACACACACACACACACACACACACACACACACACACACACACACACACATGAAGTAATGATATATATGAAGATTCAAGTTAATATCTTTCATGTAAGAAATAGTGCATAAGTTATTTAAGAGCATGCATTTATTATATATTTTTTTTGTCAATGTAAGGTAGTAATATATTCTGCGAATTACGGTACGTAATTAATTTGTCCATGAGGTCACTTTAAATCTGTTTATTTATCGTACAAATGAACATTATGTTTAACGACGAACTAGACTTGTTCACAACACAGTACTATGTTCCCTACTACAGTAAACGTGACTTATCTTTTATCATTACGCTTTGTACTTATTGTTTTCAATTTTTAAATTTCCACGATTTGTACAACAAACAAGTCAGGTAAAAAAATAAAATTTTCAGAACGAAACAACTTGGAATTAAAACTTGAGAATATTATATCATGTAACGTACTTAAATTATTGTATAGATAGTTTTATAACAGAAGTTCCGTATTTTTAAAACGCTTAATATAGTTTTTATATTTGGTGCAAAAAAATTTAAGGAACAAGATGTATTAAAATTTATTAAGTTACAATAGGCAAGAGTGCGGGAGGTTGAGGTAACAAGATACAACAGAGGTTACAAGAAGGATGGAACTAAATGGCTGGGCTCCTGTCAGCTCTATTCTTATTGATAGTATAAGACACCCCCCCCCCCAATCTACCATACTTTTTGTGGGCCAACGGAGGCTAATTCTTAAAACAGCCTGGAACCTTCCTTTTCTAAGGGTCCTCACGAGGGTGGTGTTTAACGCATGTTTCTAAGAGCGACACGTATATAATAAATACGTTCCCAGCGCCCCTGTTACTGAAGGAATTAGTTACGCTATTTATACTAGAAAGGCTCGGGTGTAGGGTAAATTTTAAGAAAGGACCTTGGGAAAATGTACTCATGGAATTGGCACACTCAATGTGCCCCACTCTCTTTACAGGGAAAGTACAGTCAAATATTCTATATCAAAGACGCAGGAATTCAATCTGGACATTCAGTCGTGGAAAGGGTACCACAAGTTAAAGTAGTGCGGCGCAGTGTGGCGATTTCACTTTGTATTGTTGTGACGAAAGGGATCGGCGCGAGCGTGGCACTTGGTTCCCCTCCTGAAGTGTTCTGAGGAATGGGAGAGTGCCAAAAGGCAAATGGTTAACTGGTATTCTGGGTCACCTGAAGCAGCCCGTGGGTAGATTCGCCCATGAGTAGGCCCGGGTTGGCCGGACAGCTGTACTGGAGCAGGCCATCGGTTGTTTCTTGCCAACAAAGAAGGAACACAAACTTAATCTCAGTTACTCTCTGCTACTGACAACATTTAAGTAGAGTATTGCATATAACTGATGTGAGGTAACGTGTATATTTCGGTAAATTCGGTATATTTAGGAAAATTCAGGGTTTAGGAAAGAAAGAGCCCGTGCTGATAACATATTTATATTAATACAGAACATAGAAAAACGTAGGGAATTTAACAGGGAACTGAATTTCATAAATGATACTCGTATCATTATTCGTAATTCATAAAAACTTTATTATAATGTATAAAACAAGAATGTAGTGATCTTCACCTGGAGGCCTATAACGCAAAAGTAGGACTATAAGTTTTTATTACAGAGAACAGCCTACATTTGTTTCCAAAAGAAGTGAAGAAATACCCGCTTTAACTTCGATGCTAGATTTTATGCACTTACAGAAATTCTCTTACATATTTTCTGAAGTAGACTAAGGTGCTAAAGACGTTTAGTATTTTATGAACACAAAATAGTGTCGTGCAGTTGTTACTGATAAAGTACTTTCTACATTGGAGGGTCCTGCTACCTACTCAATAATTAAATGGGTCATAGCCCCTGATCCCCAAAGCCTAGATTATGAATACAGGGCGGGATGAAAGTAGATTTCTACAAAACTTTGTTTTTAGTTTTTGTACATGCAGTTGGCAACATAGGTTGTCGCGATGGTGTCGCGTGGTGTCGATTTCTATGGCGTATACACAAATATAAAATTCACTGTTCACAGTTATGACCGTTCCGATCACTCGCTTTCTTAAGTAAATTTTGTGTTTTGGCAACTACGACTAACTACAACTCAGCTATGGATCGTCTGTTTATCAACGCTTGCTGTCCTTGAGAACTTCCTGTATAAGAAGCACATTTAAAAGTCCTATTTGAGGTAACGCTAGAGACTGCCCAGTCACACTGCAGAATTGCAACTGTGAAACAGTATTTACTGTCGAAATAACAACATTAACAAGATTTTACTGGGAGAGTTTTTGTTAGGAACGTTTTCACGAAATCCGAATGAAAAAAATTAAAAATTTGAAGTAGGTAAACCTGAACGTGTTGCATAAAATGTGACCGATTTTATTAGTGAATACTAGAGGACACTTTTTCCGATGAAGGGGGGGGATACCTACCTACGATCAGACGATCAGAAACGCCGTGCTTCCCGGTGTGTGGGTCTTGTACCCACTAAAACTCTGCCTCCTTTATACTAACACGATAATCTTGGTACTAAATTTCTACAGTGCTTGAGTATCGTTATTGTTGAAACGTTCCTGCGGTCAACTCTTTCGTAGGACCTTCTCAATGTATGTGCCGCTTCAGTCCAATTTTTCACCTAACTTACCATCTTTCCAACGATGTCTGGGCTTATGGGTGCCATTATGTATTGTCTCTCATCTATCCATTTGTTGCATACAAAAACTGTACGGTATCCGTCTTGTTCCTCATTAGGTGCAGCAGCCTACACTAGAGGACACTGCCTTGTGTGGAGTGCTGCATATCAAGAAACATTGAGATGGAATGACCTGTACATAATAATGTAAAGAATAAATGCTATTTGGTAGACATAACTAGTAGACATCCGGGTGACGCAGTGGACAGCTTTCTGTCTTCAAAGTAGTACAAATCCATTTCAGAATGTATATGCAGCTGGACTACGGATCAACCTAATCTAAAATCCTTACAGCTGGGTGAATTAAAGTTGATCTAAGCGTCGTGTACTTCAGTTATCCTAATTCAGAACCGAAAAGCTAAAATGATACACCTGGTCCATGCTGCCTCTTTTATTATGTCTATAAAATAGCCAACATCGAGAGTATCTGCATTTAGTAAAAGTAATAGCTACCCTTTCTGTAAAAAGTGATACAATGTAGTGAGAGGGGTAGAGTGTAATTCACACTGCCTGGGAAATTAGACACTAACGTTTTGAACATTTTGATATTGAAGAATGTGTGGGGACGCTGGATGGAACTAGTGAAGAATTTTATTTGTCGTGTGTTTGTCCTGTAAAAGTCGGATGTAAATGCCAGTAAAAAGTGTGAATAAATCAAGTTAAACTTATAATTTAAAAAAATACTGTAACAGAATGGCTGTAAAACAGTAAAACAGTGGATACTGTTAAGGGTAAAGCCCCCCCCCCCACCAAACAGTTATTCACGAGAAGGATGATTTATTCGTGATTCAAAAACAAATCTTAAACAGGGACAGTTTCTTCGTCTTTCGGAACTGGTTGTGTCTCTTCTTTCGAGTAACGGATCGAAAAGTTTTGAATCGTTCCTGGAAATGTTATTTCGGAGCCCCTTGTCCACGAATACCAATTCGATCTGCTTGTTTCTTGCGATTAAACTGGACGCTGGTGTCGCCTTTAAATCGATTTTGTGTGAGAGATTTATAACTTGACCTTTCGAACGCCCTATTAGCTATATAAAACTAGAGTGAGGATTTTAGCCCTAAGCGTATATTCCCAATCCAGTAAATTTTATGACTTACACACACACACACACACACACACACACACACACACACACACACACACACACACACACACACACACACACACACACACACACACACACACACACACACACACACACACACACACACACACACACACACACACACACACGTACTCGCGCGCGCTGTCGAATGCAATTTATTGACATTATCAGTTGTTAATAAAAACATTCGATTCCATAGTACAATAACTTAGCATTAAATCATATTAAAAAATAGCTTTTTATGAGGTTTATGAGCCAATTAGTATCAGCGATTTTGTTATACACGAACGTTATCTGTTCTCCTCATATTTCGTTTGCTTCTCCTACCCCTTCCGTAGCTTACAAGTTACACGATTGACAGCCTGTTCTTTGCTTTTGGCGAATTATCTGACTCGTCAAAATTCATTACAGCGGCTTTACTTGCTTTTACTCAGTCATCCCAGAGCTAAATTTGGCGGACACAATAGAGACGTTGCTACCCCTGTTTGTGACACGTTCCGTGTATTATTTCCTTTCACGTGGCCCGTAGAATTTGTGAAAATTCTGACGTATCACCAGGCCAGGTGGCTGTTAGTCACGTTGTTTCTACATCTATGAAACAAATGACTAATAACGTAAAAAGGTTGCTTTTATCTTCAGTTAATCATGAGGTATGGATAAGTTAATCATACGGAATGTTACTGATATGTTTATGCGTAAGTATTAATGATATACGGCAGTACTGGCGTCGGAATACATCTCTTCACTGGTGGGGTGCGTTCCTGCTGACAAAAATATCGATGAATTCTTTCGCCAACGCCCGATGGTACTGTTTTATGGCAAGCTAAAGCTTAACATTCATAGCGTAATGCTTTATACTATCAACTTAAACACCGTGTTATTTTTCTGTTCCTAATAACATTGTTAACGTTAGAACTATTTTATGTAAATGTGAAAATTTGATAAAAGAAAGGAATTAATTGTTCTACTTTTTTAAAACACATAAATGGTTAACCCTCTGAGTGTATATTCTGAGACTAGTAGTACCCTTTTTACGCTATTAAATTGTTTTCACAAAGTGGAGGAATTATTCTTGTTTCGTGTACTGTAAAATATGTCGTCTGACCTAA
Organism: Magicicada septendecula; assembly: GCA_034769895.1. NCBI lineage: Eukaryota > Metazoa > Arthropoda > Insecta > Hemiptera > Cicadidae > Magicicada > Magicicada septendecula. The sequence goes on along the minus strand of CM068376.1, from coordinate 225,754,816 downwards.
CTTCACTACTTTTTTTAAAACACATAAATGCTTAATTCTCTGAGTGTATATTCTGAGACTAGTAGTACCCTTTTTACGCTATTAAAATAGATTAGGAGGGACTTGACTGACTGATTTACGTGAGCCATAAGCAAAACATACAGTTCGAATACGTCTGGATTTTGTTGTCCATGACGTGTCCGTTGATTAACTAATTATAGATGTATAACTACTGAGTCGGAACACTAAGTTTTTATGGTAGCCTAAAAATGTTAAACTTTTATCTTGTGTCTGAACTAGTTTTCGCTTATTATAAGCTTCATCATCATTACGAGCCTCTGGTTTTTGCTTTCTTCGTGGTCATGTAGTTCATGCAGTGAGTTTTCTGCCATACAGTGAGAAGGTTTTGGGCGACAACCGCCCCGCCGGACGTATAAAGAAAAAAAGGAAATGTCAATATATTTATAATGTAGTCTTATAACTGGAATTAAATAATTAGGCAAGTTATTAATTACTTAAGGACGAACATTTAAATTGTGTCATGGTATGGCCGTTTTGCGAGTGTATTACATTACCGCTTCATGTAAGCTGTCTGCTGGTTGAGGAAACAGCTGTCTTAGCGAGTAGGAAACAGGAAGCTTTCGAATCTTCACTCAACCCGCAGTGTATCCATCTCTGTTTACGATATGTATAGTGTAGTAATTTGTTCGACAGCAACTTAAAAATCGTCCATGTTAAACAGTTTTTTGCTTGTTATTCGAATCTTACACGGATATGCCTATAGTTTTACACAGTTTTGATCCGTATTTCTTAATTTTTGTCATTTTTTGCAACGTTGTACTTTATTACCATTTCGAAAACAAATCAGCACTGAAAATTATAAAACACGTCTTTATTCCTAATATACGTCAACCTGAGACCGGACCGCGGCGTTCGGAATTCCGCATAGTGGTTCCAAATCCCCCAAACCTGGTTAAAAGTCGAAAAATTATACTACGACGTAATGGCTTTAGATTATTTGATGAGGTAGAGTGAAGACTGACTCTTCATGAACCGGAGCCAGTAGGGCAGAATCTGTTATACAGAGGTACAAAAGTGACTTTCGAAGAAGCAAGACCTTTCGCGCACGCAGGGAGAAATGACCGTTGTACTATTTAGAAGTATATAAAAAACTCGTACGTTTTACTGATTTTAGTTTTGTAAAAGGGATTTTTCAGATGACAAGAACATGTATTGTAAATATCATATTAATAATATAAAAATTCGTATATTACAAATACAAATTGTCAAAATTAACGAATAATTTTATGAGAAATTATTAAGAATTAAGAGAAAAAGTTGTAAGTTCTGGAGAGTTCTGTTAAAAACACTTATTGTACATTGCAGCTCTTCTTCTTCTTCTTCTTCTTCTTCTTCTTCTTCTTCTTCTTCTTCTTCTTCTTCTTCTTCTTCTTCTTCTTCTTCTTCTTCTTCTTCTTCTCCTCCTCCTCCTCCTCCTCCTCCTTCTCCTTCTCCTTCTCCTTCTCCTTCTCCTTCTCCTTCTCCTTCTCCTTCTCCTTCTCCTTCTCCTTCTCCTTCTCCTTCTCCTTCTCCTTCTCCTGCTGCTGCTGCTGCTCCTCCTCCTCCTCCTCCTCCTCCTCCTCCTCCTCCTCCTCCTCCTCCTCCTCCTCCTCCTCCTCCTCCTCCTCCTTCTTCTTCTTCTTCTTCTTCTTCTTCTTCTTCTTCTTCTACAGTCCAACGTGAGCCTTAGCTTCAAACACGAGTGTTATCCAGTGTCTCCTGTCGGTTGCCATCTCAGTGTAACCCTTCACGTCCATTCTTCTTAGATCTTCCATCACATCATCCAACCACCTTATTCCCTCTTTCTGCTTTTATACACATGTGCCCTCAGGATTGTCTTTGGCATATGCTGATCATCCATCCGCTCTAAGTGACTAGCCATTGTATTCGTTGAGTCTTTACGAATCTTACAATGTCCTCATTCTTCAATTGCTCATCTGTCTCCAGGTTATTTTTTATTCTCCACTGATCGTCTTCCTTAAACGGGCCATAAGCACATCGTACAATTTTTCTTTCAAACCTTCTTAGTGTTTCTTGTTCCTTTATTGCTAATGTCCATGTCTCACCGCCATAAGCAACAACCGGTCTAATATGTGTCTTATATATTTTCGTTTTGTGTTGTGATTCAAATGGTTTACTCTCTATGCATAAACGATACAGATTTCTTCTCCTTTGTGATACAGAAATTAGCATGTATTTAGTTTTGCTGATATTTAAATTCAGTCCAACTCCAGCGGATTTTTGATTTAGGTACCTACTTGTAATCCTCAAACAGCCGTTGTCTTGATCTAGCTATTATCACAACATCATCATGGTAAGCACATACTTATTTAATAACGTTAGATTGTAGAATATACGCTTATTTAATAAAATAAATAAAATTGAGCTGCCCATAAGTGTCCGTCTAGATTTTTTAAATGTTTTTATGATAAAAATACAAATTCTTGACTGAAATAGAGTATTTATAAAAATGTCAGAATATTTACGTCAATAACTGTTGTTTTACTATCAACATTACTATGTATAATATAATATAAATACGTGTATCCTTATTACTCAATATTATTATCTTTAATATATTAAATATTATTAATATCTAAATATGTTTAATATAGATGAACTTTACTTGGTTATATCCGACATAAACTTACTAAATGTGTTAAATATATCTAATAAGCATCCAACATACTAGTTCGGTATCTTTATACAAAAACGTTAATAATATATTGTTACGACGGTCTAACTGATCATCGTAGGTACAGTGGAAAACAAAATACAAGACACCAATTAAGTCACTAATCACCAGCTTTAATTTTCACAATTACACAGTTTGTAATTAACTTGTATAATATATCCAGTTAGATTTGTCCACACGCAATAAAATATCAACTAATATAAAACACAATACTACTTCACTTCGACAACACGCAATCCGCACTAGCGAAAATCGCTCACCTAACTCAGCTGACAATCCGGCTGCTATTGCTTTATATAGGCTCCACAGCGGTGCAGTACAGCTTTGCCTCCTTACTGCACGCCAGCGACTTAATGCGTATCTCTAAGTGTTCCTGGAACTCACTAGAACCACCTACGTGAATGACGCAACACAAGCCACACTGGACGGGGGGAGTGGAGAATGTTCTGGATTGTTCGGTACGCTCGTAACAATATTCATGGAATTTTAGAAGAAGAAGTTAATTTACAATTTGGATTATATATAAGTTGTTACATGATTACGGTTGTTTGAGTACAGCTTACATTAAAATAAAAAAATGGCAGGCGCCCACTCCATTGAAAAGGAAAACGGAGTCACAAACAAATAATATAGGGGAAACTGGGACTTACTGTGGACCAACCGAAGCTTAGATACAAACGACAGAATACTGTTACACGATTTTTGAGCATTCAAAGTGTTTCTGCCTCTGTAACCGGGCTTGATGAAGGTTTGATTAAACTACTCCACTTAATATTGCAACCGGTTTCAAATAGCCATGAAACAGATTTAAGCACATTTCGTAAGTTTGTAGAGCTGCATTTGTGGTACTATACACCGACTTCAGTTCTCAAAATTGTGCCGCAGGAATAACATCTTCTTCTTTATTATCGATCCGACAAATGACTGAAGATGCGTAAGAATATACAAATAAATACATTAAACGATCTGGAGAAGAACATAGAAGAACAAAGTCAATGGCAAGTGTTTTTATGTCCCTTCATAGCATCAATTTTGTTTATATCAAATCAAGATAAATTGCCAGAAAAGAAATCAAAATCTATGTCCCCAGAGAGAGTGCTGTTAGTAATTGCACCATGAAATCTCCAGTATTTCTACTCCACAATCAACTAAATAATGATTTCAAAGGGGAAGACTTTGATTAATAATTTACAATTACACGTTCTTTATTTAATATTTATAAATTTATTTAAATAAATGCATATTTTATACATTTTTTATTTGGACTGTTATAGCCTACTAATAATTTTTAAAATGCTAAATGTACAATAAATAAAAAAATAACAGTCTATAATTATTTATTTTATTTCAAATAATTAATTAACGACCAGACATAAAATATATTGTTTTCCTCTAAGTATAACATTTTTATGCAGGGATGGCTGTTATATTTGTTAGTTTGTTTAAATTCGTAATTAGCGACTTTAAAAACCTCTAGCTACTTAACAGCGTACAAATTAAACGTGTTTTTAACAAACTGTCCACCATAGTGGTTCCGCCATTTTGTTTATCATCGTCTCGACCTTAGATTCATAATCAGTGATCTCGAAAACCACTGTATACCAAATTTCATATAAACTAATAAATGTTTGTGTATTTAGTTTTTTGAATTAGGAACCACTGTGTGCCGTTTACAAGCGCTAGCGATGCACTGATTTGTACGGTAATTTCGACAAACATTACCGTAGCCGATTTTTTTTTTTTTGGAGCCTGTAAAGCTCATGTTATGAAATCGTTTGTTTCGTTTCTTTGGCAAAAGGAGTAGACGAATTTAATTCCATTTGTAGCAAATCTTTACAGACACGTATTCACTAAGGCGAAGTTTTAAAAATTCGTACAAAACATTTAACATTATCAGCGTCTGCAGAAGATAGGAGACAATTTACGCCAGTTTTCTGGTATCATTTACCTTATTTGTAATGTAAGGTGTAATCTTTATTATTTAATTATTTAAAAAAATTTTAGATATTAGTTAGTAATTGGTATGTTTCCACTCACCGGTTTGATTACAACAAAACCAAAAGCAAATAGTGCATTCTTTTTCGTATAATTTTTGTAGTTTTATTGAAAAACATTTAAGCCCCCCCCCCCCAGAATCTGCCAGAAACTCTCCTCCCTACAGGGAAATCCTGACTGCGCCCCTCTTCTTTTTCTCTTCTTCTTATTAGGCGTTACAGCCTTTGGTGGGCTTTAGTCTCCTCAACAATACTCCTCCATGCTTCCCTGTTCTCCGTTCTTCCTCTCCACACTCTGATTTCCATGGTAGCAAGATGTTCTGTTACGCCATCCAACCATCTAATCCTTGGTCTATCTCTACGTCTAGTAGTATAAGCTTATAATCTTCCCTTCAGCATTTTTGTAGGCATTCTTTCCTCAGACATTCTTTCCGCATGTCCCAGCCAACGCAACCTCTCTGGTTTGATGAATTTGTCTATGTCTTTTCCATGTATGAGAGCCTGTAGTTCATTGTTATAGCGTATTCTCCAACGGCCTTCTTCTCTTACTGGGCCATAAATTCTACGCAATACTTAGCTCTCAAATAATTTCACAGCAGTTTTGTCATTCTCTATCAAAGTCCACACCTCAGATCCGTATGTAACAACTGGCCGCTCAAGAGAATATATACTTCAAGTTTTATACCTCTTGTAAGAAGATTGTTTTTAAAGATGTTAATATTTTCAAAGTAGGCTGTATTTCCTGTTTGTATCCTTTCTCTTATACTCATCCTGATGTTATTATCATTTGATACCAAGGCACGTAGATAACTAAAGCAAGACACCGTTGAAACATTTCCCATTCACATTGAAATCTCTGTTAGCCCTCCTGGTCTCTGAGTTGGACATTACTGTGTATTTTGTCTTGTTTTCATTTACCACAAGACCAATTTTCATTGTTTCTGCTTCCATTAATGGATAAAATGTCTTTGAAGGTATCAACGTTTCTTCTTAGTGACTGCGCCCTTGCTACCACGTATTCTACAAGTAGGGTTTCTAGGCGTTAGATCCAACACTAAATAAGACCAGACTACTGTTTTTTACGATTTGTTAGTAAAGAAGTGTTTGTAATGTGATTACATATTTTTTATATCAATTTATAATGGATTAAGCGATTCTTTCGAAAGAGTGTCTTGGCTGATGACCAGTTAACGAGTTTGTATTAATGGAATGTAAATAGACGTTTAATGAAGAAATTTGTGTTAGTGGTTGAAATCACAATCAGAATGATCACTGTTGCACACCACTATATTTTTATCGGATATTTTTATATAGTGGTGTGCAACAGTGATCATTCTGATTGGAATGTAAATAGGCTACTCTGTAGAAATCAGTTTGTTGCTTATCCAGTAGTCAAGTGACTTGCAATAAACGTATTCAGGTCGGATTCATGATCGTTTGAATCCGATACTGGACCGTATTTACCTTGAATAGGTGAGTTTACGAATGGGGTGACTGCGCTCTTCCGTCACAGACTCTCATGAACAGGACGGATAAAGCTAGGGGTCTCTCTGGATTTGAGACTAGGCTCCATGCCATACTCCGTACGTACGACCTTCAAAACCCTGCTTGTTTACTCAACGTGCGTGTGGTAAAGTGCGCGTTCCGGAACTAGTGGTGACAGAGGAAGTGGCCCAACTGAATCCAAATTACGTCAGCCCCACCACATTGTCGACATCTGAACACATTAAATTGTTCCACTTTGCCCGATGTTAACAATACAGATTTCGTTTTAACAGTTACAGTATTCAAACTAGCTTATACACAGAAAGCGTATTAAGAATTCTAACACTAGCGACCGTGAAAGGAATAAATTACGAGAAGATTTAGTGAAGTTCAGTCAAATTATACTATACACAATTTAAAGTATTTGTGTCAAACACAAGTGTTTTAGAAAGCGTATTGTTTCATTAATATTTAATTGCGCCTAATTGTTTTGTAGATTTTTAATCCTCGTATTGATAACTTCGAATTTAACTTTTTTTCTAATAACAATAAACAGACGATTCATAAGATTAGTGACATTTTTATGTTATACAACAGTCGCCGGACCCACTTTTGCTATGGGTTTTATCTTATACTTACATGTTTTGCCATAAATTACTTCTATTTTTTATTTTTATAAATCGTGATAATTTTTGTAACATTAGTATGTTATAAAGGAACAGTGCAGTTGAATTTGAGATTTTATGTCTTTGAAGGAGCAGTTATTTAATATGTTTTTGGTTGTCAGTATAATCTAGCAATTGTTACTATATTGTATAATTGTATATAGAATACAATTATTCAATATAAGCTAGAATTTTTTATTTGATGGATGAGTTGTTTCATTATTGACACGAAGCGATGCTATCGTGTATTGAACAAAACATGGATGCACAGATTATCGTTATAAAAAGACAAAGACAAAGGTCTTTTAATGAACATTGCTTTTAATGAAGACCCTACGTGTCTTTTGCAACACTTGATCCGAACTTTTGTATTAACTTGTAAAAATGTGTTCACGAAGGATTTGACTACGATTAAAAATATAGGATCCATGTAGAACGTAGAAGAAGAGGGACAATTAAAAAAAAGAAAAGATTGAAGAGAGGAGAGGCGGAGGAACTTAGGGGATGGGAATACTGGGCCAGGGATATAGTGAGCCAAAACAATGCACAGATCAGATGACATGGCGTCTGCGATTCTTTGTTACCTGTCAGTAGACAATTCCAGTGAGATAGCATGGAATGTGGATGTTTTTGTAGACTTACAAGTTTATAAATGTACTCTTTAAAATTATATTAACTGACTTTTATTTCTTACCTCAAGAAAACAGTTCCAGGATTACGGATTACTTTACTTTTGTTCGACCCATCCCAAAACATGATTTGTCTTCTTCGGTCGAGAAAGCCCAACTACTCAATAAACATTAAAACTGGTGCATAGGGAATAGAAGAAGATGAAGACTCAGATACATGAAAAGGTTTTATCAGAAAATGAAAGAGGTAATAATGCTTGGGGACTAAAGTATTCGAAAAAACATAGAATTAAGCCGCAGAAAATATGATTCAGCAAAGTCAGAAGTCTATTCTCACCATTTCAACTTTGGTCAAACGAAACCAGATTCTGTACAAAGACGGCAGTCTAAAAAATAATTGCAGAACCAAGAGTTATATGTGCGTCACAATGCTGGAAACTACTGTAAAGAGACATAAAGAAGATTGACGTGGTTTTTCTAAGGATATCACGTAGAACATCCAAATTAGAGCATATAGCGATTGAAGAGTTAGGACGCCGAACGGAAGAATGAATCCAGCTGATGTTTCAGAATTTTGTATAAAGCCGTCAAGATCGGCATCACATGGCAGATACTTCAATTGTATGTTATCTTGGGTAAGAAAGCAGAAGAGATTTCTGATCCCTGTGCTCCTTGGTTGAGAAGAATAGTTTTGAGTTTTAAACTTATCTGGAGCTGCGTATTCTTCTTCTTGGATTTCAAGAAGGTGGCCAATACATTTCAGGTTATGTGCGACTTGAAATTCACACGTGCAGAATGGCTTGAGCAGAATCCTTGGTAAGGAAAAAATTCTTCACAAAATGTTTTATAATCTGGCCTTCTGAACACAATACCGTGGAGTTATGTCACTTACGTGCCGAACAATTAGTATACATTTTCTCCGTAATAATTCGCGAAGGTTCTGGCGTTTCCGTTGTAGTCATTTTTTAAACAAACAGAACGTATCGGAAAGGGAAAGTAGTGTTGTCACGATGACTGATTCTGATGTTCTGCTTCCGCGCTGAGGAATTTCACGTGTGTGTTTGCATTGCTGCATGCAAAAACTGTGAAGACCCGTATCACGTCAACTAGGAATGCAGGACGAATCATGTTTTCCCTTATTTTTTTATTATTCTCCTTCACCCTTTTCTTCTTCTTCTTCTTCTTCTTCTTCTTCTTCTCTTTGTTTATATTTGTGGATTTGGATACCCAAAATATCACGTAGCACTTAAATCACACTACGTAAGCTATTATTTTTGTGTTACAAACTGGGCAATGATGTCTCGAAACCATTTAATCTGCTACGGAGTTCTAGGATTCGTGTAAATATAAACTTTTAGAAATTCTCCAACAGTTGAAAGAATTGCTAGAGAACGGTGACACAATATAATTATGAAAATTCGTTTCTCGATATAGTTAGCCTGTGTATCCTAACATCGGTAGCCCTTGTTAGCGGTGTAGCGTAATGTTTCCGTAATTTTTATTACATCACTTACAAGAACAGTATGTATTTAAATACATACTGTACAGTATATATAGAAAATACATGATCTTGTTTAAGAGACAAGGTAGATTTTTATTTAACTTCATTGCAACTACAGTGGAACTTGCTTATAACGAGATTCAAGGGACCGGACGCATGTGCTCGTTAAAACCTGGTACTCGCTACATCCGAGCTGTCGGCTCGAAAGCCTAAATTTTTATACCGTTATAATCAAACACACAACAAAAAAAGTCTACTATAGAAGAGGCTTTGCACAATAAAATTTTGACGTTCTTTACATTCTACGCTTAAAAGTGAAATTCAGACTTTAAACATTTTTTCGACGCTAAATTCTTTGCTGAATATTGGCGTATAGTGCATTCGCGAAATATAGTAAAAGTAATTGTGTAGTAAAAACTTTTACCAAAATCAGCCGGCTATCTGGCAAAAAACGCAAAATTTTACATGCCACATGTACAATATTTATTTTTAAATTATAAGAAAATTCGCCCTAATTTATTTGACTTTTTGTTCTTCGTTCTAAATGGAACGTCAAATTTATATTGCGCGCACATAACTTAATTAACCTTAAAGAAGTAATCTATTTTTGTTTGTTCAGTAATTTTATATTTGTAGATATCAAAGCAGTTTTGTAATTTATATAAATATTTCACAAATTTATCACTTACATTATTAGCTTCACTAAATTGCGTTCATGATTTTAAACGAATGTTTAAAATGCTGTATATTGTAACGAACGTTTTTTAGACCTTAACCCATGAACAAGCCTGCGATAAAATGGTCGTTATAACCAAGTCTCTAATGCGTTTCTACTCGTTAAAAGCCTGTTTGATTATCATTACTAAGATACACCAAACAAATCTCGAACTTTTGCTCGTTACATCCGAGTTCTCGTTATAAGCGAGCTCGTTATTCGCGAGTTCCACTGTAGTTACAAACTATCTAGCAATTTTATTCTAATAGACAACTTAACAGTGTAGGATAAGCTAAATTTAGGATAATAGGTCACTGGAGTATTCCTCAGTACAGTTACACTTAGTTCATGTGGTGAGAATTCCTATACATATTTACTTCACTAGTTCACTAGTTCATGGTTCTCTGTAATCACCGAACGAGTCCAGCATTTTCAAGCAGTTGTAGCACTTCAGTGTTTGCGTGTTCTTGAAGTCTTCTTTCATATTTATCCGTAACCCGTTTAATCTCGTTAGCAACTATAGGCATTTTCATGTCCCGATGGATGTCATAATTTCATACGTACCATGTTGTATCAACAATACTGCGAAGAACCTTATTTTGAAAAGTCTGAATTATTTTAATATTAGATTTCTTAGTAAAACCCCAAAGCTGTATACCATACACCCAAACTGGTTTCAGAACTTATAAGGAAGATGATTCAGTATATAGTTACGCGGGTCAGTAAAATGACACCGGAGGCAGTAAGAGAAATGCAATTTATTTATAGGTTATATCTGTATCACTCTTAACTCAACAATAAACAAATATAGAAATACAATTATCCATTACGCACTATCTTCAGGAAAAAAAAACGATTATGAAAGCTATTGAATTTACCAAATCGCACTCAAAAAAAAGACTTAAACACAGTCATGTCGGTATAAAACACTAATCAACCTGACTGACTGGGCGTTGCCTCGGAATCCACCTTGTATAGGTCCCGTCAGTACCACTTGTGATGAGATTTTGCATGATTTTTTCAGCGACCTTCAACAATGTTCTATGACGTGTACGTGAAGGGCTTATTCGGGACTGTACTGTTATCTCCAGGGCGCAATCAGGACTCCGCGACAATATTTTGGGCTGCTTATTCCTGTTCTCATCTAACAACGTCGCACAGAGTTCCTTTATACAGCTTATATATTTTTTTGCTGAAATTTTTCTTTCTAGATTATATACAGATGATTTTAGCGCAAACGTCGAGAGGATTCCACATGATAATGCAACTTCATTGGCTTCCAGCGTCAGCGAACTCTGATTACTCTGAGCACTTCTCAGCTTACAATCAGATGATATCATTTCCTGCCATTTTTTTTGCATACATCGATATGAAACAATTGGAAACAACTTTTCTCTGAATGAATATTATTAATTATAAACGTGCGTACGAGACAGCTAGGCCAAAACTGAGACATCTGTATTGGGTGCTTAGCAGGCAGTCAAAATTAGCAATGGAAAACAAACTGCTAACGTACGATACAATTGTGAAACCCGTACGGGGTGCAGACTCTTGGAACCGCTACAACAGTGGTAGGTCTAAAGATAAGATATAATGATTCTAAAACTGAGTCTTGCAAACTATTGTGGATGCCCCGCAGTACGTACAACACGATTGTACTTGCAGTCAGTTTATACCTATATTTGTTGTGAATTAGTGAGTGACATTTCCAAGTCCTATAATAGAATAAGCTCTACTTATTGACCACTTGCTGGACAGATTGTACAATAAAATAAACTAAACATAATGGGCAAAAGGCAATAAAGAATACACGTTTCGCTTGAAGTACCGGAACCATGTTTTTCTACACGATTAAAAAACTTGCGGAAAATTATTATTGTAACTTCGACGGTCGGTGGAGTGAGAATGTGTGTATGGCGCCCATATATTCACGTGCGCGAGGAAACAAACGTCAGTAATGAAACTGCAGAAATGATTTGAACATGTGACTCAGAACATTATTGATACGAATGCCTAGATCGGTCGTCGATTACCGTTTAATCAACTACAAACAATGGTTTCTTTTTAGTTTAGCACTGATTTATGACGGACACAGTATCACTATCGTATCATCTTTATGGTCATTTTCAGTTTAAATCGTCCACTGTTGGGCGTAAGACTCTAAATACTGTCAGTGTTTACTCGGTCTTTTGTGGTGCCTACGTGCCGTCCGTCAAGCGAATACTATTTCAGTAGAAGTATCATGGTAACTGCGTCGTGTACTTGAGTTCTTTATCGAGTGTTATACCCACCGTGTTGATCCTTCCATTACTGTTTATGCGACATGAAATTTCCGCATTGCCTTTTGAGTTACCGTCGCCATTTCTTACACATTAGTACAATCTATAATAAACAAGCGAACATTAGTTTCATGATCAAGCGAATACTATTTCAGTAGAAGTATCATGGTAACTGCGTCGTGTACTTGAGTTCTTTATCGAGTGTTATACCCACCGTGTTGATCCTTCCATTACTGTTTATGCGACATGAAATTTCCGCATTGCCTTTTGAGTTACCGTCGCCATTTCTTACACATTAGTACAATCTATAATAAACATTATAAATGTAATATTTGTCTCCAATATTCTTCAGGCATAGAGCAATATATCACTTAAAAATATTCTTTGATTTCCGTATGCCTCCCATGTAAAAATTATTTTGCTTTGCATTTCATCGTTTTGGACAGTCTGCCACTCAATTAGCATCAACGCAGCGCCTATTCCATGAACTCATCTGAACGATCACGGATCGTTCATGGAAACGAATTCAGCTCAAATGAAGACACCTAGATTAGAATTATCGCTGACAAACATGGTCTTAGTTTACAGAATAGTATTAAACGCCTAATTGGACGTATGGCGTGCAGCTCTGAGGATGCACAAAATCACCCGACTTAAGTCTCCTACAGGATTCAAGTCGAAAGTACTTCGGGAACTTTTGGAGTTCCCGTGGTAAATCTCAAAGTGGACCATCGACGAAGACGATGGAATTCCTTTTTTCTCCCAGGAAGAATCTACCACTTGTCCTCACTCTGTCATGGAAGACTAGGGGCATGACTTCCAGCTAGTAAACGATCTTGTACTGCCAAGAGGAAATTGCCAAAAGACCCACAATAAATAACCAGGAACTATGGCACTGAATCGTATAAGAATTTCATGTAATTTATTAAGGAGTAGATTGTAAGTTTCTTATGGTCGATGAAGGAAAGTCATGGGTTTAGTAATTTCCACCAATTGTCAATTCATGGTCTCAGTATTTATAGGAACGCAATTTTTGTCTTTCGAATTTACAAAACGGGAGCGAAAAAACAGGTTCCACTGACTAATAATGTATGACAAACCCGGGGATTTTCTAATGTCACCGTCCCTTATAAAACAGTACCCAGATCAATAGAGTGAAATTGGAATTCGTATTAAATTGATAAGTTAGAGAACTTACTGCCGATGTCCTAAAGATGAATTCTGGTATTAGTACACGCCCTCTGCTTAAACTCCATGTAACATTTAAGTATGTCCCTGCAGCCTCTTGGTACAAGGCTCTCTTTCTCGATCTGCTATTAGCGTTACCCCTATAAGATATTCTAATGTCACGACCATTATAGCCATTAACAGCTACAGCTATCGGTGAGAAGTTTCCACAAGCTGCTCTATCTTCGTAAAACGTTATCAATATCACTTATCTCTCTGCATTCTCCTATAGAGCATGGCGTATCAAGAATGTTGTTTGCGATCGAAAGTGGGGTAAGTGAACTCGCGGCAAATTATTTCTGAACTAGGCATGTGTTGGACGAACCGCGACGTCAAAGCGGTGACGGGGATTTGGCAGAGCGTGTACTTCAAACTCAGGAAGATGAGCTCTATGCCAGAAAAAGGCAGCAATTTATTTTCACTGTCGCTTGCAAGTTATGTTGCCAGACGGTTTCACTTTCGTTTCTACTTAATGGTGCTTGAATAAGAAGGTTCTGAGGAGATATCTACAAGCCGTTATGTCATGTAATCGTCAAGATAAAGAGAAATCATTAAAACTAACCCAGGTGTAATGTTTTCTCCATACTGTATCAGATACCATTTCGCCGACTGTTAAAGGATTCAGCTTATATGTAGCTGCCTGACTAAATAGAGCTATACTGAATATTGTTAATTTAGATATAAATACTATACGAATTTCTTAGCTTTATTTCTTAGCTATACGTAAGCTGAGAAAGATTTTTAACTGTGACTTAACAAATTCAGTTCCCGTGTTGTTTGTTATTGCTTACTTAAATAGGTCACAGTGAATTTGGTATGACATTTATGTAGAAAATTCTTGAATTGAGCGTGATTTGGATAAATCAGCTTTAACAAAACCTGCATTTATTTTATTGTGTCTGATGTTAATTTAATGTAACCACGTTAAAGTTTTATATCCTAGTTACAAATAGGCCTATAATATTATGGTAGTAGTGTAATGACAACGGAATTATGATCAGTGAGATCCAGCTTTCGTAGCAAGTTAAGATTTTAACTGTCGTAGAGTATAATGTAAATATATTTTACAATGTTACAATGATGAAGTGAACTGATGTGAACGGTGGTTTACCAAAGCAAGCATTTGTGACCTGTGCAAGGTTCCGTGTAACTGAGTAGATCACTGCCTTATTGACTAGTAATGGTTACACGTTAATACGGTACGGCTATGTGCAAATGGTCCAAACTTATTTTCGGATTCTGACAAAAGGGAAACCCAGTGTTAAACAAGAAATTTCCCTCATTTCATCGATCTACGTCTTGTTCCCTTTCACTTTAAGGGGGGAACTTACACCCAAAAAATAATATTTGTTGGCCATTTTCGGTTTTTTGTTCATTATTATAGCCTGTAATGTTCTGAACAAAATGATATATAACATGTCCAGATTAAAAAAATGTAACCTCACTAAAAAAAAAAAACAAAGTGACTCGTGCGCAGAAAATTTGCGTAAATTCTCTGAGCCTGCTGCGCGCTGCCTCACGGGTTTGAACATTTATCAAGCATTTTTATTTAGGCCTACACTTCTTTAGGTATACGTTTGTTTTTACCATTACCATTACCTTTCTGAAACAGTTTTAAATCAAATAAAACCAATTTTTAAAGATCTCTCTAATGAAACCATTTTGAGTGAGTGCTGTTTGGGGAAGACCCAGAATCCAAACAAAACATTCAATGCGGTGATTTGGAAAAGACTGGCAAAAACTATTTTTGTCGGCATCACAACACTAAAAGTACGATTATGCAGGTATATCTTTTAATAAAGGTGCAGTGGGAAAACTGTATGTGCTTAGGGCTTTGTGATTAAAATATAGTGAAAATTGTAAAGTGCGATTACGACAAATCGACAGAATGGTGGTGCGAAAAGCTGATAAAAATTCAATATAGATGAAAAAAAGAAGAGGAAAAAATGAGACACGAAAAAAGGGAAAAAGAAGAAAAGGAAAAACACAAAGATTGGAGGTGAACTGTTCTGAAGTGTTAGTTGCCCACTATTTTATCAGGAATTCGTTCAAAATATCTTCTTTAACTTGAAAGAGTTTTCTGAAAAATTGTTTTTTTATTTCACATATGTACCTTTTTCTCAGGAACTATGAAAGATAGAGACTTTTACTGTAGCTAAATTTCATAAGATTACATATGTGGAACCAGAATTATGATGAAACATACTCTACAAAAACAATTTAAAAAATGTTGAAGTCTTGAAAAAAGCAAATTTTTTTGACACGTTTTTAAAAAATCAAAACTTTTTTTGTAATGAATCCAAAGTATAATTCTGTTTTCATGTGCACAAAACGGTCATAAAAGTAACCTGTAAAAATTTCACCTGCCTATCTTTTATAGTTATGAGGTAGATAAAAACACTAAAAATAACATAAAGGGTCTCCTCTTAAAATTTGCTACAAGTTATTCAACAACAATAGAACAGTTGGAAGAAGATTATCCTTACTTGACTATTCGAATTCACTTGGACACGAATAAATTCCTGGTTGAGAGAGGACCCAGCTTCGTATGGCATGTCATCACTTGCTGCGCCAAGTTCTTGTTATTAAGTGACTACGACCCACATATTGGCCTTCCTGAAGCACTTTTTGGCATGTGCGAGCTTGGTAAGATTGAATGACAGCCATACATTCTTCTCTCCCTTTGACAACAAACATGGCAGCCAATCGATTTCTTTCCTGCCGTGCATTCACATCTCACGTCTACAGTGTAGAGCTACGCTAGTTATTTAGATGGAGACTGTCTACTTTTTGCACACAGTACAAAATTTAACGGTAAGCGAGGAAAGGTTTACGCTTTTCTTCTCGTGTAATAACAAGTCAGTGGAACGTGCAAAACGCGTTAGTACTTTGTGTTTCAGTATGCAGAAAGGTCATCAGCTTCGCGTGCCAGAATCGAAATGACGACTCGCCGTTCAGAAATGTAAACGGTAACGTTTAGCTACCTCTTATTGCGGACTTTTTTATGAAGTACCTGATTAACACTTCATATATTAGCAGTTTTATCTTAAGTGTAATAAGACATTTTTATATAAATTAAACGATTGTTTTGCCTTTATTTAAAACTCTCAACTTAGTTTCGTTAATAAATATTAAATGTGTCTTAATCTTGTGCGGTTTATAGCACTGGTATGATTTAATACTGACAGTTAACATGTACTAATTACAAGGAGTTTCTTCTTTTGAGTCTAGTCAGTATGTCCTCATTGTCAACTACAAAGAGTTCTTTACCCGAGTCTTTGCAGTATGACCTCGTTGTCTTATAGTTGGGTGACTTCATCTTTTAACAGCAATTTTGCAAATCGCTTCCGCACGTTTCGTTGAAAACCTTAGTATTTGTTGGTCATCAGCCCCATTCCCAGATTTCTGTAGGAATATGTACCCGACGGACCAAGGTGTATCAAACCATGTTTTTTAGTATTACATTTTTAAAGACCTGTAGTATCAGTATTGTCCCCTCTGGTGCAAATCTGACACGGTACCTACTTCTTACGCGGTTACCCACGTCTGTATTTACATAGCAAACGTTTATTGAAGGTTGACACAGAGAGATTTCTTCTCGTTAACTAATAGAGTTTTTTATGTTTGTTTCCCAGTTCTTCCTATTTCTTTTTGACACGGCCTTCCGTCTATATTTTGTCACGCCAAGGTACTTTAGTCGTGTTCGCCTACGTTACTACTTGTTTGACTGCGCAAGTTTTAAAAAATAGAAAACTCGTTGTTTCGTTTGTAACAACATTATGATGTAATCGAATGTACGACGCTAACATTGGGACGTTTCTGACGTCATCATTTCAAGAGTACTCCGTTTTTATGTGCATAGAATCCGACGCGACGGCCATTGTCACCGAGTCGGGTGACTTCATTCCACTGCCATCATGTGAGAATAAACACGTGTATTGTCTGTAATTCGGAACAAGAAAAACTGGTTACGCGGAGAGCGTGCGCTCAGATTTCAGTTTGGATTCACAGTAAGTTATTGTTGTTCTCAATCGCAGGGTGCGCCTTACATCACAACGTACGGTATTTAATATACGGTGCCATGCACATACGCCATCGTGGAACAATAAATTTAACAATCAACGTTTCGACCGCAAACAACCTTCTTCAGGTGTGCAGGTAGGGGCGTGCACCCGTGTGAAGAGTTCATAATAAAGAAAAAGGTTTTTGGTAAAATTAGCGCAAAGAAAATGAAACACTTACAGTGAGGAGTACTCATCACATTATTTCCATACTCCAACCGATCGTCTAACCGAGTAACATGGTTCCACGTGCAAACTAGTATATGTGGGAGTTTATTTAATTTTATATATAAATCGATTTTAACCCCATCCCAAAACGGAAATAAACTGCACGACGTTTCGATATCTTCTTTGATATCTGTCTCAAGTAGTCATTCCTGACTTAGACACGTTAGAGAAAAAGACGCTGAACTGTAGACAAAAACTCAAAAAACAGATTCAGTATAATCCAAAAGAACAATTCCTCTCGTACATCTGTAGAAATCTACAAGAAAACGGAAGCGTGTTCGCCCAAACACCTACACACGTGTGTGTGTGTGTGAGAGAGAGAGAGAGAGAGAGAGAGAGAGAGAGAGAGAGAGAGAGAGAGAGAGAGAGAGAGAGAGAGAGAGAGAGAGAGAGAGCGATGGGAGGAGGTAAGATGACCGATGGTTCTTGGTGATCTATCAAAGAACGTTAATTTTCATGGGAGGAATTTTCAATACTATTAAAATTATCCGGGCTGTTAGGCTGTCTCCAATTGATGATGGCCGTCGTGGGCACGGTCGAAACGTCTGGAAATTCCTGTTGGATTTGATGGAACACGACCTAGCGGCCCGACTAATTTTAATAGTATTTACACCTGATTAAATGTCTTCTTTCACAATTGAGTATGTTCCGTAGCACTGTATACTGCAATAGTAACACAACACCACCAACATCTCTACCACAGCTTATCACAACCCCCCCCCCCCACTTTTATCATCCCATGGCTACTTAAAACCCGAATGTGGCAACGTTACAAAGCCTGCGGAACATTGTTTACAAAGCGACTCCGATATGTATACTGCGTGGCCGGCAGGATAATTGAGAAGACAAAATTAGTGGTCCTCAAAAAAGTCGGTCGATCCGATCTAAAATCCTTATTGACAAACGATCCCTCCAACAGCTCTTGGTATTCAGTTTTTCATCAGCAACATTCCCGTTTTGTGTACTCACACTGTTAACATCATTCGCCATTCTTTCCCACGATGTCTCCGCCTTGTCTGCCTAGTGATAGGCCATCGAAAGTTTGGAACATGTAGCACAAACTGTCCGATAATGGCTAAACTTTCAGGTCTGGGTCTTTACTCCCATACAACCACCAACAACCTTGGCTTGGATGCCATTCTTCTGCCTCGGTCTGGCTAAGATTGGGGTTTAGTGCTGGAAGGAACTCGATATACTTTGCTGCTACTTTGCTTTGCCACGGTATTCTGGGAAATCCGAAGGTTACCCAGTAAGCGAGCTGCACTGGCAGTAGCTGGTCCATTCGTAACAGGAAAAAAGTCCGAACCCTAGTTTCGTGATACGTCAGCGGTTTTCGTGATGCGTCAGAGAGAGGTTTTAATAAATCTTCCCTAAGAAGGTGACATGAACACGTCTGTGACAGAAACATATTACTCTTTGATTGTAGAAAAGATTATGCGATGATCTTCGGCGAGGCTGGCCTCTCAAATACATTGTCTAGAATCACTACCTCATACATCCGAACAACTTCGTATTCTTGTGCAGTAATCAATATTCATTTTCCTTTTGAAGTCTGTATTTAATTTTTTGTTGTATTTTATATCTTATATTAATAATGATAGACATTTTCAAAGATTTACGGCCATTGTATATCCAGCTTCTCGCCCACGGGAAGGCAGTGTAACCAGGCCACGTGAGTTTCAGGTTTTAACTGCTTGCCCAAGGAACGAGAAGAAACATTTGTTATCCACGATTTCCAGTAATGAGGTATCCGCCTTCAGTACTGGAGGAGCCTTAAATTGGGCTCCCGCTACGGGGACTGGGCCGACCAGAGTTTGGCCTGATATCAGGCCGTGGATTAATTTTGTTTAGTTTGAAATGATAAGAGTTCATCGAGATCTGACTTATGGTTCACCGGACAATAAACTGAGCATTATCTGAGGACTGACGGGTGGATAGTCTGTGGAACCCTGAGGATAATGTTCTTATGATAGCGTTCTGTGAACGGACACCAACGGCAGTGACGAATCAGACGGTGGAGTAGTGGGTTTCTGTTGGCCTACGGTAGGCCTTAGTATATGAATGATCGAAGTTACTTTCCATAGCGTTTAGCTAGACAGTATTAGACGGGTAATCCTTAGGTAATGTCAAGTGTTGATGACAGTTACATGTTAACGGTGCTGGAGCGACTATGATCTGTTGAGGCTACATATCGGGTGTGTGTCAGCCACGTGAGCCCATGGATCTTATTGATCCATGTAGGTTTGTTGGTGACTGGACGTATCATTTACTGTAACAAATTAAAGATCATGTCTAACTTCTGGCAACGCATATTGCTGCGTTATGGTCAGAATGGTATTCAAAGCATCCGGTTTTAGTTGAAAGGTAACAGACAATGATTGTTAGATTTAAAGTTTGACAAGATAATGTTGAAGAGATTTACCACGCAGTGTAGAGAACAATGTAGTTTGTGCATAAATGTCACTTGAATGCGTGCACATATGGCCTTTAGGTTATCCAAGGCCTTTGTTTTATTCGCAAATAACCCTATTCATTGTACACGCCCATGATACCACATTCGCGTTGGGTATACAATATGTCTATATTATTATCATTGAATTAAAAAAGAATAGAGTGCTTGACTGTTATGTTTAATGTTTAAACAGTGGGCTATTGGGGTTTCAGGATCTATAGGCGTATACATATTACAACATATCTTACAAATTTGTGTCTCGTAGATAACACCAATATACATTCGGCGTATGGAAATAATTATACTTGCGAAATCTGAGTGATTGTACGAAGGAATGATTCTTTTTTATACGTGATTAGATGCGTTAACGCTTGCTTGCGCGCGCGCGCACACACACACACACACAGAGAAATATTTCACAAAATATTTATGAAATTTTTACATTATATATTTTTTGTCTCTGAGTTTTTAACTGTGTTTTAACTTCACTTTAGCTTTCTCAGTTTCTGCCTCCAGTCCCTCGTGCGATCGTGTTTGTTCTGCCTGCAGGTCCCGTCTCTAGTCGTATTTGTTTAAATGTACAGCACATTTATAATTTTATGTTTACGATACAATTTGTGCCATGCCTTCTGTCCGAGACATACACATCGGCTGTATAATTAACAAAATCCTGAAAATGTTTTTATATATTGTTAAGTATATACTGTTACTGTTAAATATATTGTTATACTGAATCAAGTTTGTAAGTTTTTACGATGCCTTTTTTTATAATCGGAAATGATCCTTTCTGTGAACAAGACGAATTACCTTACCATACGTTACAAAACTCCAATGGAGACTTAATATTATTTTCGCGCTAATAGGTATGTAGTAGGTGAGGAACCAGATGTGAAGATGTAAATCATGCAAAAGACAACCATAATGTTTACCAGCTGAGGGCACAAAAGTAGTTGGTAAGGACATGATAGATGTGAATGAAGTGAAACATTTGGGTAAAGTAGTGATAATCAATGAAGATACTTTGCCAGTCGAATAATATCTGGGAGAAACCTTTCTTTTGGAAGACGAGAAATATTATTTTAAAGTACAAAAACTGCCCGTGTATTTAAAAAGTAATGTGTTTAAACGGGTAGGCTAGTGAAAATTTGAAAAAAATTCGTTTTTTCGTACTCACAAATGCTTTGGATTTCTTTTGTGAAAATTTTGATATATTGTAAATTCCGTTAGACTACACAATAATTAAAAAAAAAAAATAACAACCAAGTAACCATGAATATATAAAGTAATACAATGACAATGCCCGGAAATTCATACACATTCATTGTGATTTGTTTGAAAATGTATTTAGTTTTAATCGGTTGCCTAGCCTTAAGCTCTTTTAATTGCATCAGTTGATTGCTTACTATCTATGTTTATTTGGTAGTTTCCTAGGGTACAAAGCAAAAATATTGTTCTGTGAAGCTTTTTATTATTTATGTGAGTAAATTTGAACAGCATATTTTAGACAGTATTCATTGGGCACGGCGTCTTAATACTTGAGTATGTGATACAGTGTTACACACAGTAATAGAATTATATTAAGTCAGATTAAAAAAAACAGACTATGAAAGTAGTCACAAAAGCAGCAAAAAAGTAACAAAGGGAAAAAATAAATTATCTATGACAATCCAGATGACTTTGTATATGACCCACGGATGCATTAGTTTGGAAACAACTCCGTTGATTAATATTTATTTGTTGTTGTATAATACAATTTTCCAGAAATAATTTTCTTCATATCTAGAACCGTTATAAACTCTACATTTTTGATACGTATTCTGCATATTGTGCTTAAGACACTAAAACTAACTTGAATTCTAATTAATTTATCTAAAAAATAAAAAAAAATAGGAAAAATATAAGTGAGTAATGATACTTTTTTTGTGAGGTATATTAATATTCACAATGCTAAAAAAAAAAATTTAACATGTTTGCAGTTTGCAAAGAGTCATAGTGTAAGATATAACTTCATTTCGGCTCTTAACGTAGGACGTTAACGAGATATGTTTAACTGTAAAATTGAAAATTAACATTGCAACTATATAGGAATACCTACGCTGTTAACAGATGCAAACATTAGTCGATCAGAAATGTCGACAAGAAACTAAGAGACATAAAAACTGCAGACGTCACAGAGAAATATGCAAAGTACTTTGCTGGGAACGAGAAGGCGACACGGGGGAATGGTTATTACACAGTTAAGTAGAACAGATTACGTCGTTTGCAGAATTAAGAAAATAAAACTTAGGCGGGTAAGACATTTTGCTAGGCAAAAAAGTGGCTGATGGCAGATGGAAGAAGATGGTCACAGAGGTCACTTGAAGGTGAAGAAATGAGTAGGCCATGACTATGGCGTTTTACAAGGTAGAAGGATAATGCGGTTAGTTACTGCGACATACTAGACCGGACAAGAATTGGTGAGGAGTAACTGAGGAGTTAGGGAGGCATTCGCTCATCATTGGTATGGCGATGATGATGATGCTGTTATAAATATTATATTTGTATAGCATATAATACATTTTTATATTTCAGTAATTATTTATTTATTCATATATGCTCAAATTTTTCTTGTTATTTTATATTATTAATAATAATAAAAAACTTATATCTGATGATTAGAGTACTATTGAAACATTTGTAATTTACAAAAAAATATATTCTTGTTAAAAGTTTTTCTATTATTAATAATAATATTATTTATTTATATTTACACCATACTCGTAACATGTGTATTTCTATAATTTATATTTTAAATATACATAAAGAACATAGCATAAACCTTATACGTATACAGCTCCATAATGTGTATAATTTGTGTATGTAAAAAGAGACAAAAAAACAACGCAATTATTTATAATGTAGGCCCTATGTATGTAGGCTATACTGTATGTATGTATATATAGCCTACTGTATGTATGTATATATTGTTCGAAGAGTTATACTGAAAGTCAAGTCATGTCTGAACGATGCATAATTGTAGTAGAAGTAAAGTTATATTTTAATTAATGCATTTTACAGGAAATTATTGCAAAGTGCGATGTTTGTATTAAAATGTGCGTATTTTATGGAAGCGCAATTCATATAAGGTGCGGTTGTGCATATGAGCGATTATACGCAAGTTATTAATACGACATTAATAACTCCCTTATTAATTAACTGTTCGAGACGATACTTTCTCCAGGAAATCTGGTGAAATAATGTGCATAATTAAAGTAACTAGGTCTTGCGTAAAACTGTGACAAATAAGTTTTTTGTAGAAGAAGGAAGTTTTATGGTAAGAAAAATTTATGACATAACACTCACAGGTATTAAAGTTTTGCAAGAAAATGTTGTGCAAATTGGAAATAGTGTTCTTCTAGTAGAGCTTAATTTTTTTAATTTCAGCTAATGTAAAAGACTCGATTTTCTGGAAAGCCTCTGTGTATTCGTATCTCGTACTTCAACAGAAACTGAGTTCACATCGGAAATTCATGTGAGAAGGCCGTATAAAAGTCATGTTCATCATAGATTGATAGGGTTATTTGAATTCACAGTTGTAATGTATGAGATGTTCATGTGAACGTCAAAATATACACTCCGTGCCAAAGGAAGTAAAGCAATATCTAGAAAATAAGAACTATCGCTGAAGGAAGAAAAGTCAAACGTAATTGATACCCATTGTAGAATGAAATTAACTTAGTATTAAGATGTCAAGATTTTCATGCAGAGATGTCTCGCAGTATTTATGGCATACCACGCGATCGTCCGTAAAAAGAGAGATTAAGGTAGACGAGATTGTTCTACACATAGTATACGAAAAGAAAATTATTATAAGTACAGAAATGTTAATCGGAAACGCGAATGAACTAGATCTTATTATAACCCTTAACGATTGACGCTGTGAGTTCTTTTCAATTTCACTTTTGTCCGTAATATTTTGATTATGGCTAGTTTGTCCGAACGTTATGGGAACGCTTTGATTTTCCAAACAATGAACACGGAAGGTACGAATCAACGAACTTTGTTTCATAATATAACAATTATTTTAAAATCAATTCAATTGTTTAAGAGAATTACGTTTTGTAAATTCAAGAAGTGGAGACTCGTAAGCATTATTTAAATTGTTAAGCAAGAATAGAGGCACTTCCAAAAAAGTAATATTATTTGTTAGAAAGTTACATTGTGTTTCTTAATATCAATTATGTGTACAAAATTTGTTAGAACAAGAATAATTATACGTATTGCATTTTAATGATTGTAAGGAAGCGAGAGTCTCAGCTTTTATGGTTAATAATCACCAGCTATGTAATTTTTTAACATTTTACACATAACCTCGTAACAAACACTCACGTGCGTGCGCGCGTACACACACACACACACATACACTAGGCTTTACAAACACCTTTAAAAAGGAGATTATGTATGTACTGGAAGTGAAGCCACAGATTTGTTTATAGAAAATGAAATGATAAAAACTCTGATAAATTTAAAGATTGAGGTTAAACTGAAAAATTATAATGTATACTTTATACTTTACTTTCAATCTGACGATGTATTCAATATATATGCAGAGAAAGAAGTAGTTAACGTGTAAGTTCCTAGTTCACGATTTTTCTGGCCACTCTCTGTCAAGTAAATGTTGGGCTCCGAGTTTGTTTACTTGTATGGTTGTTAATGCAGTTTCCTTATTTGACATCATACTTGCTAATATCTTTTTTTGTGAAAGATACATGGAGATGCTCGTTGTAACACTCCCGGTTACAAACCAGGGAGTGTTAACTATTGTGAGTTGCAACTGGGAAGGTTTGAAAAATTTGGGTCCACTGATACCCAAAGATCTATCCCGTGAGTCGAATCTCCCTTTAATATGGTCTTATATGTAGTTATTTTATATTTTCAATTGAGATTTTATTACCGTTTAACTACTACATCGTTATGGCGTTTTGGAATTAGTCGAGCTTTTGAACTTTGAGATCTGAGTAGACTGGAAAATACGACGAGTATATTGAGAGTGAAGTAGCAATGGAGAAAATGCAAGTCACTCTGTATATAACACTTTAAGAAAATGATATTTGAAGTATAATTGAATACACAGTGGTATAAGAGACAGAAGTGAACCTCTTAGGAATTAAAATTATGACGTTGGAAGTATATTTAACGAAAGGACGCCTGTAAATTACACGCCAGATTAAAATCATTACGAACAAGCATCGCCAACAACCAATAGACTAGGCGATCGAAATTTGCAGATGTATGATTATGTTAAAGGCGTTGTATGATTATGACAGAAAATATACGGCGAAAACAAGTCAAAATAGAATACGTTTTATACTAAAAGACAAGGTTCACTTTTAATAAATTTATAGTAATTTTTATTTCAACTGACAACAGAATGATTGTGTGACGAGGACTTGGTGTAAACTGAAATGGTTTGTAAATGGGAAGAAACTGTATTTTCCTACTCCACATGTAACGCCACTAAAAGAGGGTTTTATATCAAATGTTTCATCAATTTATTACATTGAAGGTATATACATTTTTAATGGATAAATGAAATATGTTTCGTATATCAGTTAGAAGATAGTAGAAAAATTAATTTGTGAAAACTTTCTAACGTATAAAATTAAGAGAAAAACTATGGGTACCGGTACGGCGAGAAAATGGGTATATATTAAATCCCCATCTTGTAGGTAGTACTTCTGATGAATGATAACCAACTGAATCAAGTGGAAACAGATATATAGGCCTACAAGCTTAAATATAAAGGAATACAGAAATATAATTAATTAAAAACAATAAAAGTATGTATCTAATCCCTCATCAATATTACCATCGGTGCATGATCCGAACGTTGTGTTGTTAGCACACAAGAAATAACAACCTTAATAAGAAAATTAAATATTACCTTATCTCTGCTTTATTAACTAAAGACTATATCGTTAATATTCAGTAGAGAGTTTTTTAGCTTCCTTTCATGCGAATTAGTATTATAAAATTCTCTTATCTCTTCTAGGAAGCGTTATAGGCATGAGGTATCATGTCAAGGAAGAAAGAAGCTATAGTTAACTTTTTTGTTGTCTCACACACCTCAGTGAATCCTGAGATTTCTTTGTAAATCTTGTTTTCACTATTCTGTTACAGAATAGTTCCAGCATTATGTGGAAATATATTTATCTCAGTTATTTAAACTGTCAACACCGATTTTTCCTGTAGTCATATGGCTTCGTAAAAATATAATGGAATGGGTATAACGCCTATTCAACAGGGGCGTATTTACGGGGGAACGGGACCGGACTCCCTCAGAGGGTCGAAAGTTGACAAGAATCTATTTGTTAAGTTTTAAGCTGTTTTATTAAGTTCTTAGCTGTGTACGCTAATACAGTAGTAACCCTTTGTTAAATATAGATCTAAAAAGTTTATTTACACTGCATTTGGGTGTACGTTTTAAATGTGAAATATAGGAAAATCAGTTAAGTCAATAAGTAGCCTATAAACAATGTTTCAATAGCGCTTATTTTTACTGTGTTATGATTTTAATGGGACTGATTTCAGTATGTTATTACACGTTTTTCAGTCACTTTAAAGTTCATTAGTCTTATCTTGTTTTTTCTTTTGTATGGAACCGACTCGACCGCCCCCCCCCCGCCAAGATCAAATTCTAGGTTCGCTACTCTTCAAATCCGATTCGGATAATCCGTATTCACTATAACGCGGTTGATTCCAACACGTGAAAATGGCCTGTCAGCTGCCTGGACCCTTGCTTCTTTTGTTTGGAACAACTGAGGAGAAATAAAATATTTATGAATGAGGAATATGTAAATCAATCAGTATTGATAAAATAGAGCTAACATTGCAAGAGTACAGTTATATGAAAAAGAAACAACAGTAAGATTAAATGTTAACAAATGAGCAGTTAAATTTTAACTTTTCTGATTGCATTTAAAGAGTTTCTTATAAGTCATACTCTGATAACGTGTCAAACTAAGCTGATGTCTTTACTCCGTAAATCCGGAATGGTGAAACGGGTACTGGTGAAAGCCATTTTAGGCCAGTATTTCAAAAACCGTTTTTTATAGACTTTGTGGTCTGTTTGCCCTCGTCTGACAGAGTTGAAAAACACACTATAAAACTGTCCAACACCCTAATTTGTTCAGCCCCATTTGACCTGTTTCACGACATTGTAAACACACCATTTCTTTTCAGATGCCACCACCCAGTCATTCACCTTCCTTTCACACAAACACCAACACACAATTTCTTCAACTTGACAGGTTTAAGGTTCATTTGTCGCTTTGCCTGTCTTTAAGAGAATACCTGAAACTCATTAATGGTTAAAAAAAAGTAATGCAGTTTTAACACGCGTTGTGGCCAGTAGTTTCAGTCCTTCTTCAGGCCGTCGAATAATTCATATTTGAATAGACATAAAAATATACGCCATTAAAACAGTTTTGAAGTGTACTACAGTTTTAGTAAGTACAAGCATACAGTCAGGACTACGTGATAACCTTTTTGTAGGTTTTACTTTGCCTTACTTTGCACTTTATCGTTCATCGTTTGTATGTGTGTAATCTTTTAACATTAATTAAAACTACTACATTTGAATATTTTGATTATCGTAACATTTTGTGTATTGCCATTTGTTTACTTCCAGACAATTTTTAAAATTATGCTCAACAGTTACTTTTGTTAATTATAGCAAAAAGCAAACGGTGAATACTATCTAACGGTTCATAATAACAACAGAAAATAAGTAAACACTGATCTTAATAAGATCAAAAACACACACACACACACACACACATTGTTTCTCTCATTTACACTACACTTTTTACGGTTGGTGATGAAACTTATTATATTAAATTATATTTTATCATAAACCACTTTTACTTTGGTTAGTTTTACAAAGCGCTTTGGAGGACCGGTAAAATGAATTCAGGCGCCGTCATGCATACAGCGTGCAGGGACAGCAATCGTTCGCCAACAGCGCGTTGTCAGCTGGCCAAATGAGCTAATTCACAATGCAATACAAGCCAGTTGGCGTTACGCGAGAAGTTAACTCGTTTTGTGTTGTCTTTCTCGTGAAGGTGGTGGGGACGAATGCGGTCATTCACTGTCCTGTGTCAGATTATGTGATAAAGATATAATTACGTCTTTCTGTAACCTTTGCGTCTCAGTGAATTAGTTAGCATGCTACAACCCGTCGAAGGCATTAATGTATTGTTACTGTGCCCTAGTAAGGCTGTGCCAAACCAGTGGATTGTATTCCTGCCTACTCAAGTGTTCGTACCTAACCATACGAAAGTGCAGCTAGCAAGATACGTAGACCATCTATAGCTTTTACAGTTGTCTTCACTGGATTCGATGAGCTTAGATTTCGATGCATAAAGTGAAAACTTTCCGTTTACAGTATGCCACCTTCCTAAACGGCACGTCACACTAACGCCCCTAATGGAATTCACTTAAGATAAATTTTAAAGTAGGCGACAATTCTCGCAACCTTGTCAACCAGAACGCCATGAAGCATTGGAACTCCATGTTCCCTGCGATTTGTGAGTCTAGTGATGCAGTTAGACATATTTCCTGACTGGCTTAGAAAGTGATGCGTGACAGCCAGTAGGGAGAAATCCCAACCGATATTCTTTACGTCTTCAGTCACTGTTCCTAGAAGGAAAGCCAATCATTTCGAAAGAGACGGTGAGGTATCTCAGCGTTCAGTTCGACCAACGCCTGTAATTCAACGGCCACGTGACCGAACCCTTCGCTTGAAACGCCCTCAAATAATCTTACAGAACCTGACGTAAAGTCATCTTCGTAAAATCTTCATCGCAATATATCCCTTAACCTTGTATCTTTATCCTCTTCATGAAAACTGCAATACTCAGAAAATAGTCTTGGAGTTCGTGTAGTATAACATGTTACTTCTAAGCCTCCTTGAAGAAGCTGGTCCTTCAAGTAGGACTGAGAGAAATGCTTGGCAATGGTTCAGCCATCATTGACTTGGAGACGACATATATGTATATAGAACTATGGAATTCGGAATTCTACATTCGAGTATTGCTTACAGAATACTCCAAATGTAACACTGTAATCTAAGCTCAAACTTTAAGTTAACGTGAACGCAGTCTTAGCCTTGGCGATCCGTGATCTTATTTCCTTGTTGCAAGAGTCAGCATGCTTCCTAAACACTTGAACTGATCAACGTTTTCTAGTTCTCGATTCCCATGACGATTCGCAGTGGTTCTTCCTTTCTCGACATTCTCATCACTCCTGGCTTGTTTATGTTGATTTATATTCCGTAGTTCCTTCGTATTCCCATTATGTCTTAAAGAGTTTCTTATTTCGTCGCTAGCAGCACTAGGTCCTCCGCATATTTGATGGTGCTAATGACTCTCTTCTGCCATAAAGTCACTGTCTCCAACGTAGGCTTCTTCGGCTAAGCGTTTTCTGTATAGATTAAACAGAATGGGTGACATGCAGCCTCTTCCTATTTCCACACTGTTCGTCTCTCCGAAGTCCATACGCGCCGTCACTTTCTGTCCCAGATACAGTCTGAGGATTTCTGCTATTACAGTCAAGGCCGATTTTCTTCAGTGTTTCCATCAGATTTTTCCAGTTTAGCCGGTCATTAGGGTCAAGTTTTCTGTGGTTACCGGTGGATAGCTACAAAAATGGCAAATCAAGGCCAAGTAATCAATATGATCACCCTAAGCAATGACAACTGCCCGAAAGTCCACCTCAACGATGTCGAGTAACGTATTGGTAATCAAGTGACTACATCTTCACTTAGGCTTTAAGCTAAACTGAAAATTGTTGTAAGACATAAAAGAAAACAATTTGATTTAATATTTAAGGAAGTCAACTGGGTGAAAGGCATAAAAATTCATCTCTGTAGAAAGTAAATTGCGTACTTATAAAACTGTCTTCAAACCCATATCGACTAATGGACCCGAGCGAGCTTTTGTGCTGTGTCACCAAATCTAATGTATCCATCGTTGAGGGATGTCAATCAAAAATTCTACGACCTATCGCGTGTTGCAGAATTCAACCATACGTACAGATTTCAGAATCCTATTCGTTAATGAAGTTATTCACGAATGAGTCACAAGACGCCACGAAGGACTTCGAACCTGCTACTCGTGCCACTTCTTTAGCCCGCAGTTAACAGAAAGTTAAGAAAAAGTGGCCATCTGCCTTTTAAGGGCCACAAAGTGACATCACCTCGTCACATCGTTTAATTGTACACAACTAAAATTTGTACAATAACCAGTAGACTGGCTTATAGAATGTATGCACCTATTGATAATAAATAAATTTAAAAAATCTCTATTCATACATTTTATGAATCCCACAACACTTATCTGCTTTAACATTTGCTTGACATTAACTAGAAGGATATTTTTTTACAAACCTTGTGTGGAGATCGCTGTTCCTGATGAATCAACACGCATCAGATTTTCCTTAGTACTTTATTTTGAATATGCTGCACAATTTCTTTCAAACAACCAACAATATTGTTTTTATGTGATTGCCAGTTGTTACTTTTTCTTGCATGAACAATTAATTCAATCATGTAAATTTGTGAACACGTTCTTTTGATGGCGTGTTACATTTGGCTAATGACGGCTTTTTTTACTGTTGCAGAAATGGCGATCTCATCAGGTTTGGGAGCTCGATCGGCTAGAAAAATCCTCTGCCTTCTTTTCCTTTGGGGTATGGTTGCTTTGGGATTCCTGCACTTCAAAAGTTACCACGGACTGGCTACTGAACCAAACGAACTACACGGGTCAGTCAACAGTCGACTGTTGCTACAGAAACTGGGCGAATCTCGTTCACCGCACGATGTCTCCGTCAGTTCCACTACGACATCACTCGAAAATCTGCTCGGACTCGAACCAAATATAGACAAATCACCTACACGATCCGAACCCATGATGGTGGAAGAAATTCAGAACCGTCTTCCTAGTCTGCCGATCGCGTACTGGAACAAAAATAAGAACAGAAACATGTTCTACAAAAACGAGAGCTGTGCAAAGTATCCCAGTATATTTGAACTAGAATTCAACAACGTTTATTGGCAAACCCTGCGTACGTCTAACGGAACATTCCATTTGTATGGAGCTTACTACGACATTAGAAGGCTGAGTAAAATCGGCCCCGCTGTTCGTATACTGGGTATGATCAACAGAATCGAACCAACCGTTAAAACCTACTGTCAGTTTTGGTTCGAAAGCCACAAGGAGCCTGTCTTTATTAAGACTATGGAATATAAGTACATATGGTACCGAAAATGGGGCAATTACAAACAGGGTATATTCCAACCTTATCTGATCGCATGCCAGATACCTCAGGCTTACCACAAGTTAATTCCGGCTTCGGTGTCGGTAGTAGAGAAGGTATGCGACATAGCGACAAACAACCTGCGGGTGATTTATAACAAACCACCGAAAAAGAAGAACTTCGCCGTTTGCGTAAAAGGTTTGGACTTTTTACACGACGATCTTTCCGTAAGACTGGTCGAGTGGATCGAAATGCTAGGGATATTAGGAGCGGACAAAATATTCTTCTACGAGCTGCAAGTCCATCCCAATATTACCAAAGTGCTGAAACATTACAGCGAAAGAGGGAAGGTACAAGTAATGCCTTTAACGCTGCCAGGAGGGCAACCCAACATTCCCGGATTTCAGCATCTATATTTAACGAAAAAAGTCAACCACAAAAGGCAAAACGAATTGATTCCATACAATGACTGTCTGTACAAGAATTTATATTCCTACGAATACATAGCTTTATTGGATATCGACGAAGTCATCATGCCGGTAAAAACCAACTCGTGGCAGGAACTGATGAAAGTCGTACTCCCGAAGGCTTTGGCGATAAAGAACGAAACACGTGCCTCGTACAACGTAAGGAATGTCTACTTTCTAGACGATCTGATTCACGATCACGGCTGGTTCAAAGACGTTCCCAAATACATGCACATGCTGCAGCACGTCTACAGGAGTAAGAACTTCACAAAGCCGAACCAGTACGTGAAGTGTTTTCACAATCCGGAAAGAGCGTTGACGCTACACAACCACTTCCCGCTGGCGTGTCTCAGTTCCGGTTGCACATCTTACGCCATAGAAACGTCGGACGCACAGCTGCAGCACTACAGGGCCGACTGCGTGCGAACGTTGAAGAAGACGTGTACCGAATACAGACAGAACAGCGTCATAGACACCACTATATGGAAGTACAAAGAAGTGCTCATCGCCAGGGTCTCCGACACGCTACGAACGCTCGGCTTTTTCGGCGACATCACATGATCGCTGCGTTCGTATGTTAATCGTTACGAACTGAAAGTGATCTTTAATGTGACGTGTGATTGTGTAATTTATTTAAAGACGTGTATTGGTTGAAAGTAATTGATAACGTTTTAAAGTGCGTTGGATGTATGTTAACACAACGATTGATAGACGCACGTGAAATCATTGATACGTTCCCGAACACCAGTGTTTAGCGTATAATACAAATTCTATTTTTATTAATTAAATGTATTGTCATTAGATTGCTGGAGACGTTCTTTATTAATGTGTGTGTGTGTGTGGTGCGGGTAAGTGCAAACTGAGCGTGTGTGCTGTAAAATGTGTCTATCCGTGTGTTTTAAAATTTAAGTGTAGAAATGATGGTTTAAGGCTTGTACGACTTACTGAGTATAATGTCTTGGTTTGCTACATTCTGTGTTGTGTACAACGAATTTAGAAACTTCTAGTCTGGATGAACGATGCCAACTGGAGTGAGTAACCAAATTGTCAGACTGAGGAACAAACGCCTTTCGTATTTTTTCGAAAAACTAATTTCGTTTCTTTCATCTCGAATAACGCGGAGCTTGGTGGATTACGTTATGTCGTCGGGTTGGTCGCCCTTAAACCAATTTCAGCACCCAGCTTCTTGGCCTTCCCCTAATATTTTTCTTCTCATCAATTTTTCTCTCTAACATCGTGGTTGTATAGCTACTCCAACAAACGCATCGGTATCTGCATGCTATAAAGGCATGGTTCTTTTACTTTATCAACTAAGAATTATCTGAATCTTGTAAGGACTTAAAATATAATTTTTTCTGCTTTGTGCAGTGGAAATGACAAATTTTGAACTTAAGGATTTTCTCATTTTGAACTTGCCTGGGAATGTTAATTTAACACAAAAGAGTAAGTAAACTGGAGGGCCATTGATCCCCATGCTGCTTCTCAAGCGATTTTGATCAATCTTAAACGGTTCATTGTCCCTTCTACAGAGCAATTTGTTGCGGGAAGAGATATCAGGACTTTATATATTAATGTGAGATCAGGGAATTCCCACATCTATACGGTCTGACGAAGTTTCTTTGTACCCAGTTGTTAATTTTTGCTTTTACCCTAGTGCTAGTTTCCTTCCATTTCTTCTTCGACTTCAGGCGATCCTCCAGATTCGTCGTCATTGTACTTATCCTAGTTATTATTTTTATTTGTATGTCATTCCTTAGTATGCCTGAAATGTCAATTCCTTTGTGAGCTTCTCTGTAAATATTAATGAAAGTTTCATTTTCTTCCGTTAGATGTTCCTTGTCAGGATCGTAATCATCCGGTTCTGGTTTTTAGCGAAAGGACGACGCCAGTTGTTACAACACATTTAAAAGCAAAATTGGTAACCTGACGTTTAACTGGACTACAGCGTTTAACAGTGTATCTAGCGGAAATGTAATTAATTAGGCATAAAGTTGAATCAATACATTTTTAAGTTTTTCTTTCTAAAACAAGTCCATTTGTTTGAAACTTTTATTTCATCTAAAAGTCCTCCTACCCCCGCCCCCAAACTTTGATGATGTAACTTACGCTATCCCCCCCTGCCCCTTCTGTTCTCTCCGACACTCCGGAAACGCTTGTTATTCGTGAACATTTCTCTCCGACTGTTTTCATCATTTTTATCTAGCCCCACACGTCGAGTCTTTTCCCTTCTCCCCCCTCCTATCGTCCACGATTACCAAATTCTTCGTCACCTTTAAGCAGAGGCGCGCCAGAAGTGTCCGGCGCCTGTGAGCAGAACTTTAGTTGCCCCCTCCCCAATTAAAAAATCACTATAAAAACGTATCAATGAGTATAAATGAAATACGAAATATATTATTTATAAGATTATTGAAGAAAAACCGGGAATTACAAAAAAATGAACATACAAGAAGGGCACGAAAACAAAAACATCAAAAGAAAATAGTATATAGAGTATAGAACAGTATTTGTTAAGAAAATAGTTTGCTAACTGCACCTTATGTAGTTTCCTGAGACATATTTTTAAAATTACGTGCAACTTAACACATCCGGAGCACCATACAGCGATAAAAATTTGGCGAGAATACCTGTCCAGAGCACCGAAAACATGAATACAATTAACTTAATGAATAATAATTTTTTTCAAATATTGCCTCCTCGCCTGAAATTTTTGGCGCCTTTACTATCCTGGCGAGAGGTGTAAGTGGAAAATCGGCGTTATCTCCGTAAGGCATTAATATTTAAAACAACTTTTTTAACCAGTCTTGCTGAGAAAATCACGAGCTACAAGATTCATATACAAGTGATTCGCTATTTCCATATTTTAAATGAGTAGGACGGAAAATGAACGCTAAAAAGGCCGACGCGCGGCGGAAGGTTGTGGAAAATCGTTTATATCTCGGAAACAAATTAATGGATCGAAAAATTGTTTAGACAAGTTTTGTAGGTAAAAGTATGAGGTACCACAGTAACATTCTTGTTTTTTACAAATTTTCATTTTTTAGAAGCTATGTATCAAAAAAGGAAAAAATGATGAGAGGTGTAAGTGGAAAATCGGCGTTATCTCTGTAACGCATTAATATATCAAAAAATATTTTGAACCAGTTTTGTAGAGAAAAACACGAGCTACAACATTTATTTGAAACATTTTTCGCTATTTCCATTTTTTAAATGACTATAACAGAAAAACGAACGCTAAAAAAGCGGACGCACGGCGGAAGGTCGTGGAAAATCGTCTATATCTCGTAAACTAATTCAGATATCGAAAAATTGTTTAGACAAAATTTGTAGATAAAATCATAAGCAACAACATTTATTTGAAACAGTTTGCTATATTTTCATTATTTAAACAATTACGTGAAGAAAACCGACAATCACGACTTTTCCGATCGATTTTCCCGGAAACGGGGTCCCGCCGCGATGGTAAGGTTTTCTTATTTTAAAGTATACATCTTTAGCTACCTAAATCCAAATTTTCATCCTGATCGAAATTTTTGCACAAATTTGTAGAAATTTTGTCTTCGTTTACCATGCTATTTGCATATTGTGTCGGCACGCCACTGCCTTTAAGCCGACGTTCTTCGACGTGAACATAATTTCCTTGTTATTGAACGTATAATTAGCATGACTAATTTTACTTCATATCTCCCTAGGCTCATCACCTCATAGTATTTGTGATCAACCTACTATAGTTTTGAAACCCTCAAATTCTCGTCCAGCACCATTTCTGAAGAACCAATAGCCTTAGTTCTCTTCCCTATGGTCCCTAATTATCATACAGAGCACAAAAAAACATAATGGTTGTGCTTTGGGTTAAATTTTCGTTGAAGCCCTCATATTTATTATGAAAGTTACTTTTATATACGATATCTTGCTTGATATCCAGCAAGTCTATATGATATGATAGACTTGCTGAATTTTTCCGTCCACTGACAATATTTGACAATCTCAGGCTTACAGTTGAATGTTTAAGTTCTCTATGCGCATTCAACTTGTCATAATTTCTATTCCTTTCCGTTCGCTTCATATTATGTTAGATTTAATTTAGAAAAACAATTGTAACGTTTGAATGTGTGGCGTCAGGCACTTTCAAAATGTGTGTCAACCACAACCGCTGGTTCCAAATTATTTCGAAGTAATAAGTGACGGACAGAATAAATTAAGTCATTACTAACAAGTGACTATGCATATGTGTACTAAGTTAAACGGTATGCAGTTGTTTTCCACTGATCACGTACACGTATATTCCACATCTGGCCAAAGCAAGTGTATTTCACACGTTTGTGCAAGCATATCTGACGTGTATGTACGCGTCTGCCTATTATGTATTAAAGAACCTGTAATGATGGACTGCTTTTTGCAGGATTGAGAAGGTTAAGCAACGGGACAACGGGGGAAGTCCGCCCCTATAAAGTTCCAACAAACTTTCACAAGAAATCTTTATCTCTATTTTATATTTTATAACAGAAATGTTTTTCGTAGGTTGATGTTTCAATCTACAGATTAATTTTTTCGACAATTGTCTCAGTAAAGAGATAACAAATACATTTAACATCGTATAATCAAAATTCTTGATAAAAGCCTATGATAATGGTTTAGAATCGGGCGTAGAAAAGCTTAGCATTTGGTAAAGAAAAAGTGTAAGAAGTAAAAAGTTTTCCACGCGCTAATAATGCCAGCCAAAATCAATGGATAGCCAAGAAAGTTCGTTAGTTTATTATCAAACAGGATTTACTGAATCCATTCCCAACGTATGTCTCATCCTGCAGTAATTTTTGAGTGTCTATGGCCTTATGTGAAAGAAGTTTATCAAAACTTAAATAAAAAAAATATATCCTACCAGCGATGAGTGAGGAAAAACTGAAAAAAAAGCTTTGTCATATTGTCTACAGAAAGAAAATCTGCATCTTCACTGGATTTTTGTGACCAATAGATACATTCAGTACAGTAAAGTGTCTAAAATATAATTAACTTTGTATGTAACTTAATTATAAGTGAATTTAATTTTTTCGTCCCCTAGATGGTTATGTAAATGTCATGCTTTACTTATACTTCGCTTCTGGGTGTACGATATGTATTGTAGGCTGGATAGTTTCTGTGGCCAGCACTGCGTTTCAGTTTCAATTACTATACGTGTTACTCATCAAATTCTAAGATAGCGATGAAAGACGGTGTTATTGTAGTCATCAGAGTGTAATTGTAGATAGAAAAATGTTGAATTGCATTTAACTTATTCTTGTTGTGGGAGTCTTATTCTTTCCTTTCAAACATTAGTCTTACGATTTGACTAAGATACGGACTCCGGCCGTGATACACATACCAAGACGTGACCTTGACCCGATCCCACGATCGCAGCACAGCCGTTGCGATTATGAGTCGACATCGACGTCACTGAGTCGATCAGTGCTACCATTATAATAGGTTAGTTTATAATAATAGCTTTCAGACATAATTACCTGGGGTATGAGATTCTTGCTGTTGATTTTATGCGAGGTTTCTGTAATCTAAGCCATATCTGGGTTCAGATCATGCCAGACAGTTCCTTCTAATCGTCTATTTGCTGTCGCTTCTTGGATGCTAAAGCTCTTGCACTTTGTCTCCCCGCTTCTCCCATCGCTGGTCTATTTCCAATCCCTGTAAGACTCTTTTGGCTCAAATCGTGTTTCTCATTCCGTAAAAGACCGCGAATGTTGTAATGTTACAGTGAGACAGAATAAGGCTCCTACGCAAGACACTTCAATTCACCAATCACAGGGTAGTGTCAGGCAAGTTACACAGTACCGACGTGATCTGGCAGCTACCCAAATGTAACCTTGTTAATAAATCCTGTAGGACGCAAGCGTGAGTGTGGTCCTTGGCCAAGTGTGTTGAAACTAACGCCTTTAACTTCCCATTACGTGTTCGATGCGTATTGAAACAAAACAAACATACTGTAGTAATGGAAGTGTATGAACGATTCTTAAAAATACGGTTTAAACATTTTTGTAAGGTCTGTGAACATTAGTGTAAGAGTGAATCTCGAATTAGTGTGTACGTGCTCTGGCGACTACTAAAACAATGTGCCAATTGATTAATTGTTACTTATTATTGTTAAACGGATCCATTTAGGGCCTCTTTACTAGCGATCTGATAATGTCACTCACTTGTATGTACACAGTTTTAAATTAAAGAGCTTGTTCATTAATGTAGAGTGAGCAGTTTCTGTAGATTTTATTTACTGAATCGTCATTCTTATTGTGGTGCTCTAAAATCAGCAGTGAGCCTGTGATCATATTTTTTTTTGTATTTTAGAGTAAATAAATGTATATACGCTTATTGTAGTATTAAATTTATTTCTATTTAAACAGTTGTTTCAATTAAAACCCTTCACGTCATTATGTCGTTACATCAGCCATACCAAAACAAAACAATTACAGCTCATTAAACACTTTTATCCAAATAAACAACTCTTCACAAATACAGTAACCTGTTACGCACTTTACACAGCCAGCAGTGACGACATCTGAAGTAAAAAGATTTACTAAATCGAGGTTTAAAACAAAACAAAAACTCGATTTAATTATACTTCCAGCGAGTCACAACGCACTTAAACAGCTGTCTGGCTAAATCTTGCCAAAGTCTCAGTTTTGTATTGATCACAGTGAAATTTTCCAGTGACGAAAAAATCCCAGTAACATAGAATTAGCTTCTAAATACCTGAAGAAATTCCAGAGGTATTTGTAGCTCATTATGATGACATTATTTGTTGATCAGCACTGTATATAGTGCCATTATGACGTTAGAAACAAATAGAACAATTAATAATGCACACACACACAATATTTTAGTTTTAATTAACACATTTTCGAAGGTAAGTAACATTCAGCCTATGGACGCAATTTGTCACAGTGGACGACATGGAAGCTTCTTAGAAATGTATTTCCAGATCACCTATCAGTGACGCAGCCAGAAGGACTGACGGAGCCTCAGTGAAGGGTGAACGTATAGGTGACAACAGTGTCGTTTTACGGCACCTAAACATATCAGCTTTGACTTTGGAGACTTTTATCCCTTAGCGAGATCAGTTTTCCTGCTCCCTTCCGGTCCTGATCAATACTTTGCTGCTTAAAATCTAACCTAACTTGTTCGCCAGCTTCACCTAACCGCAGACTACTCACGCCTTAGTCACCAACAACTGTTACTATCCACAGCACTAGGTTATGGTATGAGAACTACCAAAAATAGCGAGTTTCCTTAACTTTCCAATACTTTAAAAACATTAGAAACTGCAAAGAACAAGAATTATCCAAGGAAGAGTTACAAGCGGAGTCATTAAGAGACTATAATCTGTGACAGTGGGCAATCAACCCACAGAGTATGTTAGGAGTATGTTAGAAGAGCATCCAGTTATCTGTTGCAACGAATTTTTCGTGTGCCGTGGCGTTCCAAATTCACACGAAACAATTAGCTATTATAATTGTATAAAATCGAAACAATCTAAGACTAAGTGTTTTTGGTTTAAAAGTTTAAAATAAAACGGAGACCCTTATAAACTGTCAGATCTGAAATTACTTCTGTAGGCAGTGAAATGTATTCACAATACAGCGTCAGTTTTTTAACTATTTGCAATCAGTATAACATAAAAATAACATACTATAAGCAAATCTTTTGTATGAGAAAAAAATAGGTGTTGACCATGTGGAGCTGTTATCCTGCGATAACAAGCTCAGTTATTCCTTAAAAGTAGGTTA
Source organism: Magicicada septendecula (assembly GCA_034769895.1). Classification (NCBI taxonomy): domain Eukaryota; kingdom Metazoa; phylum Arthropoda; class Insecta; order Hemiptera; family Cicadidae; genus Magicicada; species Magicicada septendecula. Next base: position 225,715,318 of record CM068376.1, on the reverse strand, counting down.
CAAAAAGAAACAACAGTCACAAAGATTATGGGTGCTTAAATCTAGATGGTAGGTCTAGTATTTTTTGTCTCTTTAGTCTATGAGTGTCTTCACTATTGTCTAGCAAATTTATTGCAAGAATATTAGGGTGTAGTTCTAGTTTACTTAAATACTTTTCACTGCACTTACTCACTTCATCTTTAACAGATGACACTTTTAAGTCACAGAGGATTTCTCTATTTTGTATAAACCAGGGTGCATTTGTTATAATCCGTAGAACTTTTGCCTGGAATCGTTCTAGAATCTCTATATTAGACGTTGATGCCGACCCCCACAGCTGTATGCCGTAGGTCCAGATTGGTTTGAATGCCACTTTGTAAAGGAGTAATTTGTTGCTAAGGGACAGAGGTGATTTACGTCCCATCAGCCAATAGTATTTGCTGAGTTTATGGCCAAGTTGTTTTCTTTTGTTGAAAATATGCGTCTTCCATGTCAAGCCTTTATCCAAATTATAAAAGTCATTTTATATGCGTATTGATTGCACGTTTTGATTAGTGGTAAATTATAAATGTCATTTTATGCAAATGTGTAGGAAATGTAAAATCACACTTGTGGTAATTAATATTGTTATCGTGTTCGCTCTTAAATACAAAATTTAACGATCTCTTACATGTGGGTGTATAATTGAATCTTATTGATGACTCTGACTATCTATGCTCATCAACACATACGTGATATCATTTAATAGATGGTAGTCATTGATTCATTTATTTAATTGAACACAAGAAACTCTTAAAATCTATTTGTATTCCTTCAAACTTTAGGTTAATATTTGGGTTGCATTGGTAATAATGAACGCATATTTCTGATCAACTAAAATACTAGTTTCATTATCATTCATAACATATTATAATAGTACATAGGTTACGTCGCTGTACCTGAAATACATACATATTTTATAATAAACAAATACATGTCTCAATATATGCTGAAAAACAAAGAAAACATACATACATATATAAATCAAATAATATTACAATTCAATATTCTACTTATTTAATGCGTTCATTAAATCCCAAATAAGCTTTTGTTTATACGTTCATTAACTACTTTATTCAGATTTATTCATTACTTTTCTTAATAATTTTCTCAGGTGTGAATTCTTTGAAAGAAACCAGGTCAGTAGAAGTTACTAATTAGAAATAATTATAATAATGGTTACTTGGTTATTGAATATCCATTAGTTGTTGACGAAGTCTCGTTCTGGTGATGAAAATGGCTCGTAGATACATTCCGTCGTAAGCTGTTTTATCACAACCACTTAACACTTTATTCTTCCGATCACTCGCGTAGGCGTTTGTATATGTGAATAATTAGAGTTCAGTGTTCAATCAATGTTTCATCTTACTGTGTATGCTGTGAGTTCGTTTTAATGTCAATATACATGTCTAGTTTCATTTGTCGCTGCTTCATTAAACGTTCATATAATTTATTAGTTTGTTTAATGTTTCGTGTTCATTATGTTGTTGATACACAATATTAAGTTCAAATAATTTGTATGTCGTTAAGTGATGCTGTCTGTTGGTGTAACGGTCTGATTGTTCACTGGGTGTAAATTTTACTAAGTCCGTTACTTCGCACACCGGTAAAGTACCACTACCGCGATATGAATGTATTATTAAGTCTTTTAAGTTACTTGTTACCGATCTAACTTCCGAACTCGAGTTAGCATTCCGCCGTTTAATGTACTCTTCTGAACTTTGAATAATTACTAACTCCGAATGATTTGAGTAAACGACTGAAAGTTTATGATATACCGTCTCTCGCACTTGAAGTTAAACTACTTGAACATATGAATGTAAACTGTCTGAAAATTCTGACTGTAAAACTTTAGTATAACTGTTTCAAAAATTGAGTGTAGACTGTCTAAAATTTGAGTATCACTGACTGTCTCTGTCTTGGGCAGATAGTTTTTATTAATTCGTCCCTACTCAAAATTTTGTCTCTGGCGCGCTTCACGCCTACTTCATTTCGAGATTGGTCAGTTTTTGATATTCTTGGAAAATACTGTCCCACCATGTCAAGATTCTACGTCATAGTTCTTCCGATAGGTTCTTCGTTTCAGTTGCTATGGAAACACCCCTCACCATCAAATTTCTCGCTGGCTGAAGGCCTCTGATAGGTCCTTAGGTCTCCCTGATTCCTGCCCTGACGATCGTTGACCCGCTTCGAAGAAACTACGGCTATTAAACACTTGTCTATCAGCCTATTGTCTGAGTAAACTCTGCGTTTCTATAGATTCCCATTATCTGTACTTACAGTCTCCCTGGCGTATTGTTCTATGCTCTAACCCCTTTTTTCTGGCTATTACTAATTTCGAACATCTGCTGGCCGTTGAAGTCACCCCAACTTTCCCTTCGTAAATTCTTGTCTGTCAATTAGACGATACCTCCAGCTGCGTAACATGACTTTTGTCTTTGTCAGCCTATCTTCCAGTATTGTTTCTTAAGGTGCAGCGCATCCGTTTCATTGTAGTATGGAGTTTCACTCGTTTTTGTCGTTTATCGTCTACTGACGTAACATGGTCAACATCTGCTACAATTCTCGGTACGGGTGTGAATGTCCTTACTTACTTTGTTACAGCTGCGGAGAGCAATAATTCTGGACGAAACTTTCCCTGTCATCTTACGCCACCAAATTCTATAGTTGGATTGAACTTAATGTGTTTCTATTGTCAAGTTAGCGACGCTTCACTGACACCTTCTCATTACTCCTTATTTATTGCTCCACCATAAGTCGTTGACACTGCCTCGTGTGAACGTACTCTGCCGAGGTGAAAATTTAAAATTTTTTTTTAAATTTTCTGCTCGTTACAAAATGAATGCCCAGATATTTAACATTGTCAGCTTGTGGTAGATAATGGCCATTAAAAGAGACTTGAGGTGACGCTCCTCTGCACTTAGTGAAAGTGACATGGACAGACTTTGTTTCATTAATCAGGATGCGCCATGATTTCGTCCAACGTTGAATTTGGTACAAGTGTTGTTGAAGCATTCTCGCAGCAATGCCAGGATCTGCATGACTAGCCAGTATTGCTTTGTCGTCGGCAAACGTTGCTGTTCGGGTATAGGGACAAGTAGGAAGATCTGACGTGAAAAGTAGATATAACGTTGGTCCAAGGACGCTTCCTTGTGGAACACCAGCTCCGACAGGGTACAACTGTGTTACTTCTAGTCCGTATTTAACCCTAAAGTACCGTTCATGCAGGTACGACTTCAGAATAAGATATAGCGTGTGAGGAAGTACTTTTTTAAGTTTGTAAAGGAGGCCCACGTGCCAAACCCTATCGAAGGCCTGGCTTACGTCAAGGAAGGCAGCGGTACAGTAACCCTTTTTTTCAAAAGTTTGATGAGTTCAACTACCCGGTGAACTTGTTCTATACGGCTGTGTCCTTTTTTGAAGCCAAACTGGTGGTCGGGTATCAAGTTGTTTTCCTCAATCACAGTTGTTAGTCTTCGGAGAATAAGTTTTTCTAGAAGTTTACCGAGTATCGGTAACAGGCTAATAGGTCTGTAGATGTTACATCATGAGGTGGTTTGCCTGGCTTTTGAATCAGGATGATATCTGCCACTTTCTACTGAGGTGGAAAGTATCCAAGACGTAGAATTGCATTGTATATCGCTGTAAGGAGTACTATTCCTTTTCGCGGTAATTCTTTAATAATACGCCCGGTGATAAGGTCATAACCAGGTGATTTTTTGGAATTCAGTTCATTTTTTACCATAAACATCACTTCTTTAACTGTAAGAACTTTTGGTAATGGTGACATTTGGTACGGTGCCTGTAAAAAGTTTTCAATTTCAGCGTCATCTACTGAAGAATTTTTAGATGGTAGCGGTTGGAACACTTTTTCTAGGTGAAGTCCGAAGGTGGTGGCCTTTTCATGATCTGTACGAGCCCAGGATCCATCCTCTTTCCGGATTGGTGGAATAGGGTTTTTGGGATGTTTTAGGTTTCTCGTTGCTTGCCAAATAGAGTAGTCTGTTTCAGCTGTATTTGTAAGGTTTTCTAGAAAGTTCTTTAGTGGTTCGTTTTTTAACTTTTTAATTAGAGTTTTTAGATCTCTGGAGGCCTTGTCGTAACGTCTTTTGTCTGAGGGGTATCTGGAATTATACCAAATCCTTCTTAGCTGTCTTTTGAGTGCTATTTTTTCCCTGACTGCTACTGGACAGCTCTGATTCCTTGTTTTTTGAGGAATTTCCGGTGTAGCTTCCCAAGCGGATTCTTGAATTATACAGTTTAATGTGTTTACCGCTACCTCTATGTCCATGTTGATTTGAGGGGAATCTTTAAGTTTATCTTCCGGTCAACGAGTTGTCTGAAGTACTCCCAGTCAGTTCTCTTGTTGAAAAGGGTAGCTGGTTTCTTTGTAGCGGCGAAAGTGCTACTAATGGTTGCTATGACCGGGGAGTGATCAGAGGACAGGTCCAGGTTTGATTCTATCGTAAGGTATCCTGAGGCTATCCCTTTTGTTGCGAAGAAATCTAGTAAGTCAGGAATTCTGCCTGGATCAGAAGGCCAGTACGTTGGTGCAAATGTTGATAAAAAGCCAAGCTGAAGTTCTTGCATAATTTGAAATAGTAGTCTGCCTCTGCCAGGTGCAGTCAGACGGGATACCCACAGCGTATTTTTAGCATTAAAATCGCCTCCTGCCATAAACCTGTTGCCAAGAGAGTTTAGGAACTCTATAGTTCCCTCCCTGTTTGGGGGGTAGTTGGGCGGACAGTATACAGAGGAGATTGTTAGCGGTCCGTGCCAATCTGCTACGACAATACTTGTGGCCTGAAGATAGTTTTGTTCAAACTTATGGAGCTCGTAGTGCTGTATGTGGTTTCTTATTAATATTGCGGTGCCTCCCCTAGGTCTCCTGGCTGCATCAGGGTGAGGGGTGTGGTAAAGTGTAAAGTCCCGAATGTTGAAATATGAGTTGATGGAAAAGTGAGTTTCTGGAACGAGTAGAATATCTATTTTGTTGTGAATTAAGAAAGTCTCTACTTCTTGCCTGTGAGCAGACAAGCCATTTGCATTCCATAACGCTATTTTATAGAGTTGTGCCATTACGTAAATTTTTGTTGTAGGAGTTTCGTTAGTGTATCAATCTTCTCGTTGCGTCTTTTTATTTCTGCGGACATGTGGCTGATAGTTTGCTGTTGACTCGTTACTATATTCTGAAGGAAGTAGATAAAGTTACTGTTATTATACTCGGTTTGCTGTAGTGCTGTAGATTGTTGTGGAACTTGTGAGTTCGTGCCATGAAGAATCTGCGCGTAAGTTGATACATTGGGTTGTTGCTGAGTGGTGTTAAAAACTGGCAGAGCATTGTCGGGCGGTTGCTGCACATTAGTTGAGTTGCTGAATTGATTGTCTTGAGAGCCTTGATGGATTTGGAGAGTCTGACGGTGTTGTGTCTTTTGTAAAGTTGTGCCATTAGGGGACCGGAATCTTCTATTTATTATTTCCAGGTAAACTCTGCATATTTTGGCATTGGCAAGGTGAGCACCACCACATAGTGCGCATTTAGGGTCTCGTCCATCTCCCTTTTTTTTGTACAGGTTTTTTAGTCATGATTTCCTGCACATTTGTAACAACGATAGGGCCTAGTGCAGTTTTTTCCAGTGTGACCGTAGCACCAGCATCTAGTACACTGGGGTAGTTTGGTTTTCTTTATAGGTTCTTCGAATTGAACGACCGCATTTAATAGTCGTCTAATTTTGAAGATATCAGCATTATTTGCTTTTTTTTGTAGGTCGATAAAGAAAAGATTTTTTGGTATGTTTTTTTGGTCTTTCCACACCTGTATGTTTGTAATAGCTACAGCTGTATGACCTTCTTCGTTTAATGCTGCTGCTATGTCGTTTGTATCTGTAGTGTGATGAAGATTACGTAGGACTACTCTAAATTTTTTTTCTTCGTCCAGAGTGTATGTGTGTCGTATAACTTTATTGTCATCAAGAAGTTTCTTAACCAGCTTATAGTTTGCCAGAGAGTTTACTTGTAGTTTTATCTTGTTACCTTTCATTACCTGATAATAGTAGTCTTTGTCAGTAAGGCCGATTTTAGAATGTCTAATAGAGGCTGCACCTTATCAACAAAGTGAAGGATGAAGGGTGGAATATTTTCTTTGCTGTTACCGGTGGTAGTTTTTCTGTTGGTAAGTTGTTCATTATTGAGACCTATAAGAGGGAGGAATCTGTTTTGCGTGTTAGTCACATTCATCTCAGCTTCACATGGGATTTGAGGATTGTCATCTGTCCTTTTTCTTTTGTTCTGTCTAACGACTTGGAAATTGTTGGGTCTATAGGATTCAGACTTATCACTATAGACTGATTGTGAGTCGCTACGGTCGGGGGAACGATTTTTTGTAATGTTCGTATATGTTTGGCTAGGCTGTACAGGAAAATGGTGAGTCGTGGGCAGATTTAGAACGTGTTGCGTTGTATATGATGGTGTTTGCATAAACGGTTCTGTTTGAATAGGTTGCAAGTTTGGTTGAAGAGGCAGATATATATTAGGCGCAGACTGCATTTGCTGTGTTGGAGGAGTTTGACAACAGATTGGTTGATGAGTTGTGTGGTTCAATTTTTAGTGGTGTAAATGTAATTTATATCTGTGGTAATTAATTGTGTAAACCATTTACATCTAGTGAATATTAATCTGTGCTAATTATCGCTTAGATTAATTACTCAACAATTATGAATCATATTAATTAAAGATTTATGTTATATGTTAAATTTGATATATCTAAAATTGTTTCTAGTCGTCAGACTTGACTCAACACAGTGACTAATTAAATACGATTTTATGAGTCTATTAATCAGACGTTTCAATGGTCGAGTTTATTGTATCCATTGATGTTTAGCACAAGTTGTGAGATTTTTAGTGTAATACTTAGAAAATAACAAAGGTGAAATTTCAATAATGAACGCATGAATACTGTAAATTAACTACTTATTTATTACACATGTTACTGAAGTAAGTAACTATATTCTGCAAATTACATACATATTAAAACACATGATATAAATACAATTTATCAATTTATACGATGTTTCCTGAAACATAAACACATGGTACATTCAAATGCAGTGAATAATGCACATATATATATATGACATATACGAACAATAAACAATTAACAAATATACTTATTCCTACCTAAAATGCGTTCATTATTTCTCAGATAACGAATTACGTTAGTGTTATTTTATAGGTTTTATGATTCATATGATTCATATATATTTATTCTCTTGGGGTTAGTTCTTTGAAAAGAGGCAACAGAACAGTAGTATATACTACTAAGATTAAGTAGACATAAAGCTTATCTTTGAGAGTGTTTATCCAATTCCGTCGTCGTGAGAAGACACCTAGATGATTCGTCGAAGATCATAATCACTGTTACGAAGAGCACTAATAACTTCACTTCACTCCACTAAATCTCCACTCCCGTCATGTGTATGGTGTTGTGGTAACCCGCTGATGTCGAGTGTCCGGAGTTCAAATAGTGAGGTGTTAATGTTGTCATTACACTGAATTGTTCTGAAAGTTTGCCATGTTTGTGTACTTGTTTAACTGTGCCGTCTATCTGGGTGTATCGCGTACTGCGTGCTTAATTGTTTGGCATAGTTTATTCAATTAATTGTTCAACATGGTGATACCTTGTGGTGTGAGAATGTTTGAAGTGTCACTCACTGTTCTACTTTAAGTGTTAATTAATATGTTATTATGTGTGCGTCAGTTGAGATTTCAAGTCCCGTGCGCACTTATAGTTTATGTTTCCCGCACAGAATTGTGTATAAGTGTGACTATACCGATGTCTTTGTTCACTTATAAATTTACAAATTAGTGAATCCGGTCGGTCGCACAAACTGTTTCTATCACGAACCGTATTACTGTTCCGACATACCCAATCGTCTGTCTATCGTACGCACTAACTTCTGACTATTGATTGCGACTATCAACTGCTACTATTAACTACATACTCTTGACTACCGACTGACTGTTAACTGCGACTAACTGTTCGATTGAACGACTGACTGCTCGATTGAATACTTGACTATCCGATTGAAAAATGACTGACTGCCCGATTGACTACGTGACTGCCCGCTCCGCGTCTTCGCCAAACAGTTTTATTGGAACATCTTACCCATAAGTCTAAGTTTTGGATTTCTACGCCTCCTCGGACTCCTGATTGGTCGTACAAATTCCTACCCTTCTGCAGATCTCATCCTCTGTTTCACGATTCGTCGTCCGAACCCTTCCTACTCTCTCCACGAGCTCTCTTAGAAGATGCTTGACGCTGGTTGGTCTTCGTCATCCCCGGAGTGTTTCATGTGACGAGCGTAGCACAGATTCTAAGAAATTAGGGCAATTTCATGGCCTTCTGTTATCCTTTGTTTAGACTTTCCCTAAGGTTCTGACTGAGCTTTTGTTAACAGACTCCAGAGTCTTGGTTAATTGTCTAAGTTCCTCGACGTTCGTTCCGCCGATTATCAACCCTTCGTTGGCGTCATTTCGGTGAAACTCTACTTTCAAGTCGTAAATCTCAGTAAACTGTCAAGGGTTTGTTTTCACGCTGTGCAGGATGCACTGGCAGTATTCACTGAGTTACGTCTATTGTCTATCTCTCCGTTAAAATTGCTCTGTACTTCTTTTGTAACATAGTAAAGCCTTTCATAATTGTGTAGTTACGCTTTGCCTCCACAGCAGGCGTTCCATCTCGATTCCGTGTAACTCGGCAGCTGGACGAAGTCTTTGTTTCAGATTGTTGGGTGCTGTAAATTTTGACAAACGGCTAGCTGTCAGCGACGCCTTGAAATACTTATTGTGTGCAGTGCTCAGACGTTTTTTCTTTGTCTTCGCACTGTCGTCGGGTTTGACGTGCCCTCGATTCGTCATTATTTACGGCCTGGGCTTGTATCCGTCGACTTGAGTGTGGGAACGTGTCACTTGATCGAGGAATTAAAAAATTTTTAAAATTTCGATCATTACAAATTGCATAGGTTTAACTTGTTGATACGCTGTAGATTGTACAAAAGGGTACAATTGCTGTGTTGGTTGTAAGGCTGCATTCATGTTTGACATTGCTAATCAGTTCACCGCTACATTACAGCGTCAGTAGAAATAGGTTTAGCGGAACAGCTCAGTAAGGCCGAAACTGTACTTGATGCAGTCGATCGACACACCTATCTGGCGAAATCACTTTGTCATTATTACTCTTGTGAAACTCTCTACAAACCTGGTCTAGAAATTATACGTATAGCAATCGTAACCGTTTGGCGCAATCCTAGACTCTAGTTTCCTGTGCACTATACAGTGTCGGAATCTAATCCACCGTATGGTGAGTTTTTTGGTCCGCGCTTCCAAAGGTAGCAGTCGTATCCGAACACTTTATATTAGCCTATGTTGCTTTCCTGTTAGAAAGATTTTTTTTAGGCGCGCATTGAATCTCGACGTTTCTTAGCAGCTAACACGATCTGATCCAGATATTTTCTGCTTGATCAAGCTGTTAGTCTCTGAACCCCATTGCTTGAAGTCACGAGACCCGGCTGCCACTGAATGTGCGTTTTGGACGTGTCTAAGCTTAGTTCTCTTAGCATGGCATGAGTATCTTCTTTGCGTCTCTGCTATCTTTGATATGCAGAACACATTATGAACCCATGATCAGACCTTTAAGACAGTTTTAGCCCCTCATACACACAACTATAGAGTCATCCCATATCCAGCCACACGTCTGGCGCGTGAACAAACAAAACGAAGAATCGTCCCATTCTGGGATCTGCTACAACACAGAGCCTCCATTCCCTTCATCAGTTCGGTACTAGTTCTCTTCTCAGAAGAGAAAGCTGATGCGACTTGGAATTTGATGTCAATATATGACCGATTCAAACCACGTAAAATAATATGTAATGTGATGTGGACAGTGGGAAACGTTTCACAGACAAACATTTTATATTGTAAGAATTTAATGTAATTAACAAAAACATATTCTTTAAAACGGTGGACGCTAAGCAGTTTTATAACTTCACAAATCGGGCACAGAGAGAAGGTAGCTGACTGGCAAGCCCACGGTATGTTCGTTTCTGAAAAGCTGACAGCTTAAAAAGCTGATATAACATGAATCCGCGCGTCCGTTTCCTTTGTGTTTGCATCGTGATAAGATTATGTACTACTCTTTGTGTTCGTAATTAATTAGTTGAATACTCAGTTTAGTGGTAGAAGAATAGAAGAATTGCACTTTTATAAATAAACTATAATTTTCAGTGACTAAGAATTATCAATGGTAGCGTGTAAGTGTGTAACTTACCACATTGTATACAGAGACTTTGTTTCAAGGTGAAGTAAATTAAAGTATTTAATACGAATTTCCCCTATTTAATACTTTATGAATTTTTCGCTAGGACTGTAAAACGAAATGAGAAAAAAATACAAAATTTTGAGGTGGTTATTGTGGCTAATATAGTTATGTAACTTTCATTTTTTAAAAATTCGTTTACAGAAAAATGTGTAGAAACATGAGAAAGTTTAGATACGTAAACCCAGTTACTCAGAATTGTAAACAGATTATTTTTTTTTAGAAAACTGTAACTTACAAAAATAAAATATCCACAAAAATTAAATTTAGTCAATCTAGTTTTGTTTTCTTCGATTTGTTTTCCTGAAGAAAATAGTTTGAAACAGCACTGTGAACAAAAACCATGATGTAAATTGTGAAAATGTATGAAGTTATTTTATGAGTTTCCCAAATTTATTGTTGAATGTATTAATAGCAAGACTTTTCCCACAGGACCAGGAACTTAAGTCAGCGTTTCTTAGTAGTCTTGCCTTTATTTCCTAAACGTTTCCATGGTCCCCTACATGCATGCATGCATGCGTGCGTGCGCGCGCGCGCGCGCGCGTGTGTGTGTGTACAGACCTCTTCTTGCGTTTACTCATACAGGACATGGTTATCGCATTCTGCTGTATTTCCATCATAAGAAATTTTGATCTGTTGTGCGATGAAGTGTTTTTACTTTGGTTCGCTATTGCGTATTGCAATTGCGGTTGGTTGTGGTAAAGTTAATGAGTATGGTAGAAATTTTTGTTTTGTAAATGTTTCCAATATGAACTTCAAAACAAAACGTTTTAAAATTGTCTTGCATTCTGTAACAACTTCAGTTATTATAGTAATTTGTTCCCAAATATTGATTATAATGCTATGTATGACACATAGCCTAATTTTACTACGTTACGATATTTTTACTGACTGTGGATTTAGGTCCTTTCTGTGGCACGTCTCGTATGCTATTTCCATACTATTCCTAATGATTCAAAGCATCTATCATAACATGAAATGGTGATGGTGATGAAATTATGCACTGTTCAGTAGAATATACAAAACACCCCTAAATACAAACAGAATAAAGAAAGAGAAAAGTATAATTTATTGAATTGCTGAAGAAAATTGGCAAACAAATGTACTGGAGGCCTAAAGGAAATAGAAAATAAAATATGAAATGTAAACAGCAAAATTGTTGAGAAAAAAACATAGATAATAATAGTGTATAGAAACGGGTAACATTCACATTCATAGCAACTGTATCAAAGAAATTACAAAACTATTCAAACGACAGATAATAAAATAGAATATAAAATAAGTAATACAGTATACAAAAAAATGAATAACCCATAAAATAACAAAGCTTCTCTACAAATTGGCATTTAGAAAATTAAATACAAAAGATTGAAACATAGGCCAGCCAAAGAGTTCTTTATTGATACTTAAAACAACAACATAAAAGTAAGTCTTGTGACAAAGAGTCTTGTAAGTCTTGTGTAAGTCAAATGACTGTTCTGCACAAAGAAGGATACACATCTGCAGTTTACAGTGATCAAAATGGCAAATCTTTCCAACTTTAAATTTGTAAGTTTTTCAATTCTTAATAATTTTAATGTGACAAAACCATTATTACATTTAAGTCTCATATATAGCTCTCGTTTTCAGGAATTTCCATTACGATTTAAGGAAATATTCATATTTTGCTAAAGAATTTTCAGTTAATATAATTGAGTTGGCAACACTGAGTAAAAACAATCTTTTTCCAAGAAAGCCGTTTCGATTAAACGGACTTCTTTTGCTTTGTGCCATGACATGGTAGGAACCCTCAAATCACTGCAACGTGCCACCCTTCGCCATGGAATGTCTAGAATGAAAGGATCATTATCTATCCAGACATACTGTTACGACGGTCTACTCGATCGTCGTAGGTACAGTGGAAACAAAATATAAGACACCAATTAAGTCACTAATCACCAGCTTTAATTTTTACAATTACACAGTTCGTAATTAACAACACAGTCTCTTACAACAAATAAAAAAAAAATTGTTCACACGCAATAAAAGTTCACTAAAATTAAAACACAATTGTATTACAATTATCCCACCCCATTATTAAACGCAACACTTCACTAATAACCACTTGAACATCTACGGTAATATCGCCCGATAATAACTCGAACCGCACTGTAAATATATCACCACTATACTGAACTGAACCAGGTCCAGGTCCAGGTGTACGGAGCAGCAGCTTGTGCTCCGGTGGTCGCAGTGTCCGGGCGAGCCCGACGACTGCATGTTGCCTGTCTGTTACTATGACTAGCGATCTCGCGCTATCAGAGGAATGGAACCTCCATCGATTTTATTTTGGAGGGACAGGATGATGTTAATTTTGTTGTACCCTCGGACCTCGAAGAGACCCACGACGGCAGAATGGGGGAGACCTCGGAGACCTTTCATTTGAGAAGTAGGAACGCTCAGAAAAGGTCGCCGAGGGCTGCCAAGCGGCAATGTCGGCGCACAGGAGAGAGCGTAGGAGGAGGCAGCGTCCACCAGATGTGGCACTAAGCACACCTAAGGCAAGCGCAGACCGGGGGGGGGCCCAGTATGTCGCCGAGCGCCAGCACGGACAAGATAAAGAAGGAAAGAGTAGGAGCGTAAAAATACTCAAGGTCAGGGGATGGGGCAGACGTTCTGTAAACTGCTTACGGAGGCTCATCGAGCAATGCTCGTGGGCGTTTGTGTCGGTCTAGGTGGTGGGTGAACTGAACGTCGCTGAGTACTAGTATTTATACCGCCCCAAATTACTAGATTATTCCATAATGCGTGTTAGCGCCAGTGTGTGCGACGTAATTAATTTCGGCCTTGACACAGTCCGCGCGGGTGGCGGCTTCGAGAAAACTCTCGCGTATGCGTCTAGAGTCACGTATGCCACACACATTAGAGCGAGATTCTTCTGGCACATTCGACAAACACGTAGACTGTCCTGTAATGTCGTAACAATACTATTTACTAAATTAATAGCACATGGATGTGATCTGTTTGCCCCTATCTGACCACAACCGGACACAGACATGGAGAGTGGTTGTGCAGAACTGTCCCAGTCCTTACACCAAGATCCTGATTTTACACCAGATTCAACCTCGTCCAGGAAGAGATCCTCCTCGTTCATAAGATTTTTCAAAATGAACTGCCTGACTTAATTCGTGATTTGGAGTTACCTGAAAACATCCTGCCTCGAGGTTCCACCAGTGGTATCTCCTGGAGGAAAACATGAAAGTGTCTGTATACGGAAGTTGACATAAAATGTTGACTCCATTTTCCAGAATGGAAACCTTGTTTCTTGGAATGATGTAAATGATATGATGACTTCTTTGGGAATTGAGCGCGATCCACAAGACTAAAGATTTTTTACAGATTTTAAAGATTACAATAGGATGAATGAGGAAAGGTTTACGAGACGACCGTGGGAGGCAAAACCAGAAGGTAGAAGAGGAAGAGGACGGCTCAAAACGAAATGGGAGGATAATATCAAGAAGAGTGTAGAAGGCAGAGGAGCAGTTTGGGCCCGTGCCAGGGTTTTGGCACTGGACAGGACGAGATGGAGAGCTCTCTCGTAAACTTCGACTACCGACGGGTAGAAGAGCATGACTAAGAAGAAGAAGAAGAAGAAAAAGGTAATTGGAATACATAAGTACTTGCTGACTACTGTTGCAATGTGACAAGAGATGCCCCACAAGTAGAGTACAAATGAAAAAAGAAAAACAGAAATGCTTAAAATGATAGGTAAGAGTTCCATATACTATGCACTTACGTATATATACGTAAGATTACATATCTTGATATTAAGAGCTAATAAACGTGTTATGACGTCATATTTTGGTTCCTCACCACGTTTTGGCAGCAATTGACTACTTTGGTAGCAGAGGAAAAGACAACTTTTGTTTTTTATTCACCAGTGTAATTAGTGCGATTTAAATTCTGGACTACTCTAAAAATCAATAACCTATACACATTTCAGTGTTTATTGAAACATTTTAAGTTTAATTAGAAAAGACTTCAGAGACGTTTCAATGAAAATTCGAGCATTTTTAATGGTACATGTTGGAACCATATCCAATTAGTGAAACGTTTATATGCGCAGAATTATGAATCAGATAGCAATTACATGGATGTGTATTGCAAGGAATACGTGTGACACATTATCTTATAACGCGGTGATTAAAATCATAAAGTATCACGCTTACAGGCATGGAAAGAAAAGTAATACAGCAACTCAAAACTTATTTACTCTTCTTTGGCTACCGGAGAAGTACAAATAAGCATTAGGCGAAATTTACATGCCTGTAAGAGGCAATTTTTGTGTTTTAAGAGGTCAAAAACCCGTGTAAGGAACACAATGTGTGATGAACGGCTCAACAGCTTATCTTGAAATAACAGAAGTTGAATGCCAAGTGACCCGACTACTATAGCAGGTAATATTACTGTCATTGCTATGGTGTCATAATAATAGAAAAAGTCGTTTGTTCTAATAAAACTAATTCTACTGAACATGACTGTAAACAGAATATGTTTCAATGTGTTTTAACAATTTGCATTTGCACTACTATAACATTTTCGCTGACGATTCCCGTACTTTGAAGTGGAAGAGGACAAGAATGAAAAGATAAAAAATATACGCGGAAATAATATACTGAAATAAATATACTTTAAGCCTAATAATATGTGTGAGTACTTACAGTGTGGTGGATGTTACCCGTTTCTGTTACAAAAGTTTTAAAAGATCTATTTATGAACTCGTACCCATGAAAAAATTCTTACAGTGTGACCCACCGTCAGCGACGCCCCCCCCCCCATTAAAATGCCCGAGCCGCCACTGTCTGTGAGATGAACATTATGTATTATAATAACAGTATAAACCTGTAATTCGGTGTATCTCAAATTGTATCCTTAAACAACACGACGTATTGAGTTTTTCTGAACATGTTTACAGAAGTCTAACGAAAATGTAGGAAAGGGAAATGTGAAAATGTGTGCTTGTTTTATTGTAGATAGCTGCAGATCAAAACAAAGGTTTCCTTCCCGTGTATCTGTTTGTTATCTTCAACCGACCGTCATGCTTTATGTAGTGAATATCGCATTTAAGTCTTTGAGTTTATCCGCCCGATTCGTTCGAGATTCACCCCTTCTACTTTACATTCCTCAACAAGTTTTTCAATACTCGCCCGTCTTTCTAGATACGCGCTTAAGTATGCCTTGATGAGCTGTTTTATTACTTTGTTTTTATGTGCACTTCATGTAATATTCGTTCTGCGTCTCACTCCGACAATACGTTTCTTACAACTTGGAATACTTTACCATCTCCCTGTCTCAACGTCGCAGCAGATGACCGTTGGTATTATTAAAGAATTAGACAGCGTCACTGTTATTGCCACTGAAATCGTTTGGTCTTTCCATATTTTTGTTAAAATTGTTTCTGGTGTTCTTCGTTTACAGAATGATTCGTTGTTAGGTACGAGTGAGCACTTCACAGTTTCTCTAGACGTCTAATGCAGCATTACAAGCTTGCAGTACACTGTGGTACAATTACAGTTACATACCTGAATAAAAAAAAAAAAACAATAAATCTAGAAGTCAACAAATAATTATCTAAAAATGTAAAGAACAAACAAAACTATAGTAACGTGCCGATCAACTTGTATTAGGCCTATCTGCTCCACGAAATCCTGGATATAAAACGAATACAGACATATAAAATAAAACCGGAAGTCTTACCAGAAGTTGTGGTTAGACCAGGGAATGGACTCTTTTGTTTTTCAATTTTTCGTTGAAATATATGTGGACATCTTTACACAGATTTTGCTGACAATATGAATAAGCTTCCTTTGTTAATGTATGATATATTTTGTTATTATCCAAATGAAAATATTTTTTTGCATTCGTTTGCTTTATACGTACTGTTATAGTGGTTTGCGACCCCACCATACTTTTCCTGGCAACAAAAAACAAATATGCTAAAAGCGATTGCTACATGTACAGTCAGTACGGGGATGGCCTCTCTGACACAATGATCCGAGAAGAACTGTAATTAACTGTTAGGCTTAGCAGTTGCTGGTATATATAAAAAAAAAACAACGGTGCAAATTAGACATACATAGGAATCCATTTCTGATCCATCGGTTGCCAAAAAAAGTAAGGTTTGATAATGCGTTTTATGTCCTTGCCTGAGGTAACTGATCTTGATATGTGCTTATTTTATACAGACTTATTGAGTAGTAAGCGCATGGATGAGCCAGGTGCCTGTGTGGCATAGTGAGAACGACTGTAGAGAAATTTTGTGAAGGTCAAAACAAATTGGAAAGTTTCACGGCTTTGTGAAGAACTAGATCTGAGTAGATCCATATCTTTCCAGTCTGTGGATTCTATAAGTTGTTAGATTTAGATTGTTGTCGATAACAACAGCTCTAATATTTAAATAAAGCTTTGAATGCTATTGCTTTCAAAATATGTGGCCTACTATTTTCAGAAGGGGTAGCGTTTTCGTGCATAACTTATACGAATGTTTAGAAAGAAAGGACGCTAAAATCTGTTCTCCGAATATTGCTTGAATATTATATAAATTGTTTTTTTTTCAATTATACTTGGTAATCACTTCACTCTGTCTAGCGGGCAATTAACTGAAATATTTTTATACCTTCGATCTTGAATCTCTTCAGCTTCTTAAAATATTCAATTACCTATCCATATACTCGTAATTAAAACTTCAATTTCAATGAGCATAAATGATTAGTTGCAAAACAGACTTCAGTTCAATATCCAAGATACTTCCACAGCAACCAGATGTAATGCCTAGGTTAACTGAATTTTAATTTACAGAATATTCATCTAAAAACAGAGCATAATTAGAAATAAATATTGTAATAAATTATTGTAATCATTATTGTAAATAATTATTATAGTGATGCATTTTACTCTTATGTGACTTAGAAAATAGATCCCTGCCAAATAAAATTTTAATTTTCAATTTAGACTCTTGTTACTTATTCCAAATATCTACTATTAAAGATATTACGTCTTAAACTACTCTGTACTACTGTTTAAATTAAGAGAACTAAATTCTGGAATGAACATTTTCTGTATATTCTGATATGCGCGCGCGCGCGCGCGCGCGCACACACACACACACATTTATTAATTTCCTAACACATATCACTACATATTCTTTCATCGTTTTTAATTATTATATTAATTTTACTAATACCACTTTTTCAAAGAAGTTACTTTAATTCTGCAGAACGCTTTCAGGGACCGGTTGTGTCCAATTTCCCGAGGTTATTAATATTAATAATAATAATACAATAATAACAACAATAACAATAATGATTATGATGATGTTGATTACTACTACTACTACTACTACTACTACTACTACTACTACTACTACTATTATTTATCATTTATTGTGATTATAACCACTAACACAACTTTCTTCATTAAACTTATTTATTATTATTATTACCGTATTATTATTATTAGTATTATTATTATTATTAGGAGTAATATTATTATTATTCAAATAATTCAATTATTCATAGTAATGTTCACCCGGCGACGGGTTCCCACTATCATACCGCTGCAAGTGGGAGCTGAGACAGTATTTGCAAAGAACGCTGTGAAATACCTAGGGGTGAGAGTAGACTCAAAACTCTCCTATTGAGAGCAGATAAAGTATGCAGCTGATAAGGCAGCTAACGTTACAACAAGCTCAGCAGATTTATGGCCAACGTAGGAGGTCCCACTGCAAGTAAGAGGCAATTGTTGATAGCGGTCACAGAATCCATCCTTCTGTACGGTTGCGGTTGCGAAATCTGGGCCGATTCACTAAAGATGGAGAAGTACAGAAAACGTATGGCATCGGTGCAGAGAAGAAGAGCCCTCAGTGTAGCATCCTCTTACCGGGCAGTTCCAGAGCCAGTAGTCCTGATGATAGCGGGAGTGATTCTCATAGACCTGTTGGGTCTAGAGCGAAGCATTTATTCGAAAGAAGAGAGGAAATTGGAAGGGATGCCGCAAAGCATAAAGCCAAGGAACTCACTCTTCGGCACTGGCATGATCGTTGGGATAGAGAGGATAGAGGAAGATGGACCGCAAGGCTCATATTATCAAATTTGAAGGAATGGATCAAGACGGTGAGATCAACTACCATCTGACCCAGTTGCTCAGTGGCTACGGCACTTTTAATGCCTACCTCCATAGAATGGGAAAGGTGCAAAACCCAGCATGCCAATACGAAGCCTCTCACCATGAAGATGCCTCACACACATTTTCAAGTGCTGCAGATTTGCAAGACAGAGGATGGTACTGGAAATGGAGCCGGAGAGTTCACGCCCGAGAGCGTAGTTGCGCTTATGCTTCGTGGTAAGGCGGAATGGGACCGACCGCATCAATTCATTTATTCAGTGGGTCCTATTAGAAAAAAAAGACAGGTCCAACTTGCACTCAACGGGAAGTAGAAGATGAGGAGCAACTAGAAGGAACCTGATAAGGGCGCAATAGGCTCCATCTGAAGTAATACGCTAAGTGGTTCTAGGATGGATATGAATGCCCGAATTAGAGGAAGGGTTTTTAGTGGGTGAGAGTCCCACACACGTCAGAGGAGCACGGCCTCCACTGACGGTGCATGAAGCATGTTTCCCCCGCCATAAAAAATTATAATTCAAATGTGTAATAATATCGCCATCACCATTATTAGTACTTGACTTGTACCATGTTGAGGGAGTGCGTCATTAACCCAGTCTCTATAACACTAGTTTGTCTCGCCCTCACTCGGTAATCATGCGCGCACCAGGAACAACGGGCTTCAGTGGAAGAGATAAACTTAAATTTAAAGTGTTTGAGAAAAGAATAAATAATAAAAGAACCATTACAGCCAAATAGCCAAAAGAAGATACGTCAAGATGAACAAACCAGGAGATTAGCGGAAGGTTGTGGTGGGTGGGTACAGTAAGCATAGTCAGGCCACAACATAGAGATGTTATTGTCAGTTATATATAGGGGATCATGAAACCATTTCCGGGGCCATGAGTAGTTATGTTTCATCTAGGTGCCTAGGTGCCCATAACGCAGTAGTTCCTGAGTACTACTACTACTACTACTACTACTACTACTACTACTACTACTACTACTACTACTACTAATAATAATAATAATAATAATAATAGAATCCTTTCTTATGGTAACTGTTAGTAACATTTGTTCTAAGTCTGTCTTCATGCACAGGGGACAGTGTAATAAACAAAATGACGTTTATATACCCCGGGTAACGAAAGTAACTAAGACACTGGTAAACGTTAAGCATAAAAGCAAACGAAGACTCAGAATTTTGTTATTTATAAATAGAAGATAACCATTAAAGGATAAGTAGCGTATATATCGATGTAAATGGATAGAGGAAAGCGGGATAGACTTTGATAGCACAGTTGAATAGATTATTAAATATCATTATAGTGGAAGAACATAACAACAAATATTGAGTTAAACAAAGTGTGAAGATCTGATGTGAAGGAAACGGAATAGTATTGGCAAAGAGGTCGCCACACGTCTGCGAGAGATGAACATGCGGGGGAATTTTTTACCAAATCCGGGATGTTATCAATCAGTAGTAACGCTGACGTCAAGAACTTCATACATCGTTAGGTATCAATTACACACAGTTAATCATATAACAAGGGCTTATAGTGTCTGTTACGTTATGATTTTGCGTTTAAATTAGTGTCAGCTTGTTTTATTTATAGGGTTTAAATACTTGACAATTGATACGTCAGAAATAAGTATCCTGTTCTAACAGAAAAACGTGATTGTGAAACTGAAATTTGGAAAGCTCTTATCATGAGAGGCATACAAGAAAAGTTTTGGCTGTCACTAAAAAAAAAAGAGAAAAGCAATTGTGTGTTTCATTTGTTTTTTTTTTATTAGGGTGTAATTATTTTACACTATTTTAATAAAGTTTAATAAAGTTGTTTCCTATTTTAATTAAACGACATCATTTTATAATAAACAACTTAAAGTACAGTATTGTATTCGTGTAGATTTACTATTATTATTAAAAAACTGTTAATTGTATTCAATAAACTAAAAATGTTTTTTTTTTTTTTTAAACAAGAAGTCATATTGAAAAATCGTTTTTTCTCTACAATATAGTAGATTATTATGAACGACATACTAATAAAACGTCATGTGTTTCAGATTCTTTTTCTTAAATGTATAGGTTTCATGTGTGGTGTTGTATTAGGGGTTTATTTAGCATTCGGCAACCTTGAGTTACCAAACTGGCTAAAAACAAAGATGAATGGAGACGCTACGCCCCAAATGAGAATAAAGTAGGCCTATTTTCTAAGGGCTTCTACACTCGCAAGCGTAGACTCAGTGTAAAGATTCGATTTGATTCGATAAATCGCACAAAGTGAGCGGTTAGTATATTACACAACGTAGCTTACAAAAAAATAAACATTTTATTTTACTCGGCAGCGCGATATCAACGCACTCACCCGGCTGATGGCCGATGTTAAATAATTAATTAGCATGAATGATTAGTCAACCAAAAATAAATAATGAGCTAGTATATAAATCATAAACATTCATTTTCTAACGGTTCTTCATTAGAATAACGCTTCATTCGTAACACCGCTTTCTTGCATTCTATATTACTTGTTTTCATTCCGCTCCTGTTATTTTTATTTAACTTTGAGCGTAACAAAACGTGACAGAAATTTTATCTCGAAACTAATAATATTATCTTCGAAATATCGTAAATTATTGTAGTGTTGTGTCCTTGGCTCGAAGCTAAATATACTGAAATAAAATAATGAAAAACCACACTCAGCTTGGGGTTCATTAAACGGGTCCGATGATGGTCTAAGGAAACTGAAACAGTGTGTTAATGGTTATTCTCAATGTACGGAAATGTGTTATACGTTTATAATGGGTACCATAAACATGAAACTTAGGCTACCTTTATGTAAAGAATTATAAGTTTATAAAACTATGTAATAGATTATAAAATGATGTGTATGAATTTGTATCATATTTACCAAATTATCTGTTATATATATATATATATATATATATATATATATATTATAACGATTCATATTAGCGTCCTATCTGAGCGTTATATGAAAGTGTCTGACGGAGGGAGTAGAGCAGCGCAAGCAAGAGAGAGAGAGTACAATCGCAGCCATTTCACTCTAACCTCGTCACAGCGACATCAGATACCGGTACGAACATGAAATTTTACTCAATACAAATTATCAGTTCAACCTGTGATAATTTAAAAACTAATAAATATACGGCAATTCTGAAAACAGCATTGTATTCAGCAAGTGAAGCTTTATAAGTAGCCGCAATTTCAGTTAATATAATTAACAATTGAAGAAGTTATACGGAAGACAAACGCCAAAAGGTATAACGAGAGAATTATGCTACGTAGGAATTAGGTGTTTTCACACACACACACAGATAAAGACCTAAGCAACAATATTCTGTGGTCAGATCTTTGAAAACACGTTTGCAAATACCTGTAATCAATCGATTTGCAAACACAGGAAGTACGATTTTAACTAGAAATTCTCTGCAGTTTCAAACCTGTTACGGGGTGTTTCGTCGACCTGTTCGAGATTGTCAAAACTGGAAAAACGCATGATTTATTTGAACAACCAATCAGAACCCGTATTTAAAACTGACTCCGACTCAAAGCGAGGGGTAGCATCACTCTTCGTTCGGATCTTCAATGCACTAGTCGTGTATAATTTACGTACAGAAATTTTCCAATCACGCAAAAGCGTAATTAAGTATCAAATTCGAGAAGCAGTCCGCAGTGAAGATGAACTAATACCGTTCAACAACTCTCGCTGCGTAAAACAACGTTAATTAATTAAATTATTAATTAATTAATCATCAGCCGTGAAGGACCTGTGCGACAGAAGGCTACAGCATCTGTAATTGCCAGGGCATCTTTTACAGCATTGATCAACATCAATTCTTCTGTGCAAAACCATCAAAAGGAGGACCTCTACGGATTCCTATCTTCGGTCAACGCATCAAACAGTAAGAAATAGATTCATTGATCAATGAAATAAGCACTAAACAAATAATAAAAGCAATAAACAATTTTTAAAAGACACTAAGAATATCACACTTTGTATTTTAATTATAAGATTAGCTCTAACATAGTATAGGAGTGTTGAATGGAAAGTGGGGTGTAGTATTGGACGTGCAAATTATTTCAGACCTGTTCTTTAGCACTGGTTTGGGAGATAGCAATCTCTTAATTAAACCAGATAAGAGCCATAGGTCGTTTGAACGTCTTAATCGTTACTTTTCACACTCACTCAGTAATTATAAGTGTTAGGGTAGAAATAAGTCCTACCATTAGCCTAATCAAGTTTAAAAATAATTAATTAAAACGTTAATTAAAAATAATCAAGCAAATATTAAAGTGTTATTTGTAACGATTCCCCTTGAAAACCACCATCACTGAACGAATCCTGAGAAAGAGTGTCTCCATGGGCTGAGCTAAGCTGAAACCTTGTCATTTGTATCTGGGATTTGTTCTGGCGCCCAGGTAAAGTAATATCATGGGTAAGTAACATTTTATCTAACATTCAAAATATTAGATAATTGTGTTAGATAAAAGGGAGCGTGGTAATATATATATTATTATATTATTATTATTATTACATATTATTTATATCTATTATCTATATTTATATGTATATTAATTACCAATGAAATTATGTATTTCTTAGGTATCAAACATATTTACACGGTTACACTACATATCCTTATAGTTACAAATTTATGACAGTAGGCCTACCTTAATGACAGATACATAAAAGCGCGCCCGTGTGTGTAAACCTAATATACTTTCTTGTCAGTGTAGCATAAATGACCTGCAATATATGGTTTCTGATAAAGTTTTAAACCTACTTATGTGCATGTATGACATAGGCCTATATTTAATTCGAGTATCAAAAACATACCCATATTTTAGCTTATATCTTTATGATAGGCATCGTACCTTTACGTGAATGATTGTATCATACAATACAATTACTTCCAAATACTGTAAATATTGTTACGACATCACGGAACAATCTACGTGTTTGTCGAATGTGCCAGAAGAATCTCGATGTAACGCGCGTGGCGTACGTGCTTGGCGACGCATTTTCGAGAGGTTTCTCGAAGGCGCCAGCCGCGCGGATTGTGTCAAGGCCGCAGTTAATTACCTAGTTCACACGAGCGCTAAGACGCAATTAGGAACATTCTGGTCTGTGAGCGCAGGTATAAATACATGGCGGCAGCGGCCTTAAGTCAGTATTAGTGCGATATATTTACAGAGCGGTTCGAGAGTTATTATCGGGCGAGATTACTGTGTAGGTTCAAGTGGTTATTAGTGAAGTGTTGCATTTTATAATCGGGCGGTATAATTACAATTTATTGTAATACAATTGTGTTTAATATTAGTGACATTTTATTGCGTGTGAACAATTTTTATTTGATTTGTTGTAGTAGACTGTGTTGTTAATTACGAATTGTTTAACTGTAAAAATTAAAGTTGGTGATTAGTGACTTAATTGGTGTCTTGTACTTATTTTGTTTCCACTGCACCTACGACGATCGAGTAGACCGTCGTAAGATTGGTGTCAGAACTGGGATAGAACGGTTAACAGTGGAAACAGTGGACACTTTGTACAAGACGAGTGTGATTTGTAATTAATCGGTAAACATGGATCCCAGTCAGATGATGGAAGCTTTACAAACACTGCTGCGGCAGACACAGGAAGAAGCAGAAAAACGACAGGATGAGAAACGCAGCCAGGAGACGAAAGAAACAGAAAAACGACAGGATGAAAAAAGCAGGCAGGAAAGAGAAGAGGTTGAGGAACGTCAGAAAGCATTAATTCTAGAAACAGAAGAAAGACAAAAAGTTAAAAGGGAAGCTCTCTTTGAAGCTATGCAGAAACAGTTGCAAGAACACAGTACCGCAGAATTTGGTCTCCTACGAGGTGAGCTTAGTAAACAAGTTACTAAAATATCAGAGGTACAAGCATCAATGACATTAAAAATAGCTGAAGTAGAAAAATCTGTGTCGAGTGTTGAAGAATCGATGTCTAACAAAATAGCTGAAGTATAAAAGTCAGTCACGAGTGTGGAAAAAGCTATGTCAACAAAAATAGAAGACTCGATTACAAATATAAAAGAGCAGATTAAAAATGAAGTCGAGCAGTGCCTGAAGTTACAACCAAAACAACTTTGTGAACAGACTGTACAAATGATAAGGACAGAAAAAGACGCAGAAAATAAGTTAATAGAGAAAGTCACTTCACCTGTAGTAGGGACAGTTCATTCAAAGCTCCAACCTTTGACGGAAACAGTCACTGGGCAACGTATTTACGCCAAATCGAAGTTGCTGCATGCCCAAATAATTGGACAGAGAAAGACAAGGCAGTCTCGCTCATTCCCGCAATAAAAGGGCCCACGGCGGAACTACTACAGAAAGTCTCATCTGACAGCCAGAACATCTATGCCGAGTTGATAAACGCTCTAGAATTACGCTACGGTGATAAACATTTGCGAGAGGTGTACTACGCTCAGTTGAGAACAAGACGACAACGTTCCGGGGAGAGTCTTCAAGAGTTTGAAGAAAGTATCGACAGATTGATTAGATTGCCCTATCCTGAAGCACCAGAAGCCTTCCGAATAAGGTTTTCGGTGCAGAGATTTATTGATGGCATCAAAGATTGTGAACTTCAGCAAGTGTTATGAATGGCAAGACACGGAGATAACTCAGAAGCACTTGTTCACGCCCTAGAGTTTGAAGCTGTCAAATCAGCGTCCCGCTACATTAATGGGTTTGTGCCATCACGTTGCAGTCAGAAGATCCCTGTATCACATTGCCGTTACGATGGGTGCTGAAAAACAATGTTGTCAGAGAAACAATTCAAAAGTTCAAGAGAGTCGCAACGATTTGAAAATGACAGAAGTCCGAAATGTTACAACTGTGGAAAACGTGGTCATCTACAGGTAGACTGTTGGGAGAAGAAGATACCGTGAGAAGAGAGAGTGATCGCACCAATTGGAGAAGTAAAGCCCCAGAACAGCACACAGTTTCCAGTGGAAACTTGATCGTTAATGGATTTGCGGAAGGTAAACCAACATCATTTACAGTAGACACGGGCGCAACAGTGTCCATTGTGCGCCCTGACTTAGTCAGCAACCGCCAGCCTCTAATTAGCTCTTGTACAATACATACTGTGACTGGAAGCCCCGTCAAGGTGCTAGGAAAGGTAGACGTACGTGTACGCCTGGGTCTTCTCGAGTTTAGGCACCAAATGCTCGTTGCAGACATTGTCGATGAAGTGATTCTTGGCACGGACATTATCAATGCCTACGGATTCGTTGTGGACTTAAGAGAGAATGTCCTGAAGGTTGGCCAAGAGAAGATAAAGCTTTGCATGGCTAAAATCACAGGGTATACCAACCATTCGATTAAGCGAGTGGCATTAGTCGAAGAAAAGTCAACAGGTACCAAGAGGTCAAGAGGAACCCTCCCTATTGCAAGCGGAAATGGAGGAAGAACCTAGCAGAGGAAATACAAATAAGTGTAACGACAAAAGAAGTGATTGGGAAGCCAACTATGGGTGTCGAGACAAAACTCTTGCTTGTTCCTGAGCTGATAGAAGCACCCGAGGGCAAAGTGGCTGAAGATGAGGTTACGCAAGAAGTTGTTGACGAGAACCAAACAAACTTGGATCAGCCAGTGGTGTTTTGGTCATCAGTACATGACGCAACGGGAGTGATTCCAGCAAAACTAGTGGTTGAGCGGAAGACTCGCATTCCTGGGAACGTGATGTTCGGATCACACGAGACTGAATTCGAAGAACGGCAGAATTATCTTTCGCAAGGATCGCCTGGTCGAGTATTACTTCAGAGACGGTTTGCCAGTTCGGGACGAACAGGCTTAAGGAGGGGGAAGTGTTACGAAATCACAGAACAATCTACGTGTTTGTCGAATGTGCCAGAAGGATCTCGATGTAACTCGTGTGGCGTACGTGCTTCGCGACGCATTTTCCAGAGGTTTCTCGAAGGCGCCAGCCGCGCGGACTGTGTCAAGGCCGCAGTTAATTACCTAGTTCACACGAGCGCTAAGACGGAATTAGGAACGTTCTGGTCTGTGAGCGTAGGTATAAATACATGGCGGCAGCGGCTTTAAGTCAGTATTAGTGTGATATATTTACAGAGCGGTTCGAGAGTTATTATCAGGCGAGATTACTGTTAGGTTCAAATGGTTATTAGTGAAGTGTTGCGTTTTATAATCGGGCGGTATAATTACAATTTATTGTAATACAATTGTGTTTAATATTAGTGACATTTTATTGCGTGTGAACAATTTTTATTTGATTTGTTGTAGTAGACTGTGTTGTTAATTACGAACTGTTTAACTGTAAAAATTAAAGTTGGTGATTAGTGACTTAATTGGTGTCTTGTACTTATTTTGTTTCCACTGTAACTATGACGATCGAGTAGACCGTCGTAAGAATATGTTCAAGACTTTTTTGCCACAAACATAAACATTTATGTAGGCCTACATTATACACGGTGTCTGAAATGCGTCAGTATCAAGAACGCCCGTATCTTCCAGTCAGCTATCACAAAAAATTCGCTGGAAAATATTAATTTTGTTGTAAAATTGAACCTGCACTTAAAACGATTTAAGCCTAAAATTGCTTAAGCTTAACAAAATTAAATGATGAGACCATAAATTACTGTAAGATATATTTATTAAATAGGTAAATGCTAATCGAATAGGATTACACAGGATACATTTATGTAGCTTTATCATTCATTCCCACCCTCTCGTCACATTTACCCTCCTAACAAGGGCGGATCCAGGATTTGGTGTTAGGGTGGGAGTAACCAATAATATTCTCCCTGAACGAGAGAGGCTAAGAATTCCGTTTTTCTACATTGTTTTAAAATTTTAAGTATCTATTATTCAAAATTAAATTCACCATTTCAATATTATCATTCATTACTATTATTCATTTTTATTTATCGTTTAAATTAAATCTTTTAAACATTAAATGTTTCAAACTAAACTGAATAGAATCAGGTCACTTTAAACAAGAAA
Organism: Magicicada septendecula; assembly: GCA_034769895.1. Classification (NCBI taxonomy): domain Eukaryota; kingdom Metazoa; phylum Arthropoda; class Insecta; order Hemiptera; family Cicadidae; genus Magicicada; species Magicicada septendecula. Next base: position 225,687,776 of record CM068376.1, on the reverse strand, counting down.
AATATTTCTGCATTACATAACTTTATTTACAAGGCTCTAGGGTTGATTATTTTAAAATGTTTTTGAAAATAACTGATTACTGAAAATAAGTTACGTATGGGATACTGACCACTAACGGCTATAGAAACTAGAGGTGAATAATGGAATCTTGCAGTGCTCCTTGAATCCGCCCTGGGCCCTGTTCTTATCGATTCTCCAGTAAAGCAGCAGAAATATTTTAGTGATTTCCACTTGTCTGATTGATTTTCCAAGAGGCAATCGTATCATCTATTTGGCTCAGATATACACACTATGTACCAGGAATATGAATTATCCGTCTTTAGAACCGACTTACCAAACCAAGACCTAATGACAAACCTGCAGCGTACATCTTGTAGTACACATTTGGTTACGTATTTGGTACGCAAAATGTTTCGTGTTTTCTGTATTTCACCGCGAGAAGTTGTTAGCTGACACAGGTTTTAGAGAAATCATTTGATTGAGATTATCATGTATCATGTAAGAAAGAGTCATGTAAATTTTGAAATAAATAAAACACTGAGGAAAGCAGAACTCAAATATCAACGAGTAAAAAACACGCGTGAAGTTCTACATTGTGATGGCCCTTCTCACACTTCTCTATAGGGATGAAAATTTGGACTTTAACGAAATCCCAGGCCAATCGTATTGAAGCGGCCGAAATGAAATTTCTCAGGCACGTGGCAGGGTACATCCTTCAAGATCGTAGAAAAAATGCAGATTTACGGCAGAAAGTGAATGTTATGAGTATACTAGGTAGGATTCCCCATGGTTGGAATATACAGGGTGATTCAGTTGGAGCTTACAATTTTAAGTTGGCAATACTGTTTTCTTGTGAAAGATAAACAGCTGATATTTGAAATTAGTCATTGTTAAGTATTGACATTTGTTGCTATGGAGCGGTATTTGAGTCAAGAACGTATTTTAATTGTTAAAACCTATTTTCAAAGTGGGGAAAATTTAACTAACACGTTTCGCGCACTACGAAATGACTTCGGTAACCATAAACGTTCATCTTGTGCCGCGGTTAAAAAATTAGTCGAAAAATTCAATAGAACCGGTCAGTGTTGGATGTGCAAAGACCAGTATGTCCTCGTAGTGGCCGGTCACTCACAAATATCGCCGCAGTGAGTGCCAGTGTCCATGACAATCCGTCGACCTCCATTCATCATCGTTCCCAGCAGCTGGATCTTTCCTACAGCACCACGCAGTGCATATTAACTAAAGATCTGCATTTGCATGCCTACAAGATCCAATTGACCCAGGAATTGAAGCCAGCTGATCATAGACAGCGTCGTGACTTCGTTGATTGGGTGTTAGAGAACCACCAAGTTGATGGCGATTTTGCGAAGAAAATCATATTCAGCGATGAAGCTCATTTTCAACTGGATGGGCATGTAAACAAACAAAATTGCTGCAGTTGGGAACTTGAAAATCCATGAGCCATTCTCGAACAACCAATTCATCCACAAAAAGTCATTGTTTGGTGCGGATTTTGGGTCGGCGGCGTGATTGGGCCGTACTTTTTGAAAATGCCCGTGGTGATGCAGTAACAGTGAATGGTGAATGTTATCGGGAAGATGATAACAAATTATTTTTGGCACCAATTGGATGATACTGATGACGAAGACACTCCAACAAGACGATGCCACTTGCTACACAGCGCGAGAAACAATACAGTTGTTGCACACAAAGTTCCCCGGCTGCGTCATCTCTCGTTTCGGCGATCAACATTGGCCACCAAGATCGTATGATCTCACGCCGTTGGATTAATTTCTTTGGGGTTATTTGAAGCAGAAGGTGTATGCCAATGATCCCAAAATGATTCGAGAGCTAAATGACAAGATATGCCATGTTATTCATGAGCTGCCGCAAGAGTTATACCAGAAAGTGATAGAAAATTTCATCAAAAGGCAGAAGTCTGCAGGGCCGCTCGTGGCAGCCATTTGGCCGATATCATTTATCATGTTTAATGTCACTGTCTAAACAACATATAGAAATAAATACATTAAGAGTTTATTAAAAACCAATGCGTTTTATTTTACATTAAATTTATAACCTCTAATTGAATCACCCTATATTAATCGAACCAATGCCGCATCTCCAAACAACTACTGAATTATAAGCCGAACGGGCAGAGAGGCGTGGAACATCCCAAGAAGCGCTGGAGTGGCCAGTTCTAGTCTTTCTGCTTGGGACCGGAACAAACCATTTTTGGTTTTGTCCTTGTAGAATGATGATGATGACTAAAGAGAGGAATACAGGGGTGACGGACGCAGTACAGGTTGTTTGGTCTCAGACAAAGTGATATCAAAAAGGGAAATCAAACCTTGTAAAAGAGGGAAACTATAAACGGAAAATAATAAAGTTGTGAGAAGTGAGTTATGCAACGTCAAGATTATCTGCACTTTAAAAATAATGTGAAGTTTTATAGAAAATCGTTAAAAAAAGTGGAGATTCACCCGAGAAATGGAAACCATAAAATTTGGAAGAGAACAGAACACAAGAACACAGAGAACATCTGAAAGGTGGAAGTGATATTAAAAATACAAACATTCCATTTTAAAATAAAATAAAGGAGTAAAATTAGAAAAGTCGTAGAGATGAGATTTTTACACTAAAACAAAGGTGATCAAAATAAGAAGCATAACATATTAAAAAACACGATTTGATATGGCAACAATAGCATGCAGAGAAATACAATTGGAATGGTATGGAGAGAATGGGCATGTAAAGTAGATAAAGGAAACACTGACACCAGCAAAGTGTTTGAAGCAAGAGAAGGTAAAGTGAGATCCTAAGATAGAAAACAAAGGCATGTTAACAAGAAGAGAAGATGTAGAGTGAAGATGCAAGAATGACTGTGCAGGTCAGGAAGAAGAAGGACAGAATGTGGAGGAGATTAGACAACTCACTGCCGTTCCTGAGAGATTAGGTAACAAAGGATAATTAAGTGTGTAAATAAAGAGTTTAGAATTAAAATATATTTGTTATTTTAATAAAAGAGATTAATAAGTGTTTCTTAATTACAAGGATTAGGTCTGTTCGGCCACTCATGTGAACATTTGAAGCGTTTGAAGTAGACTACTACAACTTGCAAGTTGTCCGATGAATTATGGTTATTATACGATTTAAATTGTCCGATGATGACAATATTGTTACGTAAAATCCTAATAACGATAAAAACTTTTGTCGTTAAACGTTGTTACGATTTTTCACACTAACGAAGAATGCAAGCAGAAAACTGTAAGACTACATAGTGGGTTCGGTAACGTAAAATTTTCAGTTATAATTTGCAACGTTTTGAATTAAAATGTAGGGTGTATACGAACAATATGAGGTCTCCATACTCCTCTATTGCAGTGTGACAACAATTTTATGAAATGCATAATGAAAGATACTTATTAATTATGGGCACAAAATATGATTATCTTTAGCGAAAGTGTGAATGCTTAGAAATTGTTATCAGTAAATTAAGAACTTAGAATTAACATAGTATTAAAGCGTTACTGCTTCAGACTGTAGTGTTGTGTTAGTGAAAAAGTGTATGTTATTGAAATAGTGAATGTATGTGCGTGAATCGGTGTTTGCGAATAATAACGTTCATGGACACGTTATTAAGGCTATTTTAGAGTGCGGAATCATGAGGAAATGCAGTTTAATTATTTAAACTTCTAATTTTATTTCAAATAAAGGATTCGAATGGATATAATTCATTATTATAATGATTAATATCCATTATATGATTCATTATTTTAATGTATATACAGTAATACACGTTATAATGGACTAATAGGGTCTGTAAGGTATCCTTTGTAATGAAAGTCCGTTGCAACTATATATATATATTCAATCACTTTCTGCTACAGTCCGTTTCTTGATGTATATAATACATTTAATATTTATAACTAAATTTACCTCAAGATGTTATTTTTCCTTATTTGGAACATGTTTCGAGTGTTCCTGTGCTCTCATCTTCAGCCTTCGCGATCTTTTGTCTGGTGAAGTATTTGTGTGTTGGCTGCTGGATGCTATTAAGGTTGTTTGTTGATCTTTGGTATTTTAAATTTGTATTATTGTGTGTGATTGTAGTATATGTATTTGTAGTTTGTGTATTTTCGATGTTGAGTGCTTTGAATATTGTGTCATGTTTTATTTTGATTTGTATTTGTTCTGGTATTAGTTTGTTTTGTGTTTTATGTTTGTATATTTGTAAATTTTCCCAACTGTTCATTATGGTGCCTTTGTGTGGTATATATTTTTATTAGTGATACATTGGTTATGTCTGGGAATTCATGTCCTGTATTTATTGCATGTGTGGATAAATTGGATTTATATATTTCTGTTTTTTTGTATGCGTTTATGTGCTCAAAATAACGTTTTCCAGCTGTTTTTTTGTTTGTCCTATGTAACATTTATTGCAATCTTGGCATTCAATTTTGTATATACCGTTAGTTGTTGTATTATCTTTGTTGTGTGAGCTATTTAGATTTTGTAATTTATTTTTATTATTATTAGTTTTGTATGCTATTTTTAAATAATTTTGTTAGTTTTGTCATTTTATTATTTATGTATGTGAATGTGGCCCATTTTTTGTTGTTGTTATTATTTTTGTGTTGTTCATTTTGATTAATTCTTAATTGTTCAGTTTTTATTTTATAGTTGATTTTATTTTCTATTTTGTTCACAGTATTTTTATTGTATCCATTTTCATAACCAATTTGGTATATTATATTTCTTTCTTTGTCAGTTTCTTGTTTGTTTAGGGGAATTTTGTACATTCTGTAAAATAGCGAATAGAATGCTGCCATTTTATGTTGTGGTGGGTGGTCAGAATGGTTAGGTATAATGATGTTAGTGGAAGTTGGTTTTCTCTATATTGCATATTGTATGTGGTTGTTGTATCTTGTGATGGTTATGTCTAAATAGTTGATTTTCTTATTATGTTTTTACATAAATGCAAACACAAATGCAGAGAACATACTGAAACAAATCAATAACATACATCCTAAAATACAATTCACAGAAGAAAAAGAAAAACAACAAAAGATCGCGAAGGCTGAAGATGAGAGCACAGGAACTCTCGAAACATGTTCCAAATAAGGAAAAATAACATCTTGAGGTAAATTTAGTTATATATATATATATATATATATATATATATATATATAGAGAGAGAGAGAGAGAGAGAGAGAGCGTGAGCAACTAAGCTTTATAATATGGATATGACTCATTTAAACTACGTGGATAAAAGTAAAAACTATTTATTTTACTATATTTATATAAAGTAGATAACAGTACAGAAGTACAGAAATAAAAATTAATTGTATCTTATACAAAATACTGCAGACAAAATTCTAAAGAACCATAGCCATTATAAAGAAAATTTTATATGTTACACAAAATATTCATAATTACAGTAAATACCAATGATCACTCTTGCACACCACTATATAAAAATTATCCCGATTAGCGCTTTCAAGCTTCACAGCTCATCGTCAGATCGGAATAGCCGGGTGAGTCGGAAGTCACGCAACCCTAAATTTGAAAACATATTGTGGCGGGAAATTTAGTTTCTTGCCGGCGGGAATTTTGTGTTGGCAACGGATGACCTTGTGGGAGACGCATAGCATATGATATCCAAGCAATTTCCCTCCTTTTTGATGTCAGTGGTGAGTTAGTTGTGTGCGGACAAACATGGGTTTTTCCCAGGCTGGACGTGCGTTCATTCTTGAAAGTTACTTTAAATCGCAATCATTCTTACAATGTCAGGAAGACTTTACGGTAGCTTTTCCTGAAACACGGGTGCCTAATAAATCAACGATTTCACGCATATTCGCTCGTTTCCGAAAAACTGGTAGTGTGAATGATTGTTTACGTTCTGGCCGACCTTCGGTGTTAAGTGATGCCTCATTGGAAAATATCCGCGCATCCGTGCTACGTTCACCAACAAAGTCGATACGTAAACTGTGTCAGCAAACCGGAATGTCTTACGGGAGTGTTCGCAGAGCCACAAAGAAGCTGAAACTCCGTCCGTATCGCATTCACGTTGTGCATGAGCTTCAAGAACCTGATAGGGGAAGAAGACTACATTACTGTCAATGGTTTTTGCGTTTTATTCGCAACAGTGTTCGGGTGTTGGATTATGTTTTCTACTCTGATGAAGCATGGTTTCATCTAAGTGGCTATGTAAACAGCCAGAACGACAGATATTGGAGTTCATAAAACCCTCACGTTTTCCATGAGACCCCATTACATTCACAGAAGGTTGGAGTTTGGTGTGCAATTTCGCGCAAAAGAATTGTAGGCCCAATTTTTTTCACGGAAACGATAACAGCTGAACGTTACCAGGACATCATCATGCAATTCGTAGCATTGTTAGAGGCTGATGAACGAGACTGCTGGCTGCAGCAAGATAATGTTGCGTGAGTTCTTTGGGGGACACATCATTTCACGTGGACTGTGGCCGCCTAGATCCCCAGATTTAACTCCCCCCGACTTTTTTCTTTGGGGACATCTGAAGGATAACGTCTATAAGAACAACCCTCACATATTCGACCAACCCAGTCTACCTAGAGCTGTTGCCCGGGTAGGCTGCGATACTTTGTATGGCATTTTTGCTTGTGAATTTCACCGTTGTTAGTATATTTATCAAAGTGAATTCTTCACCATATCATCATCAGTGTTCATCATCATCATTGTGCTACAATTTACCAGTGTATTGTGTCGTGCGCGTCTGGTGTTCGTGTTCTTTGTCTGTCAGTGTAGTGATTCAGTGCTGGTGAAAGTCACTCTTTCCTAGCCCTTTTTTGCGTCTTCGACGTTCATTTCGGTTAATCCCGGGATGGCGTCGAACGCAACGCCCGTTCCTTTACCGGCACCGCTGGTAACCTTAATGGAAACCTGCGGTTCCGGTCCTCGATCTACCCCGCTACCTTCCCATTCAATCAGTGCAAGTGATAGTGAAAGTGATGATTGTGCGTCGATGTGTAGTGTGGGGACGGGGGACGTTGAATTTTCGCTTGTGGAGGGCAAGTCTGCCAAACGCAAGCGAAAATTAGTCGCCAGCCCGCCACCGGCCGCTCCTACGCATCGGGTATCTAGTCCTGGTAACAGCGCCAGCCATCCTACTCAGCCGAACTCCAAAACTGTGTACTCCAAAACTCCCAAACCCAAAATTCCTCCGATTGTTATTCCGGACAATCGCAATTACAGGGAAATTCTCCGTTCCCTGCAGAATCTGCTTCCTTCGGCCAACCACGAGGCCAGGTGCCAAGGCGCCTCGCTTCGAATTGCGGCCACTACAGTCCCGGACTTCCGATCGGTCCAACAGTTTCTCACCGATCGGAAGATCTCCTTTCATACTTTCGCGCTTCGTTCTGAGCGCGAAATTAAAGTAGTTCTTTCTGGACTTCCTTCCTGGACTGCCCCCGATACCATAAAGGAGCTTGTCGCTTTAGGCTATTCGCCGACGGCGGTAAGTGTACTGCATGCTGGCAAGGGGGAAGATCGCCGTCCTGTGAATAGTTTTCTTGTGAAACTACTCAAAGTAGGCCAGTTCGAGGAGGTCTATGGCCTCCACAACTTCCTGCACCTTCGGGTGCAAGTTCGTACTTTAGACCCGCGGCCAGGCCCCTCGCAGTGTTTTAACTGTCAGAGGTTTGGCCACTCAAGCTTATTCTGTAACCACCCTCCGCGTTGCGTGCGGTGTACTGAGCCTCATCGTGGGTGTGATAAGCCCAGGACGGGGTTCACGGCCATTTGCTGCAACTGCGGCGGGGACCATCCGGCTAGTTATAGAGGATGTAAGGCATTTATATCAGCCATGAAGCTGCAGCGGACTCCTGCTCGCCCTGGCGCGCAGGCAGGCCGTGTTGCAGGTCCCCTCCCTAACCGCAGAGAGGCCTTCCCACCTCTCTCCGGAGCATCATCTCAGGCCCCGGCAGCAGTTCCGGCTGCTCCCAGGGCCCCAGTTCCGCCTGCAGTCGACGTTTCGGCGCCGCCTGCGGTCCCCTCTGTCTCGGCGCCTGCCGGAGCGCCCGGTCCTTCATACGCGGCTGTGGCCGCTACATCAGTCCCGCCTTCCGCTCCTCGGAGCTCTAAACCGAAGCGCACTCGTCGCCGTCAGCGACAAGTTCCACAGGCCTTGCCTGTAAAACCTCAGCGGGCCCCGACCGCCCCCAGCCATCAACCTAAGCTCCCAACTGAGCAGACCTCACGTCCGTCCCCGAGCCCTGCGCCATCTGCAACACCGGCCGAGGCCAGCCAGGTCCGTCTTCCGGAACCTCGGGAATCTTCCCGGGCCCCGGTGGACCCCCTGACTGCCTGGGCTGAAACTTTGGTAAATAACATCAGGTCTGCTCCAGATACAACCACGGTTCTCGCCCTGGTGTTTCAATCACTGTCTACCCTCTTTCCTCTTCTTCCTTTGAATGGCTAGGAGTCTTAGGATCGTTGCGTGGAATGCCCATGGGGTAGTCCCTCGACGATCTGAACTGATGACTTTCGTAACGGAGTACGACGCTGATGTCGTCCTCCTTTGCGAGACTCATCTGGCTCGCTACCATACCTTCAACCTGCCATCTTACATCTGTTTTCGTCAGGATCGTCCCCAGCGGCCTGGATGTCGCCCCTATGGGGGGGGGCAGCCGTCTTAGTCCACAGGCGGATATCCCACAGGCCACTACCCCCTTTAGATACATCTCTTGTTGAAGGTTGTGCGGTGGCGATAGAAGCTGGCGGATCGGAGTTCCGCGTTGTTGCGGATACCTCCACCGCCCGAGGAGTGGGACGCTCTCCTCGATCATCCCCTACCAACCATTGTAGCCGGCGACTTAAATGCCAAGCATCCCTCCTGGAACAGCAGAGTAGCTAACGCCTACGGAAAATCTCTGTATCGGTTCGTCTCCGACGACCCGGTACTTCAAGTCATCGGCCCAGAAGATCCTACTCACTTCCCCTTTTCCGGTCATCGACCGGACGTCCTTGACATTGTCATAGCCAAGGACGTGACCCATCACATCCAGGTCTCGTCAGTGTCGGATCTCTCATCCGATCACAATCCCCTTTTTGTAACTGCCCGTGAGCTGTCGGCCTCACCCCGACCTCCCGCTCAGATTGTTAGGAGAGTCAACTGGCGCTCCTACCATGATGAGCTCTCACGGCGGTTTCCATCACTCCCCGCGGACCCGATCGTCACTTGTGACGATTTGGATCTCCGAGCCACTCATCTTCAGGAGTTGGCCCAAGGTGTCGTGGATCGACACACATATGCTCTCGAGGTGAAGCATCGTAAATCGGCCTTACCTGCGGAAGTACTCCACGCCATCTGGCTACGGCGCAATCTCCGCCGCAGATGGCAAAGAACCCGTGTTCCCGGCGTCAAAAGGCGCTTTCAGGCCCAGTCTCTTTACGTCCAGCAGCTACGACGGGACGTAAACTCTGATCGATGGGACTCATACCTTGAGTCTCTTAAAGTCGATCACGCCTCCGTCTGGAGAGCGGCGAGTAGACTGACCCGCGAGAAGAGAACTCGCAACCCACTTGAAACTCCGAACGGGGTTGTATCTTCGTCAGAAGGCAAGGCCGAGGTCTTCGCCGACTGCATGGAGGTGCAATGTACTGTTCACCAAGGCGTCTCGGACCCTGCCCACTCGGCAGAAGTCCGTGACTTCCTATCTGGACATTTTTCACGCCCTCCCGATGTCCCAGCCCTCCCGTTCGACAGGGATGAACTAGTTTCATCTATCTGCCGACTAAATCGCCTTGCATCGCCTGCTCTACAAAATCTCCCGGCCTCAGGCGTTGACCTCGTTCTTGAGCTGTTTAACTCCTGTCTCCCCGCCTGTAAGTACTTTAAGTACTTTCGCCGCCTGTGGAAATCAGCCAACATCGTAATGATTCCGAAGCCTCGCAAGCCGCGCATGCTTCCTGAAAACTATCGACCAATCTCTCTCTTGCCAGTCATCTCGAAGGTGTTCGAGCGTCTCCTGCTGGCTCGCATCTCGCCGCTGCTAGATGGTTTCATCCGCAGCGAACAGTTCGGTTTCGCAGAGAGCACTCGACCACCCTTCAATTGGTCCGCGTTGTTACGCAGTTGTCAGACGCCACCAACAGGCGAGCGGCTACGGCCGCCGTACTGTTGGACGTGAGCAAGGCCTTCGATAAAGTCTGGCACGAAGGTCTTCTCTTCAAACTTGCCAATTCCCCTCTACCATCGTCCATAGTGTTTTTCCTCCGGTCATATCTCAGCGACCGCACCTTCAGGGTGAGCGTCGACGGGTCCTGTTCTACAGTTCGACCCGTCGCCGCCGGCGTACCACAGGGATCTGTCCTCGGCCCCGTTCTGTACCTGTGTACACGAACGACCTGCCTGTCTTGCCCGGAGTCACGTTGTCTTTGTTCGCTGACGATGCTGTGTATCACTGCAGCTCCCTGTCCCCGCGATTTGCGAGTAAAAAGCTGCAGCGTCAGTTGAACCAGCTTCCGGACTGGCTACGGAAATGGCGGGTGACGATCAACACGGAGAAATCCAAGGCGATCTGCTTCACCCGTAAGTCCATCTTCCGATGCCAGCCCCTCTCCCTAGCAGGGAGGCCCATCGCCTACAAAGAATCGGTGAAGTATTTAGGCGTTCGGCTAGATCGTCGCCTTTGCTTCAACGCCTACGTGACGGAAACCCTTGCCAAGGCTCGCGGCGTCCGAGCCAAGTTATCTCATTTCCTCTCGTGTCGCAGCCGCCTGGCCATGCGCACGAAACTTACAATCTATCTGCTATTTCTCATGTCTGTATTGACCTATGCGGCACCCGCCTGGTGGTCTCTTTTATCCACCACCAACAGATGCAGGCTGGAAGCTTTCCAGTCCCGAACTCTCCGATCCTTGACGGGGTCCCCTTGGTTCACGCTGAGCCGGCTGCTTGTCGCTGTCATCAATCATTGGCACGGAGGCTCTCCGCCTCGCGGGGAGCGACCGACTCCCTCAGGGCGTCTGCTGACTGGACTTGAAACGGGCAACATCTGTTGCTCGAATCGGTACCAGCGGCAGTGCACCAAACAATAAAAGATATACTCCCCCGCCTTCTCAGTTAACTGGTTGGCGGTTTCCTTTTCCAGTCTTAGGTCACCAGTCGACAATGTACCAGCACTGAGTTTACTTCTGGCAGCCATTGGACACGTTCCAGATGCTGCAATCAAGCCACAGGTGCAAAGACACCCCACATCCATAATGCAATGCAATGCATTCGACCAACTGAAGCACAACATCGAAGACGAAATATCCCGCAAATGTGTAGCGACCATCCAAAAAGTAGCAACTAACATGACGAAACGTGTTAAGGCGTGTGTTACAGCTGATGGAGGACATTTCCAGCATCTATTGTGAGAAAATTGTGAAAAATTGAGAGTATATTACATTAATAAAGATTTTTTGAGAATATTTTTGAGAATATTAATTACTGGGTTGCGTGACTTCTGGCTCACCCTGTACTTTCTCCAATGTCTATCTATTTCTAAAGCAAGATGGCTACGTGTCTCATAATCACTTTTCATATTTACTGAATTGAACTAAAGTTAATTTCTTTAATCAATAACTCATGAAGGTGTCGCAAGTGATGATAATAGGGCGATGTGTTTTCATTTTTGGTTACTGAACATTACTACAAAGTTCAAGTGGTCTTTTACTACGCTCAATTTAAATTTTGGTTGTGAATTGTCGTCTTCTTCATCTTCTTCCTCCTCTGAACTTTCTAGCACTCTTGTTACACTATCAGCAATCTCATCTTCAGTCGTGATGTGGTAGACAGGATCATCTTCATCTGATTCAAGCTATGACTCGATATTCTCTAATGACACAGCTTCTTCTCGTCCTGCTTCTCCTTCTTAGAGCTGTCCGTTATAAGCGGGGTCCGTTTTAAAGGGATCCTCTATAATTACTGTAATTCATTATCCACGTAGTATCGAAGGTTCTTGATTGCCGGAAGTCAGACATTTTAGCACAATGTTTACACATTGTTCTCTGTTCTTTGCTGCTTCATTTGATATATAATACATGGCCGTTATATTACGGTAAGTGCCCTCAAAAGTATTATTTAAAATATGTCAAGCTTTAACGTAACCATGAGCATATTACAACCTAGTGCATACACGTAGTTACAAAAGCTGATAAGACTACAACTATGTAACAAAAGTTACAAAACCTAAGTATAGACAAGCTGAAGAAAAGGTGAGTAATACAAACACAGTGACCATTTTCACCTCCCCATAAGAGTAATGATGGATAAAAAAAGAAAAATCTCTCTCTCTCTCTCTCTCTCTCTCTCTCTCTCTCTCTCTCTCTCTCTCTCTCTCTCTCTCTCTCTCTCTCTCTCTCTCCCTCTCTCTATTTATGCACCTAAGCATTCAAAGAATTTCGACAAAACCGAAACATCGAAGCATGATAATGTTTGAGGCTTTTGAAACGTATAATGTGGATTACGTTTGGTGGATTACATAAATCATTTCCAAACCACAGACGATCACAAACAGAACATGTAAAACCAAATTTATTCTCACTAAAACGTTTGCTAAACTCAATGTCAGCAGCGATTATTTCTGTCTTGATGCGTTTACATATCAAATTTCTAGACTGTGGGGAATCGAAAGTGAGGAAGCGTCACGTTTTTCGATGAGGTTTTTTGTGGAATAACCCCCAGCCTAAAAACACTATCATGTTAAAGACCCATCTTCAGGACCTGGCTGATTCAGAAACGCTCTTCAATAAACGTTTAAACGGCAACCCAACCGAGTACGTAAATGGAGTTATTTGAGCTCGTCTTACAAAAACAGTCTTCTTTGGGCTAAAAACTTTAAAGTTTGATGTTGCTGATGCTGTTGACTTCAAAGAGGGAGCTATAGTTAAGTGTCATGTGCTGGAAGTCTTAGCGTTGAAGACTGGCAAACGCGGTATAAAAACAATGACGCCTTTTAGCAGAGAAAGAAGTTGATGAATTTCTGGAAAAAAAAGCAACTAAAAAGACTCGCGAAAGAAAAAGGAAGTTGAAGGATTAATTAGAAGCTAATACAGAAGCAGGACCCACATGTTCAACTGAAGTTTATTAAAAAAGGTAGGTCCAGCTTTAATCTTAGTTTCCCGGAAGTTTGTTTTCTTTTAATTTGATGTTTCTTTACCTCAAAATTTACAAAAGGTGGGAACCTGAAATTTTTTCACAGTACCCTATGTAAATATTTTTATTTTATGTGAGGCTTTTTAGATATATACAATAATTTAAAATTTATAAAATATTTTATAACAAAAAAAAAAAAACGGAAACTACATTTACAAAATTTGCTTTCAGAAACAATGAAACTTTTTGAAATTCCCTGTGTTGAGGTAATTATTAGGTACAACTCTATATGTATGCATAATTTCATTAGTATACCTTTTACAGAACCTTAGAAAGCGATACATGAAAATCGCTTATTTAACATCGGTTAGTAGGGGTGTCCAGATCCCCTTACGTGATCGAGTTGTAGTGCCAGGGAAACAGTTGAAGGGGGGAACAGAGAGTACCGAGTTTCGAAAAGCCATTCGCTTCTGCGTTAGGCAACATTGCGATACTGTGTTAGGCAGTCAAAACAATCTGACGCATTTATTACAGGAAACACGATGTAAAATCGACGTTAATACCAAAGGTTACCTTGCATTCTATTGTTTCCTGCTTCCAGAGACATTACAATATTCATAAATAAGAAGATTTTATGTTTCGATTGTTCGCTGCGTTATGTAACAGTGTATAGTCTATTCAGTCGATTATGTAACTACAGCCTGCATAATAAATATTTCTTTTGGCTTTGCCGATTGTTATTTTGTTTGAGGTTGTAAGTATTAACCTATAAAACGAATTCGCAGTATCGCAGGACAAAAATACATCCGTCTTTTTTTACTTGTTATAGGTAAAATGAGTTACATTTTAATATCTTTACGAATTACAAACTTACGAATTTTTATACCTACATTTTTACGGGCTTATAGATTCTATTTATCAGTTTACTTTAAAATATAATGCCTTGAGTAAATTCTGTAAGATTTTAGACTTTTAATTATAACCATGAATTTATTTATTTATTTATTTTTTTTTAATTACCGGTAGATTAAATACTGTCCATCACATTTTGTTAAGTCGATTTAAAAAAATTATCAACGGATTCTCGCGGCGGTGACTGCAATTATAGCATATATAGAAGTACAGTTGTTAGCTGCTAGATGCCGCCCTAGTACTGTCAAATAGTTTACAACTGATTCGTTTACACAGTAGATAGCGCTAGAAAGACTTTTATAGCAATGAATGTTCAGCAGTTTTTCAAGTTTTGAGTTAAGCGATGATTTCTAATTCATAATAATTTGGAAATTATATCTTCAAAGTTATTTTTAATGGTTTTCGATAATTTGCATACATAACAACAAAAAACTGAATGTTAAAAAAAAATCAGCCCCGTAAATGTCATACTTAAACTGAAAGTAAGCTGACCAAGTTCAGTTTTTGTAAAACGATTTAGTTTAATTATAATATTAGGATTTTCTACTTGGCTCAAAACCATTTTTATTGCGTTTGTTCCCCTCTCCCTATTTCGTAACAATTATAACACATGATTGTTATGATTATTGTATTAATTACCCTAAAATTATAACAACTCATTGTCTGCTAGAAAACCAGGACCCATTTTTCCAGTTCAAGTTAATTTCATTAAATAGGATTTGTAATGGTTTCTGATTGCTTTCTACCAAAGTGTGTGTGTGTGTGTGTGTGTGTGTGTGTGTGTGTGTGTGTGTGTGAGAGAGAGAGAGAGAGAGAGAGAGAGAGAGAGAGAGAGAGAGAGAGAGAGAGAGAGAGAGAGAGAGAGAGAGAGAGAGAGAGAGAGAGAGAGAGAGAGTGAGGGAGGGGCGCAAAAAATGGTTTCGTGTCAGAGAAACATTTTGAGTCAAACAGAAAATCGTCATACTATTACAATATGGAATGCTTTTACAAAAACATCTTATGTAGTAACTTGTTTTTCTTTTTAGTTAACTGTTGAAAGTATACTTACATAAAAGACATATGCCGTCGGGTTTTGTGCGCGCGTGCATGTGTTTTAATAATCAGTTTATTAGTCCCTCGCAGTTGGTTAAATAGTAAGAATATCCATGCGTGAGGAGTCGCAGATAAGGTTTTTAATTTAAAGCTGTGGAATAAAATTGATGACTGTTACTATCTGATATGTAAAAATAAGTGCCTATACATCAGACATAGGCCTTACCTTGTAAAGAAGTTTGCGATGTTGATTAATGCTGCAATCGAATTAGTTCTGTAAAGGAATTTTGGTCATTAGATTATTTTAATAAGTTTTTGAGGTCATCATCATCATCATCATGTGTTTTTTTCCCAAGGCTAGGTCTTAAAGGATATGCTCATTACATGCTTTCCTATCCTAGGTTAGTCTCTTCATTTCCTGATTTCGCGACCGTATATCGTCTCTTATGTGGACTCTCTTTCATCCTCTATTTACCAATCCCTCCAGTGCTTCTACCAACACATCATCCTGTGTTTGCCGCATAGAGTGTCCCAAAAATTTTTCATCCTGCCCTTGATGGTGTCCAACACTTCCTTTTTCTTTCGACTCTTCCAACCACCTCGGGTCATTCGGCATTTCATCCTTCCAGGTTATCCAGCCCATCCTTCTTCATAACCACATCTTCAAAATATGTATCCACCTATCCTTCTCTCCAAGTTTCTGCCACGCATAGGAGCACGTTCCAAATAAAATAGTTCACCATCCTCTTTCTCAGTTTTTTGTGGCCCACACAATTTTTTTTCTTTCTGCTAATGGGTTTCTTAGCTAAGGCAACTCTGTATTTCACCTTTTCACCACAGCGTATGTTCTCTTTTCCTATAAATTCCAGCTATTTTTTGTTTTTGAAAGTTTTTGAGGTCACGCGAGATAATAAACAAACTCTTCAAGGCTGTTGACTCGACTCATTGAAATAGAGGATTGGCCTTTTGCATAAACAAGCGCAGTTAAACCCACAAAAGCCTATCAAAAGCCATTGTTGACTTTTTTTATCACGTAGTGAGTCGAATTCTTCGAAGATGCATCAATTCGGACTCAAAGGCGTAGCGAATTTCCATTTTGTAGCATCACTATCCAATTGTGATAACTCACCAGAGCCAAAAGCAAGCCGCTGTTTCCTCGTTACTCTCATTTCGGTGTTCACTGGCCCTGATTTACATGAATGACCCATTGCGCTAATGGTGTCACTCATTTCGTTATGATCGTCTCGTACATGATCTGATTTTCGTATCTGGCTATACGTTTTAGCGTAAACTGCAATGTCAACAGCATTTGTCTGGATAAATTTAGTTGACCTCACAGCTCGGTAGGCACACTCGTACCTGCTTCGAAATAGGGAGAATTCTAAACACTTCATCATGGGTAAAGTGGCCTGATAGAAGAACTATCTGGCTACCCAAAAATTCGAGATGTAACAAACATCATCACCTGTCCCACTCGCTAGGTATTCAACATATCAACAAATGTGGTGTTCTCGGATTGTACCATATTCTGTGAACTTTAGCAGAACATGAACAGATTCCGTTCTTACTACCTAGCGTCAAATGGTTGACACACACTCTTCAAGGGTATCAAGCGCTCTTTCAGTAAAAACTCTCTTCAGTATTCGACTCTTTGTTCAGTAAAAACAATAAAAGGTGGTGCAATTTTGTATAAATGGAGATTAGCCCTTTCTCGACGTCACAAATAACGTCAGTTGAATATCGTAATTCAGTATCTATTGGTTTCATGATTCTGTAATTATTACCCCAACTTGCAGGTTTTCACATGCATCTGTACTATTGGTAGAGGGTGCTGTGTTTTCTATTACCAGAGGCGAATTTTTGCTATTTGACTACGTTAAAACTATGATAAAAAATTGAATATCTGTTTACCGTTTACGTAGACAAATGTACAAAGATTTTGCGTAAAGAGTTGTATCTATAGAACGTCGAGACATAGGTTCCCCTTTCACCAATAATGAAACGCTTGTGTTTACTTCACTGCGAGTCGAAGAGGTTGTATTCGAGGTTCACTCGTATAATTTCCATAACTACGTTACTTTCACAAGTAATTATTCGTGTTCATCGATGTGAATAACTTTTCTATACACGATTTCAAACATGCAAAGTATCTCTGATAGCGTAGACGGTTATATAACGTCAACGGTGATATTTGCTTGAATTTTGTGGAGTTAAATTTACGATCTCTCCACCGTTATAGAATGTGTTAGCTATTTTGTGTCTATTAATTGTGTCTATGACTAAGTATTTTCCTGTTTCCACAATGGGGCCTAAGTCTGATGGGGTCCGTTCGAAAACCGTTATGATGGCTCCGAGGTTTGTTTGCCAAATATGCGACATCGATGGCAGCGATTATCCGTACATTGATGCCCTCGCAAATCCTCATTAAAGATTACTTATTTGATGAAAAGTGCAAGTAAAATAAAATTATCGTTATAAAAGGGCCTACCAGAAAAAAGGTTTGTGGGATTTGAACTTGAATCTCGAGTTCAGGCTGTGATATTATCACTTCAATTACGATATCGTTATTCGACTTTTAGTGTAAAAAAGCACTGATCTTTAAACAGTGATGACAGCAGGAACCCTTAACCGGACTATTTTTGCAATGGCATTATGCGTGTAATGATTCTTCAATTAAACTTATTTGAATGTATTGTCCCAAACCAATCGGCGGAGTTTTATTTCTGAAAACTTTAGACCCACATCTGTCACAACGAACTACACTTTCCGGGCTGTACGTTGGCGTCACTGTAATGTGACTAGTAGAAACATATCGGAATTGGTCTACATTTTGGTAAAAATGCTGCCAAAAATGTCAGCTGTTCAGGAGTGTATTTACGTTTGGGGGGCCGGGATAGTAGATAAGTAGATAACACCACATTCTTAATTAATACTTTTAGAAGGTCTTAGAGAAATTTTGGAAGATAAAAGGGAAATTGGTGTCTGTTACTACATTTCAAAATGTAGCATCATTGACGAGTTTTTTTTTTGTTATATTTTCCGTATTTACTGTGAGGTGTATGTTTGCAGTGCTTTTCAAGGGTTTTACTACGTGTATTTTTTAATATTTTTATTTATTTATGTCAAGTGAGTATTTAATCGAAGTGGGAACAGTGAAAAATAAGAATATGATTAATGTGTGTCATGAATAACTGGGACTTCGGTTATGTTTTGGTTATTTATTGTTAAGTGTGCTTGTTTGGAGAGTGTTGCATTTATTCGGCATCCCCGCCGCGTATGTCGTTATTATTACTAATCTAAACAATGATGCGTCTGTGACGTATCATATCGGGTCATCTGAGGTTTGTTTTTGTTCTTGTTAGAAGTCACGTCCCCACCCTTTCTTTACAAAACTATTCAGTACTCAGCCAGTCGACCTTTTGTTTGCTCAGTCAGCTACGGGGGTCCAAGCTTGTAAATTGGGTGAGCAGAGTCTGGCAATTTTCTTCACATCTGCCCTTTTGTGCTGCGAACTTTACATACCAAGCATCGGCTTGGTCGAAGAGTACCGGCAGTTTTGATTTTCTCCAGGAAGCTCTCATTCGCCGATATAACCCGCACATGCTTAAAGAGACGGAGGCTGACACCTCGTGAGAGTACCCAGGAAATACGTCTCTACGACAGAGGCCCCTGCGCTACGTCGGCGACATAATGCTTCAAGAGGACACGCCCTTTGTTTTTTCAAGTAAACCAATTAATTACTAATTAAAGCGCATCTGGAACTCCAAGTTTGTACCACTCCAGACAGAAAAGGAAATGAAATAAGTTTATTCATTTATGTGACTTTTGTTATAATTAAGGAGTTTATGGTAGATTGTAGATTTATGTTATGGTAGTTTATAGTATGTATGTAATAGATTTTGTAAACTGACATTGACTGATGCATCGAGATTGATCCTAGTCCGCTGGCTGGCTTAATTTTTTACACTTAAAAAGGCTAATCTTTACTATACTAAAATAAATCAATGCTGATTCTGCTCACTAAAACTTAGTGCTAATTATTTTCTATTATGCCTTATTAATAGCATTCAATGTAAATATTATAGTTATTGGTGCCTAAATATTTTTGTGCTACGTCTGCTTAGGCCCAGCAACTCAGCGTACAATACATATAGCAAGAAACAAGTGTTTTTGTAAGCGCTTTTATTTTGTTTGTTTTAATATTTTAAATGAGTATTTATACGTAGTGTAAAACGTGTAACAGAAAGGAAACGCGAACATGTAAGTATGAATTACTGCGACTGCGTGTACGGTTATGTACATTTCTAATTAGTATTCCAAAATATTCAACAATATTTTGTAGTTTCTTTTTACTTCTCTTAAAGATCATGTTGTGAAAAATAAAATGGTTTTATTGTGAAGTGGTTATGTTGTAAAAAGATTATATTTCAATTAGTTGCTAATTCCTAATTTGCCCGAAAATTCGATAATAGTGCTTGACAATGCGTCGTACGCTATCTGTACGGTACCCGAGTTGAAATAGCAAGAAATTAGAAATGACAAACTGGTTGACTGATAAACTTGTATTTCAACAGGAAATAACCAAACCTGAATTTTATAAATTGATTGAAATGAACAAACCCCGCAAAAAATCTTTCAAGATAGATGACATAGAAAGTACGGCCAGTTTTGCTTCTGACACTATACCACCCAGAATTAAATTCCATTGAAAAGATTTGGGGAATAGTAAAGAACTGAGTCGCCAGTAGAAACGTGACTTTCAAATTATCCGATGTTAAGGCTCTGGAAGAAAAATTTCGTAGCGTAGGAAGGAATGAACTGAACAACGTTTGCAAAAGTGTTGAACGGATTGAACAAGAAATGATCGAACGAGAGCATATAATAGAGAAGGCCACCGAACGATTTATTATAGGGCTAAGTGGCGATAGGGACAGTCACGATGATATTGACAATACTCCAATGGCTGAAGGAGATTTTCTTGATGTTTGTGAATTATCATCAAACGATGTGTAGAACAGAATTATCTTACGTATTGAAAATTTAATAGTAAGTATTGTGAATACTTTATCATAAATTTAAGGGTTGGCAAAGCGTGTTTGTATGCGAGCGTGCGCATGTGAATACAGATGAATAGTTATTAAAATTAGTTTGGTACTGACAATTGTAATAAACAGTTTCTGTTATTAGAGTACGTATTTATGACGTAACACGCTCATTCATTGCGACTAGGTGGGTGCTACAAGTGGATAAACATAATATTCATGCTGCAAGCCATAACAGTTTACTTTTTAAACGTGGTAAATAATGCACACACACACACACACACACACACACACACACACACACACACACACACACACACACACACACACACACACACACACACACACACACACACACACACACACACACACACACACACACACACACACACACACACACACACACACACACACACACACCATGGATTCATGCACCCATAATGAGGTTGAAAAGCATCAAGATTCATAAGACATTTTTCTATTCGTCTTTCTTTTTGTTATCAGTGTTTCAAGTTTAGAAGGCTTCCTTGCAACAGTCAGTCGATGACTCAACAATTCTAATCGTCAATACCAAATTAATTTTAATAATGCTATATATTTATTTTCATAATCTGTTTCCATATTTGTGTGAAAGGTAGTACAAAAAATGTTTTTGGAATGTAAGTAACGCGTAGTCTACATGACGTCAGACGTTGTCCCTTTACATTTGGCAAAACCTCTAACGTGCCTCCACACATACCACTCGCTTATCACAAGAAAAATACTCGTTAAACAGAGAAACGCCCTTTTTAAAGATTGATATCGACAAGGGACGAACTAGAAAAATTGATACAATTCCATGGATTCTTGGATTTTGTTGTCCATGACGTGTTCGTTGATTAACTAAATATAAGTACTCGTATATCACTACCGACTCGGAACACATTGTACTATCAGCAGTTCACCTTTGCTACCGAACAAGGAATGTGGTGATGCCATTCCACTGCACTCATCACTGTAATACTACACATTTAAAATACGTTTAACACAGTTTCGGTGTGACTTGACTGTCTCTCACAAGGTATTTCTAGTAGTGAATAAAAACACACACTTTAACAAAATATTCAATAAATTACAATTACATATAATGTATGAACGTTCAATCTAACACGCACACAAAATTACAACAATATGCGTATGAACAATGTTTTCAGAAGCAGTGATACCCCACCAACACAAGCGTGCACTATCATTCAGTAAACCCCCCGCTCCTCAAGCGTCTCGGGAGCAAAACTGGTGTGCGTACAGTACTTATATTTAATTCCATGGAAGAATGCTGTCAAACAATAAAGTGTAAATTCAATGCAGGAGATATAATAGTAGTTCTGAGAAATAAGGATAATGATATGGACGACGAGGAGGGGGGGGAGGAAGCTGGTACGCGTATAAATGAACAATATGATGGTGATGAAGAAGACAACACAGTGGATGTTGACAACAATGGAACAGTGTGTAGTACCAGTAGCAATAATGATTCAGCAGTGCGTTCAATACAGAAAGAAGACGAACATGATAATAATAACGAAACAGTGCCTAGTGTCAGTAACACAGTTAATAATAATGAAAATTTAAAAATGATTTGTAAAATATGTTACTCACATTCGTCGCTAAAATTTTTATACTTTGTGGTCATTGGTCATTTATTGTGTTCAAAATGTACAGTACAGGACATGTTTCAAAGTGT
This sequence comes from Magicicada septendecula, assembly GCA_034769895.1. Taxonomy (NCBI): domain Eukaryota; kingdom Metazoa; phylum Arthropoda; class Insecta; order Hemiptera; family Cicadidae; genus Magicicada; species Magicicada septendecula. The sequence goes on along the minus strand of CM068376.1, from coordinate 225,665,947 downwards.
CAGTTTTGTCGTAAAAAAATAAAACATACATATGCCCGCTTTCCAAAATTTGTGCGTGAAAATGAGTTTTTAAAATACTATTTTGGAGTTTTTACTAATGTCGGAAAATGTTACACAAAACACGCACACGCACATATTGCAGTGGGTAGAATATGCATATAAATTAGTAATGGGACTCTAAGCATATGATAGCATGTTGCAATGAAAATTTGTAAAATAAAGACTTCAGGTTTGGACATTGTATATTAGGTAATAAGAAACATATTCAATTTGTTAATTTTAAGTGAATTTTACACAGTAAAAATCATGTGGTGCGAAAACATGCATAGGGATGTGGCGAGCGCGCGTGTGCGAGAATATGTAACTACGTTATGGGATAATTATAAAATAGAAAGAAAGTTTTCGGCTGTAATATTTTCTCTGCATTATTTCGAGGAAACAGCTAGTTTTAGGTGAAACTAGTATGAGACCTTTTTATAGAGAATATTGAGATATACAATTTTCATATTCACCTCTATTGTCGTCCGACCAATAGGAAGCGAGATATTTGCAAAAAACCATTTCTTGTGACCTTTGACCTTTAATAACTCAAGACGCGTACACGATTGGCATTGTGATTCTTCACACGTTATTCAGGACGTCGAAATAAAGCTGTACACAAAAATCGAGATCATCGAAATCAGTAGGATTTTTTGGGCAGTTTTTTCCTTAAATCACTGGGCTATAAGCCTATTGCATGAATTTATATCATCCATATTCCATTCAACAAAACAGTCGTAAAACACAAAACATTGACTCTGTGTTCCATCGTTTGTGTACCAAAAGCGTTTCCCTGTAGGTCCGCCACTAGGTCTCGGTCATCGAAATGTTTTACGACGTCAAATAGTCAAAATGCACACTATTAAATACTCCGTCTTGCAGTTTCAAATCGCTAGTGTAAACCGTTACTCGTGGTCGAGGCGTGGTTAAAATTTTATCCTAGTTTTTGACGTTTAGCGAGTAGGAAAGAGGTACATTTGAATATTTCTTCAGCACTCCGTGTGTCCTCTTCGGGACATTATATTTATGGTATTTATCAGTGACTAGGGTTGCCAGGATAGCCGAACACACTTATTAATTTAGCCGGATATTTTACCCGACAAGCCGAACAGCAGTTTTTTACATTAAAAAACATCATTTATTATGTTCGTTCGATATTAGGTGCTTGAGTTTATATAAGCCTACTACCTATTAAAAAATAAAACGACATCAGCTAGTTTTTATACGTGAGATAGGATAATAATTAATAATTAATAATTATTATCATTACACGTACAAACATAATAAGACATTAATAAGAATGTCAAGCTCTGTAATCATTATTATAAAGAAATCGAAGTAACTCCATTCTTTTTTTATTAAATAAATTTAATCTTTTTAAACTAAACACTTAAATTTTAACGAAACACTTAAATCTCAGAATGTAAACTGAATATCAATGTTAGGAACATTCAAAACACATAAAAATTGAAAACAAGCTCTGTCATCTTCATTATCAAAGAAATTATATTAACCTAACTTATTATGATATAAAAATTTGCCTTCTTATTAATAATAATTATAACTATAAAGTTTCAAAGTTCAGGACTTTGTACTAAAACAAAAAATTTTAATATCGAAACAACTAAACCCAGTTTTATACACAAAAAATAACATTGCGCTTTAATACTTACTAAACTAAATTAAAAACAACATTTAAGAAATAAGTAATTAACATTTGGTATAATTGCCACAATAAAAAAAATAAAAGCACTACTCAACAACAAATCAAGGTATTAAAGGTTGATTTGTTAAGTAGTTGAAGCTTGAGTTTGCTTTATAAAGTACGTCATTTTCCTTAGAGATCACTTTGTAAAATTCTTGACACGTTTATCTCATATTGCACTGTAGAAAAATCATCTTAGTTATTGTATCTATTTCTAATTTATTTCGTTCTTTTGACCATTGAGTGTTTATTAAGGAGAACACTCAATATTTGCATTATGGCCTGGAATAGCAAAAAATATTCCGCCAGTATTAATAGTTCAGAGTGATATTCTGAATTGTTTAATGATTAAAACGTGCGGACCACTTTTCATGTGCCAATAGATTTTCAAAATTAAAGTCATCCTTTTGTTGTTGTAAAAATTCTTAGTTTTGAAACTGATCAAAACCTTTAGCCTACTATCATCCAACTTGACATTTTTCCTTGACTAGTTTTCGATAGTATCTGCAACTTCCTCCCAGGTTGGGTCTTTGGTCAAAGTCATCCACTGAAAGTGTTTTAATTCCGTGCTGAGTTGGAAGGTTGAGCTTTGTATATATTCACTTCCGATTTTCTACACATTTTCCATATTCTCTTTGAAGTCTTTCACACGATCTCGCTGGGTCTCTTCCAGTTTGCGTAAAGGTTCAATGGGTAAAATTTTTGTTTCAGCCTTTCATTCAGTTTTTCACTATTTGTGAACATTATTCCATCACTTCATTAACAGAAATATACTTTTTTCACAGTGTGTTTGATTATGCTTTTTTATAGCTTTTTTATGAATGAGTGTGAAATCTATAAATAGGACTCATTCAGTTCATTTTCGAAAAAAAAAAGTTTGGAATGTCCTGGGTGCACTTGTTAAAGACAGAAAGTAGGGCTTTAATGGTTCAAACATTTTCAGATTTCTTTCTATCGCGGGATAAAGCGACAACCATCTTGTTTTTGAATGGTAGAGCATTTGTTTAAAATGAACTTCTAATTGGTCACATACATCTTTCAGAGCCTCTGTTCACACTGTAAAGGTGGCAAACTGACTGTGGAGCTGCATCACAGTACTTTCTATCGAGATGGGCAACGAACCTGTAGCGTGATGTATCAAACTGCTGAAAATGTGAGCAATACAACTAACTATTGACTGTATTGACAGTTTTGGTAATTGACTTTAATTTACTGTAAACTTTGTTGAAACCAGTTCAATCTTTACCTCCAAAATTTGTAGCAGTTTTATCAACCGCAGAAGCAACCAATTTGTCTAACAAATTTTCTCCTTTAAAACATTATAGGCGTAAATCGATATTGTATCCGAAGTCTCATTGGCTGGTGCCTTTATGGCCATTAAATAAACTTGTATTTTTCCCTTGTCGGGTTAAAATACTGAATTAGTAAAGGAACAATTTTTATAGCACCATGGTTGCTGCGTTTATGTACCTAATTTTACATCATTCAAAATAGTTTGAGGAGCATAAGGGCCTAAAGTATGTTTTTGAATGGCTTCGGCTTTCGTGCGACAACAGGAGACATCTTTGGCAATTTGAGAATCGGAGTTGATACACTTACAAAGTGGAGTTGCACAATCTAATGGTGGCGGATGATATGATACACTAAATGATACACTAAAGTAGCCTCTGAAGCTTGAACAATACGATAATGTCGACATTAGTTTGCAACAACCAATCCATTTTTTATGTTGATGTCTTGGATCTTTCTCTTGTGTTTCTCAGTCTGTATGCTTTTATAAGTCAGCTTTTCCCTTAGGCCTATTAGCTATGGAAATGATTTGATCACACACTTCGCATTTTGGTTCCCACGATTCCTTTCCCGGTTTATATTGTTGTTTTAAACTGTTCGAAAATATACATTTTCTCTTCGACATTTTGAGATCTGAAAGCAATTTAATGAGTGTAAGTGTGATAATTTTAAACGAAAAATTTTATACATGTAAATTTAAAGTAACTCGTGGATATTAAAAATATAGCTTCGTTGAGAATGTAGTTAGCTACACGTTTACTAATACAACTAATTCGTACATATTATATAGTATTAGATGAAACTGAAAAGGCAACTTATCAAATATCTCCACCGTTTACTTGATAAATGTAGTGAGCGTGAATAAAACGCACAACAGTAACGTTTACGTCCACAGTCTGCGCGCGCCTGCAAAACAAGAATAACAGTTTCTTATCAGACAGGTTCTAAAGCTAAAAGAGACCACAAATACAACGCCGACATAGAGATAATGAAGTGCAACAAGATGTTTCCATTTTATTAGAAACAGGAACAATGGCTAGTCTTGACACTCCTTATTCGCGAGTATTCTACGGCTGCCTCTGATTTGGCGACACCAGTTCCCACAAATGAGAGCTGTGGCTTTGATGATAATGCAGAGTTTAAAAGTAATATCATAAAAGGTCTAAACATACTGAAAGAAAATGAAATAAAAATCTAGTACGTACATTTTTTTAGATCTAGTACTTTTTTCAGGCATACGAAAATGTGCTATACTTCCATCATAATACTACGTGCAAATCTGTCAAGCAAAAAGCCTAACAAAATCCAAACAGGCCGGATATGCTTATCTTTAGCCGGACTAAACTGTAAAAAACCAAGCATGTCCGGCTACAGCCGGACGTCTGGCAACCCTATCAGTGGTTTATCTAGATTTTGGACTGGGGGGGGGTCCGGGATCGGGAAGGCTTCATAAAAAAACAATTAAGTCTAATAAAGATTGCCATCTTTATAGTGACTGAAATCAGTCCCATTCAAGTAAACACAATAACACAATAAAAATACGCGTTATTGAAACATTATTTACAAGATACTTATTGACTGAATTGATTTTCCTACAGGCTATTACATAGGCCTATTTCAAATTGTATACGCTAATGCTGTTTAATGAACCTGTTTATTAATCCTATATTTAAAAACGAGTCACTACTATATTCGCGTAGACGGCTGAAAAGGTAACAAAACAGCCTAAAAACTAAGAGGTGAACAAAATTCGTTAACTTTTCGACCCTCTGGGTGGAGAGGTCCGGTCCGATCCCCATTAATACTCGTCTGGTATTCATAGTGCAGTTGTTCAAACTTTGTACTTTATTTATCAGCTGTGCGCCGTACCACTGCAATGCGACACGCGCGGTGACGTCACTTGCTTATCAAGCGCTGCCGGCAGTCAGCTTTACTGACGGTAGACAAGTTAGTTTTAGTTTCTAACCAGACTCCGAGCTGTACTCTCGTTAAAAATCTCTCTTCCAGCCGCGGCTTCTGGATCATTCTTAATTATTTTCATGTATCGTACTCACTAATTTATTCAGACAACCTGCGTCCATTTACAATGGACTGCGACTTCTTTCAAAGCTAATTTTACGGGCGTTATGGCCTCAAAACATTCGCACGTGTCGACAATGGTCTATAAAATTTAACGTTTCAATAAATGCATATCATACAACAGAATTACAGTCCACTTCTTTTCGTTTAAAACCCAGCCTTTTCTACATAGCGTTTTTGGAACAACTCAAGATTCTCAAGAACTTCCAATGCGCAACAGCAGTAATTTATTCAACAGCAACTTAAAGAATTTGTGACGATTTAAATTGTGACAATTATAAAAAAATAAAGAAATAAAAAAAAATTTTAAGTTGCGAACAATTAACCATTTAAATCTCACAATGATAATAAAAAACATGTAGGTACTAAGTGTGAATGGAAGTAGTAATTAATAAGGGCAAAGAAACGGTAAAGAAAAGACATATTGTAAATAATTATTATTGTCGCATTTAACCCTTTGCTTGTTATCAGGCGCCTACCTGTTGATACCGGACTCGACATGTTTACCGAGTCTTCTGTAATTAAAATAATATAGAAAAATAATGTTAATAATTAAAGAATCTGAAGACACAGATAGTCACGAAAACAACTAATTTAAATGATGTATTTTTATCTAGCGATAGTTTGTATAAATAAAAAAGTTTTATTTAGAGAGAGACCGGGACTATATTCTCGCGGAATAAATACCCCACTATCTATTGTCCTGTACCAGTGGTAGCGGACGAAAAATCTCACTCTCGCAATGACGACTCCAAGCAGTGCACAAGCACGAGCAAAATGCTCTGTTGAAATGTTATGTGATTGGTTATTAGTTTGGATTAATTCTTATGTATTTTACTAACTGCTACAAAAGAGTGTAATATGTAACGTTAAGAAAAAGAAAAATTAAAAAACGTTGTAACAAGAAGAAATATGTGACAACCAATAGTACGAGTGTTAGTAACTATAACAGCTATCTTCTCCGATTGACGACTCTTCACAACATCCTACCTGGAGACATGAATCATCAGAATTACAACTCTAGTAGACCCGACCGATAATGCAGTTCGAGACATCTGAGAATCAACGAGTACCTGTGTAGAAGGCCCACTCTATCCTGCAGACGTTTAAGCCGTGAACAACTGAGACCAGACCTAGACGAGGACGACGCTCTTCGGATTCCCAAGATGTAACCATATGGAGGAGATTTCTACATCCCAAATTAAAGGTGACTCGATTGCACGTCTATCGAGGAATAATAATAATAGTAATTGTAACACAATACTCTCTTAAAGAGACTTTCAGAGACGATTGACTTTATAAGAATATAAAAATTTAAATCTAAGAATTTAATTGTAACTATTCAGGCTTCTTACAAATTGTAACAGTTTAGATTTTAACGTAACGTAGTATAATTAATACCATTCTTCAAATGGAATAATAATGAAACTTAAAAGTAAAAGTAAAAGTAAAAGTAACAGTCTTGCAAGCTATTATCTTGAATTGAATATAATTAAAAGTGTAAAGACTAAATACTAATGGTTACCCGGATCCGGGGAAAAGTTAAATATAATTTGTTGTGATCCCACAGTCTATATAAAGCAATTTAAATAATTTAATAATTTAATTAATAATGTAATGGGATCTGTCTTTCGAGTAAATGTCATTTGTTTTTTTAAATGTTTAATAAAGGGAAATCTTCTTGTTGCACACATATACTGAGTACATAAATCAACAGTTTTCCCTTCCCTGATTCCTTTTAGTTGTACTGTGTGTTGTTCTGTTTTAATTTCAGCTCGTCCCGAATAAGGCAGCCTGAAGTAATTGGCAGAACCAATTACTTTGGGTTCCCTCTGTTATAACTCAAGAGAAGAGGTTATAAATTGCGCCACTCTGCTAATTAGTTAAAATTTTGCTGCTAATTAAAAAAAAAAAAAAAAAATTTTTGTGACTTGTGTTATTAAGCAGTAATTGTGCCTATTAACCCAGACCATAATCTGTTGATTTATTTACTCATGTACTTTAAATGTGTCTAAAATCTTAAATAAAATTAAATGATAATAGTTATTATAATAGTTTTGTAAATAGTAAATTTTAATTATTATTTAGATATAGTAATGAACATAATATTAACTAAAGACGCCCCGTGTATTCGATATAACATCAGGTATGTGCTTGTCAAAGGCTCATTCAACAACACGTCTGTTTGTAAACAAAATCAAACCAGTTTAATTCTTGTCCAAGCATGTGTGAGAGTGTCCTTGTCACCCTAGCTCAAAGTTGCGTTAGACAATAAATCACCTCCCTCTATTGTATTAAAAAAAATGTGTGACCCCTTGCCCAGTAATAAAAGATTTCAGACATATGTTGAAAATTAAAACAAAAAAAAAACAAACAAGTAAATAAATTTTATTATTAAAATGCGCCACTGTTTTTGGTTTCATTTTGTGTAAATGCTTAGTGTACTTAGTGTCAATTGTAAAATACTCTACTCTGTATATCTATGCACTCAGTTAGGAAATTGTATGTAAAAGTAGTATATTGTACTTACATTGTACTTATTGTATTTAGAGGAAATTGTACTTAGCCTCTTTCTAAGTAGCATATATGAATAATATTGACGATCTTTACTTTAAAACCAGATCGTTGAAAGTAAAGTGTTTGTCCCCTCTTGTTTAGTGCGTTACAGTTGAGTGTTTAGTAGTGAATAAAGATTCCCCTTCGTGACATTCCGCTTATCTCAGTAAAGTAAGCAACTAGAATTAGAAATAATCTAAGGTTGAGTATGGGATCAACTTTAGATTATCTTAAGTATAAATAAGCGAAATAGATATAAGGAACGTAACACAGTCACAATGGCGCCGCACTGAAAAATTCTTTACAAGGGTTAAAGAAAGTGCAGAAAACTGAAACCCCCCTTTTATTTTTCTAAGTTTTGTAATTTTTTTTTTTTGAATTTTATTTAATTTTATTTTTATTAAGTATTTTTTTGTAAAAGGGGAGAGACATCATATTTAGAACTAGGTAAAGAGAAACCTAGAGGAAGCAAAAGTGTGCAAGGCCCAAATACAATTACAGACATGTCCCCCCAGGTGAATGACAGGACTTGCAAATGAAAAACTCTTTTAACCAACAAGCGTGTGCTTTATTCAACCTGTAAGATTTTACATAAATAACAAGTTCGTAATTGTGTGAGCACACCATTAAAGGCAGACTTATATATATCTATGTATTTCCATTAATTCATAATGTCACAAAGTAAGTGAATTGATATTACTAATTGCCAAAATTTTCTGCCTGATTATGCATGAGTCAAAGTTGTTAATAATCTCATTCATAAAGCAATACTAATCTATCAGTGTTGTATAATATCAATTAGGCTAGCCTGTTGTCTCAAAAAACACATTTATGGTTATTCTCTTTTTTTTTTTTAATCAGTTACATATTCCCCAAAAATATATATATATATATATATATATATAGTAAAATTACACACACAAACACATATACGACATGAATAACAAAACATCCCTCACTTCAACACTAACCTCCTCATAAACCCTTTCCCACAGCAGTAAATAAATGAAGCCTAATATGTATAGCTAGGTACAAATATAAATAACAACGTAAAATGGAATATCTCAGCTCCTAAGCATAGATTTGCCAGCATATTCACAAGCATAGTTCACACCAGAGAATGTAAGTTACCGCCCCGAAACTCAAACAGCCAAACGAACCCTTAGCTTAATCTTTAAGCATTAAGTATGTGTGTGAAAGAAAATCGTTTCTCATCAACAGCATCAGACAACCCCCAGCTACGTTATTAAACTCTGCCATGACCAGATGACTTGATAGCACGAGATAATTAACTCCCTAATGGTCTTAATTAGATGAAAGTTAGATCTTACAGTAAACTGCGGTTGTGTGTGTATGTGTGTAACTTCTTACACATTATACAGTTATAAGATACTTCATTAGGTGTACTGTGGTAATGTTCACACATGCAATAACATGATGATCACACATAATTGAACATGAGAGTTTGTGCTAGAGTCTAATTTTCAGAACTTCACGAGTGAGCTTCTGGCGGCTTCTGTGCATTCACATGATGTAGAGAGAGAAATAGATAAACAGAATTTTCCCACCTGGATAGTCCGGTGTACTTAGTTCGTATAGGCGAGGATCAGTGATGTCACAGTCATATCACCCGTCCCTGGTGCAGCTTAGCGTTGGAAAAGTTCTTGGTTCAGCTTAGCATCGAAAAGTCCTCGACTGACGGCATTGTGGCTAAAGATCGTCTCTGCTATTAGGGGGAACAGATGTTCGTTCGCCCCTGACACCCATCTCGTCCTTGGTCGAGCACCTGGACATACAATACTTGTAGAGGGTGTCATAAAGAAATTCACGCCACTTAGGCCGTCCACATTAAATACCAACACTAACTTTAAGCAGCTACAGCGCATACACACATCGCCACTAATTCAGATTAAACAGTACTAAGCTCGTCTAGCAATTATTTTCTTAATGTTTCATTGAGATATTCAAATTAATTTGCTGTGTCTATCGTTGTTATTAATTACATCAAAACAGCTGAGTGCAAGGTACATTAACATATTCTCTATTGCAATTAACTTGACCCACGACTCTCACATTCATAATTTAATTAAATATAATTTAATTTGATTTTGTAACAGCGTTAATGCCCAGATTAAAAAACTGCTCTATACGCACACACACACACACACACACAGGCATAACTCATAATGAAAGCTGAAACGCAAAATATATTTGGGGTTAGAATATTTTCAGAACCCACAGACTTGCACGTACCTGGAGCACGCTTTATCTAGCCTATCATAGTGATAGGTACGGAAGTCCTGGTTAGAAGTTCGCCGCCAGCCGAGACCAGATGAACAGCTTGGAGGATGAAGCAGAAATGAGAGCGAATCAACGTTTCGCTCCAGCCAAGTAACCTCCGAAAGCAAGAATGTACAGACACACAGCTGGCTGGCGGCGCCAGCAGTATTGCGTAGCCACACAACCTTTTGTGTGTATAACCGACCGACAACAAACAATCTCAACAGAGTGGCAGTGCGTGACGTCAGCGGCGCTCGTTTTTAAAATACTAATAATCTAATACGTTGCCGAAGCCAGTTCGGCACAAAACTAACTACTAGAGTTAGAGTATGCAAAAAGTAATCAGTCGTGCCACGATGTTGTGAGGTTACGTAAATTAGTAGTAGAAATAAAATTAAGATAGATTTTAAGAAACGAGATAAAGGGAAGTTCACGGAAGAAAAGAAAATGAGTACCAAGAAATTACACACGGAAATCCCCAAACATACTCCCGGTACATTGCTAACCAACTTGTCAGGAGTCCGTGTTTGTTATAAATATAAGTGTATAAATATAAGTGTATATTTTGTGTGAGATTACGCACATACTCGTATATAATTATACGTGAAAAGATTAGATTGTATTATACCAATTCATGTATGTACGTGTCAAAGTATTCAGTCTCTAACACGTCAATTTTGCGACGATTTAAGACCTGTAGTTTTCCTGTACAAGCCTGCATAAATGTGTAATTCGTGTTTCTATTGACACGATGAGTTATGTGAACTACTGACTAAACAAAACAAGTGTACTAATTAATTTTATGGAATGATGCTTCCCGAAGTAAACAACCGAGTCCTAAACAAATGGAAAACGAAGTTTCTTAAATCTGAGTAAAGTAAATAATAAGAAATAAATGATTAGTCATTTAAAATAAAAGGTTTAATAATATCGTAAATTATTATAACACGTTAGTATAATTATAATTATAAAGGTGTAACTAAACTCAGCTTGGTAACGGGCCGTAACATTGCGTACGCATCGCACACGCCACCCCTTGTGAAGCAAGCCAGTGCAAGTTAATAAGGTGTCCGTTAGCTATTGTTAAATGAAACAATAGAAATATTCTCCCTCGAGTTGACTTATCCCCTTAGTAAGCAAAACTATGCCATTGTTTAAAACTAGTCTAACCTACTTTCCAGCGGAACAGCTGATCGCTTAAATAAAAAAACTAATGCTATGTTTAATTACCTCTGTTAATAAACGTTTACCATGTACTAAAGTGTGTAGGAAATAATTGTGTAGTATAGTAAAGCGAATAATATTATGACTTAAATTTCAAATGCATAAATGACTTAGTTAACCCTCCCTTGTTAGATAAAGTATTATACCCCAAGTCCCAAAACAAAGTAAATAAAGAGTATTCTAAATAATATGGTAGTAGATAGTAAATAATTCTAGGTGCGTTTCGTAAATGCTCCAAAGTAATTAATTAATTATAAAGAAAGTAAATCAGAATAAAGAGAATAATAATTGTTTAAATAATAAGGCTAAATAATTCTTGATTTAAACTAATTGTGTGAAGTGTAGCGTAGAAGTAAGAGAAAAGAATAATAATAATACAAGTAACGTAGATTAGTAAGCACCCCAGTTGTGGTGGCCAGTTAGAAGAAATAATGCGTGTTCAGAATTGTACTAAGCAGCCACCCTCTCTATTGTATAAACGGTAGCACTCCCTAAACAATGAATGCCACCGCGTGTGAAATAAAATGCAGCGTGTAAAGTGTCCCCTTCCGCATAGTTTGTCTAGTTATTGTTAAAGAGTTAAAAGAGAAGTATCCTCGTGAAATTCCGCTTCTCTCCAAATAACTATAATCAGGAGTGTAGTATGAGACCCTCTTTGGATGATTTAAAAGTAAGTCTATGGTATATAATCAAGATAGAATTATATACCGGTGTATAATCAAGATAGAATTATATACATGTTAAGTAACGAGTCACAACGGCGCCGGCTGAAAAGGATAATGATGAGCCAAGAGAGCCAAGAGATCATTTATGAATGCTGAAAGCTAACCTGTAGTGTTAGAGTAAGCTGATGTCAGTCGGGCCACGATATTGTGATTTGCTGAAATTAGGGAAATTAGTATTATAAGTTAGTACTGTAAGAAGTGAGATAAAGGGAATTTCACGAAAGCGAACATTTAAATGAGAACTAGATCATTTAAAGAGAATTTAAAACAAACGAACTGTGCAGTAATAATAATAAAAGAGAATAATAATAAATAATGATAATAATAAGAAATTTCACACTGTACTCCCAAGCATACTTTCGGTACGTATCTAACCAAATTTTCCGGAGTCGGTGTTGGTTAAGAGGCGGAGTATGTGACGATTTAAATTGTGACAATTATAAAAAAATAAAGAAATAAAAAAAAAATTTTAAGTTGCGAACAATTAACCATTTAAATCTCACAATGATAATAAAAAACATGTAGGTACTAAGTGTGAATGGAAGTAGTAATTAATAAGGGCAAAGAAACGGTAAAGAAAAGACATATTGTAAATAATTATTATTGTCGCATTTAACCCTTTGCTTGTTATCAGGCGCCTACCTCTCAGGGATCATCAGGGATACCGGACTCGACATGTTTACCGAGTCTTCTGTAATTAAAATAATATAGAAAAATAATGTTAATAATTAAAGAATCTGAAGACACAGATAGTCACGAAAACAACTAATTTAAATGATGTATTTTTATCTAGCGATAGTTTGTATAAATAAAAAAGTTTTATTTAGAGAGAGACCGGGACTATATTCTCGCGGAATAAACACCCCACTATCTATTGTCCTGTACCAGTGGTAGCGGACGAAAAATCTCACTCTCGCAATGACGACTCCAAGCAGTGCACAAGCACGAGCAAAATGCTCTGTTGAAATGTTATGTGATTGGTTATTAGTTTGGATTAATTCTTATGTATTTTACTAACTGCTACAAAAGAGTGTAATATGTAACGTTAAGAAAAAGAAAAATTAAAAAACGTTGTAACAAGAAGAAATATGTGACAACCAATAGTACGAGTGTTAGTAACTATAACAGCTATCTTCTCCGATTGACGACTCTTCACAACATCCTACCTGGAGACATGAATCATCAGAATTACAACTCTAGTAGACCCGACCGATAATGCAGTTCGAGACATCTGAGAATCAACGAGTACCTGTGTAGAAAGCCCACTCTATCCTGCAGACGTTTAAGCCGTGAACAACTGAGACCAGACCTAGACGAGGACGACGCTCTTCGGATTCCCAAGATGTAACCATATGGAGGAGATTTCTACATCCCAAATTAAAGGTGACTCGATTGCACGTCTATCGAGGAATAATAATAATAGTAATTGTAACACAATACTCTCTTAAAGAGACTTTCAGAGACGATTGACTTTATAAGAATATAAAAATTTAAATCTAAGAATTTAATTGTAACTATTCAGGCTTCTTACAAATTGTAACAGTTTAGATTTTAACGTAACGTAGTATAATTAATACCATTCTTCAAATGGAATAATAATGAAACTTAAAAGTAAAAGTAAAAGTAAAAGTAACAGTCTTGCAAGCTATTATCTTGAATTGAATATAATTAAAAGTTTAAAGACTAAATACTAATGGTTACCCGGATCCGGGGAAAAGTTAAATATAATTTGTTGTGATCCCACAGTCTATATAAAGCAATTTAAATAATTTAATAATTTAATTAATAATGTAATGGGATCTGTCTTTCGAGTAAATGTCATTTGTTTTTTTAAATGTTTAATAAAGGGAAATCTTCTTGTTGCACACATATACTGAGTACATAAATCAACAGTTTTCCCTTCCCTGATTCCTTTTAGTTGTACTGTGTGTTGTTCTGTTTTAATTTCAGCTCGTTCCGAATAAGGCAGCCTGAAGTAATTGGCAGAACCAATTACTTTGGGTTCCCTCTGTTATAACTCAAGAGAAGAGGTTATAAATTGCGCCACTCTGCTAATTAGTTAAAATTTTGCTGCTAATTAAAAAAAAAAAAAAAAAATTTTTGTGACTTGTGTTATTAAGCAGTAATTGTGCCTATTAACCCAGACCATAATCTGTTGATTTATTTACTCATGTACTTTAAATGTGTCTAAATTCTTAAATAAAATTAAATGATAATAGTTATTATAATAGTTTTGTAAATAGTAAATTTTAATTATTATTTAGATATAGTAATTAACATAATATTAACTAAAGACGCCCCGTGTATTCGATATAACATCAGGTGTGTGCTTGTCAAAGGCTCATTCAACAACACGTCTGTTTGTAAACAAAATCAAACCAGTTTAATTCTTGTCCAAGCATGTGTGAGAGTGTCCTTGTCACCCTAGCTCAAAGTTGCGTTAGACAATAAATCACCTCCCTCTATTGTATTAAAAAAAATGTGTGACCCCTTGCCCAGTAATAAAAGATTTCAGACATATGTTGAAAATTAAAACAAAAAAAAAACAAACAAGTAAATAAATTTTATTATTAAAATGCGCCACTGTTTTTGGTTTCATTTTGTGTAAATGCTTAGTGTACTTAGTGTCAATTGTAAAATACTCTACTCTGTATATCTATGCACTCAGTTAGGAAATTGTATGTAAAAGTAGTATATTGTACTTACATTGTACTTATTGTATTTAGAGGAAATTGTACTTAGCCTCTTTCTAAGTAGCATATATGAATAATATTGACGATCTTTACTTTAAAACCAGATCGTTGAAAGTAAAGTGTTTGTCCCCTCTTGTTTAGTGCGTTACAGTTGAGTGTTTAGTAGTGAATAAAGATTCCCCTTCGTGACATTCCGCTTATCTCAGTAAAGTAAGCAACTAGAATTAGAAATAATCTAAGGTTGAGTATGGGATCAACTTTAGATTATCTTAAGTATAAATAAGCGAAATAGATATAAGGAACGTAACACAGTCACAATGGCGCCGCACTGAAAAATTCTTTACAAGGGTTAAAGAAAGTGCAGAAAATTGAAACCCCCCTTTTATTTTTCTAAGTTTTGTAATTTTTTTTTTTGAATTTTATTTAATTTTATTTTTATTAAGTATTTTTTTGTAAAAGGGGAGAGACATCATATTTAGAACTAGGTAAAGAGAAACCTAGAGGAAGCAAAAGTGTGCAAGGCCCAAATACAATTACAGACATGTCCCCCCAGGTGAATGACAGGACTTGCAAATGAAAAACTCTTTTAACCAACAAGCGTGTGCTTTATTCAACCTGTAAGATTTTACATAAATAACAAGTTCGTAATTGTGTGAGCACACCATTAAAGGCAGACTTATATATATCTATGTATTTCCATTAATTCATAATGTCACAAAGTAAGTGAATTGATATTACTAATTGCCAAAATTTTCTGCCTGATTATGCATGAGTCAAAGTTGTTAATAATCTCATTCATAAAGCAATACTAATCTATCAGTGTTGTATAATATCAATTAGGCTAGCCTGTTGTCTCAAAAAACACATTTATGGTTATTCTCTTTTTTTTTTTTAATCAGTTACATATTCCCCAAAAAAATATATATATATATAGTAAAATTACACACACAAACACATATACGACATGAATAACAAAACATCCCTCACTTCAACACTAACCTCCTCATAAACCCTTTCCCACAGCAGTAAATAAATGAAGCCTAATATGTATAGCTAGGTACAAATATAAATAACAACGTAAAATGGAATATCTCAGCTCCTAAGCATAGATTTGCCAGCATATTCACAAGCATAGTTCACACCAGAGAATGTAAGTTACCGCCCCGAAACTCAAACAGCCAAACGAACCCTTAGCTTAATCTTTAAGCATTAAGTATGTGTGTGAAAGAAAATCGTTTCTCATCAACAGCATCAGACAACCCCCAGCTACGTTATTAAACTCTGCCATGACCAGATGACTTGATAGCACGAGATAATTAACTCCCTAATGGTCTTAATTAGATGAAAGTTAGATCTTACAGTAAACTGCGGTTGTGTGTGTATGTGTGTAACTTCTTACACATTATACAGTTATAAGATACTTCATTAGGTGTACTGTGGTAATGTTCACACATGCAATAACATGATGATCACACATAATTGAACATGAGAGTTTGTGCTAGAGTCTAATTTTCAGAACTTCACGAGTGAGCTTCTGGCGGCTTCTGTGCATTCACATGATGTAGAGAGAGAAATAGATAAACAGAATTTTCCCACCTGGATAGTCCGGTGTACTTAGTTCGTATAGGCGAGGATCAGTGATGTCACAGTCATATCACCCGTCCCTGGTGCAGCTTAGCGTTGGAAAAGTTCTTGGTTCAGCTTAGCATCGAAAAGTCCTCGACTGACGGCATTGTGGCTAAAGATCGTCTCTGCTATTAGGGGGAACAGATGTTCGTTCGCCCCTGACACCCATCTCGTCCTTGGTCGAGCACCTGGACATACAATACTTGTAGAGGGTGTCATAAAGAAATTCACGCCACTTAGGCCGTCCACATTAAATACCAACACTAACTTTAAGCAGCTACAGCGCATACACACATCGCCACTAATTCAGATTAAACAGTACTAAGCTCGTCTAGCAATTATTTTCTTAATGTTTCATTGAGATATTCAAATTAATTTGCTGTGTCTATCGTTGTTATTAATTACATCAAAACAGCTGAGTGCAAGATACATTAACATATTCTCTATTGCAATTAACTTGACCCACGACTCTCACATTCATAATTTAATTAAATATAATTTAATTTGATTTTGTAACAGCGTTAATGCCCAGATTAAAAAACTGCTCTATACGCACACACACACACACACACACACAGGCATAACTCATAATGAAAGCTGAAACGCAAAATATATTTGGGGTTAGAATATTTTCAGAACCCACAGACTTGCACGTACCTGGAGCACGCTTTATCTAGCCTATCATAGTGATAGGTACGGAAGTCCTGGTTAGAAGTTCGCCGCCAGCCGAGACCAGATGAACAGCTTGGAGGATGAAGCAGAAATGAGAGCGAATCAACGTTTCGCTCCAGCCAAGTAACCTCCGAAAGCAAGAATGTACAGACACACAGCTGGCTGGCGGCGCCAGCAGTATTGCGTAGCCACACAACCTTTTGTGTGTATAACCGACCGACAACAAACAATCTCAACAGAGTGGCAGTGCGTGACGTCAGCGGCGCTCGTTTTTAAAATACTAATAATCTAATACGTTGCCGAAGCCAGTTCGGCACAAAACTAACTACTAGAGTTAGAGTATGCAAAAAGTAATCAGTCGTGCCACGATGTTGTGAGGTTACGTAAATTAGTAGTAGAAATAAAATTAAGATAGATTTTAAGAAACGAGATAAAGGGAAGTTCACGGAAGAAAAGAAAATGAATACCAAGAAATTACACACGGAAATCCCCAAACATACTCCCGGTACATTGCTAACCAACTTGTCAGGAGTCCGTGTTTGTTATAAATATAAGTGTATAAATATAAGTGTATATTTTGTGTGAGATTACGCACATACTCGTATATAATTATACGTGAAAAGATTAGATTGTATTATACCAATTCATGTATGTACGTGTCAAAGTATTCAGTCTCTAACACGTCAATTTTGCGACGATTTAAGACCTGTAGTTTTCCTGTACAAGCCTGCATAAATGTGTAATTCGTGTTTCTATTGACACGATGAGTTATGTGAACTACTGACTAAACAAAACAAGTGTACTAATTAATTTTATGGAATGATGCTTCCCGAAGTAAACAACCGAGTCCTAAACAAATGAAAAACGAAGTTTCTTAAATCTGAGTAAAGTAAATAATAAGAAATAAATGATTAGTCATTTAAAATAAAAGGTTTAATAATATCGTAAATTATTATAACACGTTAGTATAATTATAATTATAAAGGTGTAACTAAACTCAGCTTGGTAACGGGCCGTAACATTGCGTACGCATCGCACACGCCACCCCTTGTGAAGCAAGCCAGTGCAAGTTAATAAGGTGTCCGTTAGCTATTGTTAAATGAAACAATAGAAATATTCTCCCTCGAGTTGACTTATCCCCTTAGTAAGCAAAACTATGCCATTGTTTAAAACTAGTCTAACCTACTTTCCAGCGGAACAGCTGATCGCTTAAATAAAAAAACTAATGCTATGTTTAATTACCTCTGTTAATAAACGTTTACCATGTACTAAAGTGTGTAGGAAATAATTGTGTAGTATAGTAAAGCGAATAATATTGTGACTTAAATTTCAAATGCATAAATGACTTAGTTAACCCTCCCTTGTTAGATAAAGTATTATACCCCAAGTCCCAAAACAAAGTAAATAAAGAGTATTCTAAATAATATGGTAGTAGATAGTAAATAATTCTAGGTGCGTTTCGTAAATGCTCCAAAGTAATTAATTAATTATAAAGAAAGTAAATCAGAATAAAGAGAATAATAATTGTTTAAATAATAAGGCTAAATAATTCTTGATTTAAACTAATTGTGTGAAGTGTAGCGTAGAAGTAAGAGAAAAGAATAATAATAATACAAGGAACGTAGATTAGTAAGCACCCCAGTTGTGGTGGCCAGTTAGAAGAAATAATGCGTGTTCAGAATTGTACTAAGCAGCCACCCTCTCTATTGTATAAACGGTAGCACTCCCTAAACAATGAATGCCACCGCGTGTGAAATAAAATGCAGCGTGTAAAGTGTCCCCTTCCGCATAGTTTGTCTAGTTATTGTTAAAGAGTTAAAAGAGAAGTATCCTCGTGAAATTCCGCTTCTCTCCAAATAACTATAATCAGGAGTGTAGTATGAGACCCTCTTTGGATGATTTAAAAGTAAGTCTATGGTATATAATCAAGATAGAATTATATACCGGTGTATAATCAAGATAGAATTATATACATGTTAAGTAACTAGTCACAACGGCGCCGGCTGAAAAGGATAATGATGAGCCAAGAGAGCCAAGAGATCATTTATGAATGCTGAAAGCTAACCTGTAGTGTTAGAGTAAGCTGATGTCAGTCGGGCCACGATATTGTGATTTGCTGAAATTAGGGAAATTAGTATTATAAGTTAGTACTGTAAGAAGTGAGATAAAGGGAATTTCACGAAAGCGAACATTTAAATGAGAACTAGATCATTTAAAGAGAATTTAAAACAAACGAACTGTGCAGTAATAATAATAAAAGAGAATAATAATAAATAATGATAATAATAAGAAATTTCACACTGTACTCCCAAGCATACTTTCGGTACGTATCTAACCAAATTTTCCGGAGTCGGTGTTGGTTAAGAGGCGGAGTATGTGACGATTTAAATTGTGACAATTATAAAAAAATAAAGAAATAAAAAAAAATTTTAAGTTGCGAAAAATTAACCATTTAAATCTCACAATGATAATAAAAAACATGTAGGTACTAAGTGTGAATGGAAGTAGTAATTAATAAGGGCAAAGAAACGGTAAAGAAAAGACATATTGTAAATAATTATTATTGTCGCATTTAACCCTTTGCTTGTTATCAGGCGCCTACCTCTCAGGGATCATCAGGGATACCGGACTCGACATGTTTACCGAGTCTTCTGTAATTAAAATAATATAGAAAAATAATGTTAATAATTAAAGAATCTGAAGACACAGATAGTCACGAAAACAACTAATTTAAATGATGTAGTTTTATCTAGCGATAGTTTGTATAAATAAAAAAGTTTTATTTAGAGAGAGACCGGGACTATATTCTCGCGGAATAAACACCCCACTATCTATTGTCCTGTACCAGTGGTAGCGGACGAAAAATCTCACTCTCGCAATGACGACTCCAAGCAGTGCACAAGCACGAGCAAAATGCTCTGTTGAAATGTTATGTGATTGGTTATTAGTTTGGATTAATTCTTATGTATTTTACTAACTGCTACAAAAGAGCGTAATATGTAACGTTAAGAAAAAGAAAAATTAAAAAACGTTGTAACAAGAAGAAATATGTGACAACCAATAGTACGAGTGTTAGTAACTATAACAGCTATCTTCTCCGATTGACGACTCTTCACAACATCCTACCTGGAGACATGAATCATCAGAATTACAACTCTAGTAGACCCGACCGATAATGCAGTTCGAGACATCTGAGAATCAACGAGTACCTGTGTAGAAAGCCCACTCTATCCTGCAGACGTTTAAGCCGTGAACAACTGAGACCAGACCTAGACGAGGACGACGCTCTTCGGATTCCCAAGATGTAACCATATGGAGGAGATTTCTACATCCCAAATTAAAGGTGACTCGATTGCACGTCTATCGAGGAATAATAATAATAGTAATTGTAACACAATACTCTCTTAAAGAGACTTTCAGAGACGATTGACTTTATAAGAATATAAAAATTTAAATCTAAGAATTTAATTGTAACTATTCAGGCTTCTTACAAATTGTAACAGTTTAGATTTTAACGTAACGTAGTATAATTAATACCATTCTTAAAATGGAATAATAATGAAACTTAAAAGTAAAAGTAAAAGTAAAAGTAACAGTCTTGCAAGCTATTATCTTGAATTGAATATAATTAAAAGTTTAAAGACTAAATACTAATGGTTACCCGGATCCGGGGAAAAGTTAAATATAATTTGTTGTGATCCCACAGTCTATATAAAGCAATTTAAATAATTTAATAATTTAATTAATAATGTAATGGGATCTGTCTTTCGAGTAAATGTCATTTGTTTTTTTAAATGTGTAATAAAGGGAAATCTTCTTGTTGCACACATATACTGAGTACATAAATCAACAGTTTTCCCTTCCCTGATTCCTTTTAGTTGTACTGTGTGTTGTTCTGTTTTAATTTCAGCTCGTCCCGAATAAGGCAGCCTGAAGTAATTGGCAGAACCAATTACTTTGGGTTCCCTCTGTTATAACTCAAGAGAAGAGGTTATAAATTTCTATATTAAAATGTTTTTTTTTGTTTACTTTTCGAATCATATAGAGATGTGTCTTACGTTGCACGCAGTTATTGTAACTTGTATATAACAATTTCTTCATAATTTTTATTGTAGTGCTTCATTGCCATTTGAAAAACAAATCAACAATTAAATTTTAAAACCTGTCCGTTTTTCCGTGCATACGTAGATCTAAGATCGATCACTGCGTTCGAACGCCATTTACAAACGCTCCACAGGCTCTACCTGTGTACTGATTTGTGTGACAGCTAAAACAAAATGTACGGCCAAACTTGTATTTGCCGAGCCCTTGGAGCGATTTAAAATGTTTATTTTTGACAGCTTGTAGTGGCCGTTTCATTTCTACAGCGATTTAATGTCGTTTGCAGTAAATATTTATTTACAGACACGTATTCAAAAACGTGAAGTCTACAAAATTTCGAACAAAATATTTAACACTATCAGCGTCTGCAGAAGATCGAGTAAAATTTATTAGTTGTCTAATATTGTTAATTTCATTTATATTTTAATGTAAACGACTATTGTTTCATGTGTTCATTAAATTTTACAAAAAATATGTCGATTAATGTAGCTAACAGATATCTAAACATATACATTCTTAATTTTCAAAAAATAATTTACCAAATAACGAAATAAAAATAACAAAATTTTTCTCTTAACTTTATAGATTTATTATCAAAATTTTAAACTCTCCTCCAGATTCCCGCAAGACCGCGCCGCCTCATCTAACTGTTAGCAATGAGTACTGATAATATTAATCTCTGTTCTGTATCATAAACATAACAATCCATATTCGTCAACATCTACGTAATGACCTGACAAATGTCTAATATTTTTGTATTTCTGACGTGGCTCCATTACGTATTTGGTACATGAATGTCTTTAGATTTTTTCAATCTGTTCTGTGAGTCACTTATACATGTGATTATGTATATAGTCCGCCTTCCATTGCTTTGTTCTTTTTGTTCGTAGTATATAGACTATTAATAATTAAATTCTACATTAAAAGAATAAACCAATACGAAGAAATTAGATAACTGTATGTTTAATCTTCTCTATTGTTGTACAAACTAAAACTGAATGGAAACGAATTAGCCATGAGTCGGTAGCAACATTAGCGTTGTAGTTAAACATAGGCCTATATGTTCGTCCGAAGGCTTTCAGGGTAAATATCTGTTGTAGTAGGTTTTTGGGTACATCCGTGTATGTGATGTTTATAATGCCGACGTTTCGTTCCGTGATCCCAGAACATTTAACTACGGCGCGCGTTTTATATCTTGCTTCCCTTGTGATTTTTGCCGTTGGAGGATTAGAGCGTGGGGGTGAGTGTGTTGTGGCCATATGTTGCTTGTTAATTTGTGAACTGTCTGTTAGGAATTTCCATGTGGCCGCTAGTTTAGTATATTCGTTTCTGTTGTTGATCGCTCCGTCCCTCATCCGGCAAATCTGGATGCACTCTCTGTACTCTCTGATTTTCTTATAGTTACTTCTTGCAAAGATTTTTGTGTTTTTGAAATCGAAAGTGTGTCCTTTCTTTGGCGTGTTTCGTTAGGGATGTGTTGTCTTCTTGTTTTGCTACTGGCAATTCGTGTTCGCGGACGCGCTGACGGATATTTCTCCCAGATTGGCCGATATAAGATCGGTCACAGTTTTTGTATGATATTTGATATTCACCTTGTCCCTCTAAGTGTATGCGGTCCTTCGGATTTTCTATAAAGCCTTTGATTTTTTTTGTGCGTGTTGAATGTTGTCCTGTCTATATGTAAGTATAAAATATAGAGAACCTCAGATTTGAGAACAAACAAAAATTTAAATAACATTTACAGTGTGTTATAATGTTTTATTACTTACGTTTTTGCTTTTCTTATATAACTGTAAGCAGTAAACTGATTTTACAACATACTTACGTTAAGGCTTACGCAATAGGAATTAATTTAATTTTCGTATAGTTTCCGTAACCTGTTTATAAAACGATGAGATACCAAAAACCAAAGCTACATATTTTACAAACAGAATTATCACTGTTGCACACCACTATAGAAAAATTATTCCGATATAGTGGTGTGCAACAGTGATAATTCTGTTTGTGATTTTAACCACTAACACAACTTTCTTCATTAAACTACATATTTTAAACAGTAACTTATAAAGTTACTCATGCTCCGTTGCAAGAACGTTTGTTAACTTTCTTCCAAACGGATGATTTTTAACTGAGTAAAATTTTTAAACACTGTTATCGTAACAACCGTTTCACCAACGACCTTTTGGATCCGCGTAACAAAACGCTCCAGTCGTCTACACTATATACTCGCCTTTTGTTGATCTTTCATTAACTGTCTACATTAACACTTGGTTCGTTATTTTTAAACGCCTTATAAGTAGCCACCTGCAGTAAACATCCCGTGATTTTGAATGCTGTAGTTTTAAACGTCTACCTTTCTCTCTCTCTCTCTCACTCATTCTCTCACGATGTTTTTATTAATTGACTCTCAGAATGTCTGAACGTAACGGGTTCATGGTAACATTTCAAATGACATATTACAAGAAAACCTTATACCTCAGGTCTGCATCAGCTCTTGCAGTATTTCAACGTCATTGTTAACATTAAACGACGTTGATATTCCTGACAAAGCCAGTGCCGTTGAATTTTTACAAAATAAGCATATTCTGCATCAGGGTAGGGTGTTCGATTGCGGCTTGTTTACATGACGTTATGTCTGTCCAAAAACTCTTACTGATGGCAGTGTAACAAAAAAGATTGCCTCACGACAATTGCATTGCTCTAGGCAATTTGGTTAAAAAATCACATTTACCGTTTGATAGCGTTATATTCTTTACCTATTCTTGGGCGATAGAGTATGAAACGACAAAACGTATCGATGTATCTGCCTGCACTCTTACAGACTCTTACAGCAGTCATAATTTTGTAGCCCTGTAAGTGGAGAACATACTCAATCGATCGGGTTATTACGGGGAGCCGTTAAAATTCATAACAGGCGTCGAAATCACTTAGATTCGTACCTCTGTGAATTCTTAACGATTTATTCCAACAAACATGGATAGATATTCATGCGAACTGGCCGCCATTGAATGTGTATAGTAAAGAATATGTGTTTGTATGATGTGTATATTTAATGAGTATTAGGTTTAAGTCTAAGACTGCTTCACGAAAACGGCTAACATTAACAGTAATTTTCAGGTTAGCTCTCGCCGTATTTACAGCCTGCTAATTGCCTAAGAGGCCAAACATCTCCCGTTAAGTTGAGCGACAATTTAAACGGCCGTTATCAGTAACTAAACTTTTCAAACTATCTCCCATTAAATCCTTAACGTATGATTTTATGGTCGTTTAACAGAGCATCAAACTGTTAAAGACTTCGTTTATTTAAAAAAATGTAGATTTAAGCAATGATACTGAAGTTTCCGGCTAGATGTCATTGTGTCAGCTGTTAAGGTGAAGACTGGCGACAACTTGACTTTGTCTAACGTCAAGCTGGGAATTAACGTCACCATGTGTGGTGAGCTTTACTCATTCATACATTAACCATTTCAAACAATCAGACATTAAGATCTGAAATGCTGAGATTTATAACTTCACTGTAAACTACTGTTACCATCTGCTCAGGACAATGTTGGATAAATCAGTATTTCTATAACAACGACCAAACATTCCAGCCATTTAATGTATCATTACGAATTATCTATAGCTAACAATAAAAGAAATACGCTGCATGGTACATATACAATCTGACGTCTCTGAGTCTCTTTTTGAATTCCTATGCGGACGATCTTGTACTATACCGGATTAGCACTCGATATTCAATCGACTCGCAAACTTTCTGACTTGTGCTCGTGCGTTTTGGAGACGAATCGTTTAGACTAGCAGCGGAAACGGCCACACGTTATCGAGTTCAGAGGGAGACTAACTTATGTCGAACAAAATCAACTAAGATTTTAAACAATTTCATTGGGCCGAAATATTCTCTCTCTGCGGCCTAAGTTATGATAAATTAATTCATGGACCATAATGTCTACGAACAAATCTAAGCTTGCACAAAAAACTAGTTTAATTTTATTAATTTTTTTAGGGCCATAAAACTTTCTTTATAAAAAAACTCATATATTTATTTCTTTAATTTATGAAGAAATATTACCACTCGATAGGTCTTTTGTTTATGCGTATTCTGGTGTCTCATGTCAGAATTTTTATTTTCACGAAAGTTATTTAATTTAATAGGTTTTTTTTATTATTATCCTGTAACATAGTTATACATACCCGCACACGCGCACTTGCCATATGCCTACGCATACTTTCGTACCACTTCACAACACCACCTGTTTTTTTACTGTCAAAAATTAACTTAAACTAACTAATTTAACATGTATCTTATTATCTATTATACAATGTCCGAACCTGCAGTCTTTACTTTGACAAATTTTCATTGCAGCATGCTGTCATACGCTTAGAGTTAAATTATTATTTCATATGCAAATTCTAACTCTTGCAATATAGAAATCAGCCAAGTTTTAATAACTCGTTATATAAACGTTTTAAAAAATATATAAACACTTGGTACGTTTCACAGTTTTTATTTAACTCTGACAGCTGTTTCAGCTTATTAAGCTATTGTCAAAGAGATAAGTAAACAAACTAAACTAAACAAAGGATGTTAGGGTGGTGAACATATGTTTAGGGCGTGTATCCGGACATGTGTGGGGTGTGATGATTGAGGTGGTTGGAGAAGCTAAGGGAAGGTCAAGTGTCTGTAAAAACTAAATATAATATGAATGCAAAATATAAAAATTAACAAAACTAAATAACAACTTTTAATAAAGGGGATACACAGAATTCAGTTTGTTTGTTTGTTAAATTTTTGTTACTTTTTATTGCTTTTCTAATTTCTAGAATTCCTAATAAATCGATTTTTTTATCTTTTTGTATGTTGTGCAGTAGTGTTATGTTTTTTGTATCTATGAAGTGATTGTGTTGTAAGCAACGATCTGCAAAACTTGTATTGGCTGTATTGGTTAAAATCGCCTTCTTACGTTAAGAAATGCCATGTTTCAGAGCACGGCCGCATGTTTAATTTAGTTTGTTCACTGATCTCTTTGACAATAGCTTAATAAGCTGAAACAGCTGTAAGAGTTAAATAAAAACTGTGAAACGTACCAAGTTTTTATATATTTTTAAAAACCTTTATATGTTTCACCAAGTGCCCAACAAGTCATCACTTAATATCGTGAACTCGTTATATAATTATGCGGAAATGCAGTTTGCAATTCATATGTACAAATTATCGTTTTTCTGTCCTTCTTAAGTTAGACACGAATTTTTTTAAATTGAACCAGAGAGTAAAATATGTTGGGTGAATAACCATACGTTTTTATTCATATATCACGGCTTGTTCCAACTTTCGACGAGTTTGCGTCGTGTCGAATAGAAAAGTAAATGCACTCAGATATTTATAATTCAGCGAGTGGAGCTTACCACAAGTTAAATAAACTGATACTACTTCAAATTTAACACAAGAATCACAGCCTAATAAACATGAAAAACACATGTCAACTAACTACATACATAATCTACAGTCTCAAACATCGATTAAAACATCCAGTAAACTAGCTAATAGTTTAATAAAGTAAACGATTTTTAAGGTCTGATAAAATTCCGAACATTGATAAAAATTCCCAACTGAATGTAACTAATCTTTCAAAACACCTTTCTCTCTAGGACCACTTCACATTACTGTGTGGTTTAAGTATCAAAAGCGCGCTGGAAGTCTATGAATGTGAGATGAACAAAAGTCATTTAAGTTTAGAGTTATAATGCACAGAACGTTGGTGTGGTGTCTGCAGGACTGATTTTCCCTAAATATTGTTTACTTATGTCTGAGAGGGTTTCACTAGTCCCCCATTCTTGTCGTGGAATGTTCTTCTCAGTATTCTAATACCAGCGATTAATAAGTTTTATTCATGCCAATTTTGACAGTTGCTTAAAAATCACGGTTTTAGCTAGTATTAACCACAGTACCAGTGTTTCTTTTAATATTATATGATCTGGAAAAAAATGAATTTCGATACCAGCTGATAGGACAATTCAATATACTAATTCCAAATTAAGTTGTACTCTATTAGATTTAACTAATAGACAGCCTAGAAGACTAGACTTACATGGCATGACGACTGAATTAAAATAAATTTCATCACTTTGGCTTCCATGTTTCTGGATTGAGGGTTGTAAAATTTGGAATCAGTGAGAGTTTATGAGGTTCTTGTGTATTACATTCATAATATTGGAGCCACCTCTTGACATACCGTACTCCTCTCAGAGCATATGGTAATGTAGATTAAGAAGGTCTTTTACAGCACAAAATCAGTCTACAAAAACCTTACCACATGTTGTTAAACCTAATGTTAACTTAATACCCTTTTACGTACGACCACTCAGGTGGCGAGTACGTATGTACGTCTGTTCAAATTTGCTGAAATAAATTGCATTCTTTGTAGTGATGTCTGCACATGACGGAGGTACGAGTTCGTTCGAACTGATTTCAGCTAGTTCCACATACATTCCTGACGCAACAGGAAGTTTGTCTTTAATAAACTTCGTATTTAATATTGGCTTGTACTAAATAGATCTAAAGTTGGATACAACCAAATAAAATATTAAATTGATACAATTATAATTTTTTGCCTAAAACATAACTTTATCAACTGTTAATAAATCTGTATTGAATTATATTCAATAAATTTAGGTTTAACTGTAACTACAAATTAATTCCTTTTTCTCTGTTTGTATTTCACTGGTTCCAATTGGCGGACCGCGACACTATTTCATTCGGCCCGCGATCTTATTTTCGAAACCAATTTAATAATGATTGTATTTACTTTAATAGGTCTGCGAATAATAAAGTGTTATTTTAACTGAGGAAACATGCAGGTAGGAGAAACCTATGAAAAATATTTCACTGATTCACTAATAAGCGTGCTTAAACTTTAACTTTGATTAATTGAAAGTGTATTTACTCCAGACCTTTTCTATGTTCACATATATAAAAATCCAGTCTATTTTTTCAGGCCCCTCGGCTAGACAAAACAGACTCGCTTGTTTAATATTTCGTACTTGTTGTGTACTAAATCGCATGTGTTACTCAAATTTAAGTTTAAGTGTTTTCAACAGGAATTGTGTCATTTACAAGCTGCTACTGTCCTGTAGACCAGGCCAGGAAAGGAGTCGGCATTTTCTAAGGTGCTACTTAATGACCGATTTCAAAATCTGGGAACTTTGTGCAGAAATCGACGTCAGTCTGGAAATACATATATTTGTGAACGCGTCTTCTCCACAATGAAGTTAATCAAGACCCAAACTAGATTCTTCATTGTTTCACATACAGTCAGATTAGTGACAACTCAGCTCGATGTGGACATTCCTGCTTCAGTGGTTGCAGCAGAACGACTTCAGTTTTCACATTATAAATTTTATATAAATATATAAAGTTTGCTTATCCTACGTACTCATCCAGATCCAGGATCATCTCGTCGTCTCCAAACGACATAAAAGGAAAGTGAACCATTAGACTTATTATTTACGTACAATAAAAAAAAAAGAAAATTGTTTAAAAGAAAGACTATCACATCAGTAAGACTGTATAGTAACATTAAAATATTAAATTATCTGATTGTACAGAAAGTAAATCTTTAGTTGTGTTACAAATGTCAACAGAGACAAATTAGTTATTTTTTATGAACGGTATTAAAAGCTCAGTAGACTGTTATTAAAGAGTAGCATCATTAAGAAATCCACTGCATTCAAGTAGAGTATGTATTGACTACTTATTCTATGCGACACCTATATATCGCATTACACACACACACTTAAATATATATGATTACTCGGTGCGTGACCGAGTGTTGAACGTATCTATAATACACTTATATACCCAACCAGGCCGTGGGATTTGAGTTTACTCGAGTTACGTTTAAACAATCCACCCCATATAATGATTGAATTTGTAGAGAGGAGAGAGTACTGTGAAATCAAATAATTAAGATGGTTTTAAAAACATTCAAATTGCGTTTTATGTAATAATAAATCTGAAAACTTGTTTAAAGGCAAACAAAACTTGTTAAAGGTTTGTGCCCTTTGTCACAAATGTGTATGTGTTATAATTGCAGTATGTAATAATGATTTAAGAAGTTTACACTTACTATGAACTTTGTATTGATATACTGTAAAAAAAAATACAATTTATTTTACTGTCAGACATTAAGAAAATTAACAATTTAACACTTTAAAATTCTGATAATGAACATTTCCCAAAGAACTCATTTTATAATCAAGAATATGCATTAAAAGAATTTAAATGCTTAGCGTGTCAATTAAATTTTTATAACAAAATTCTGTAGTTTATATTCTTCATTAAAAATTGTTAATTCGGTTTTTCTATTTACAGTTTATGCAGACTATTTACACATTTATCCATTTAATGATTCTTTGTTATTGTCTGCTTCATTACTGTCTTTGCTTTTTTGTTTTTTTTTACTGATATTATTATTTTAATTACTGAGTTAATTATTTAATTGTCAATTGATGTTGCACATCATGCTACTATGGTATGTGTCCATGGTAGTTCTCCTGACGATTGCGTGTGCGTGTAGGAGGCTAGTCCAGCCTTGTCGGATGACTCGATAATATGCGCTACTCGCAAAACAAAAACACTAACCGTATATATTATAACAGCACCAAATATTAATTATTTGGGGTTATATGTCGCCTGCATAATAAAATCATGTTCAAATAAATTATAACAGTCAAAACTCCATTTGTATGTAGAGCAATGAAAATAATGCTTGGTAAAGCGACGCACACGTGGCCGTTATGTAATCAGCTAGCTGTACAAGGAAGGGCCACACCCAAACTGTTAATTATTAATATCTCGGAAACTAATAAATTAAGGCGAAATCCAAGATAGCCAAAATGTTTGCCGAAATATTAATAATGACGTGTGCAAATTTGACGCAATATAATTAACAAATAAAAGAGTTAATTAAATATAATTGAATAACTTCTGTAAAAATAGAGCTACATTAATGAGATTTGAATATGTCATAGATATAATAATTTCTGACAGATTGTATATTTTAGATTTCACACAACTTGGTTTGCAACCAAGATATTGCAAAATTAAATAAGCACAGGAAATCCGGACCGACAAATTAGTTCCGCCGGTTAATAATATTAAAAATAGTATTAATTCTCCGTCTGTGGGAATCTAACTTCATTCTCACGGACCAAGGGAATTCAAATTTTATGTAGTAGGGAGAGTGGGTCAGCCAATCAAATCATTTGACCAAACCCCGACCAGCGCGGTGTTTTCGGGCTGAAACATCACTCTTCTGCCAGTACTCACGAAGTAAAGACGTAATTCTTCGATCGTCTCGTAACCATAGTGGTGAAGATCCATCAGAAGACTCTACGTGGTCAACACACACGCAATTACGAACACAGTAAATACAGATCAACTGTATAGCTCGTAATTGTTGCGTAAAGGCGAGATACTCTTCATTACATCAACCGAGCTTATTGTGTACTACCAGCTAGTTATAAGCACGCAAGAGATCCACCAGACTTCAAGACCAGACTTCAAGAATACAGCAGAGAGGCCGTCTAAATCATTGGTGAACAGCTGACGAGCAGAGCTACCACTCGAACGAAACACACACACGCTGACGTGCGACGTGCGAATCGACGAGGGACAGGAACCAGTTCCAGCAGACAGCCGCAGACGTTAAAAAATACAGCCAACAGCAAGAAAGCAGAGTGTTGCCGAATTTTGAACTCAACGACCGAATCCAGCAGCTCTAAGCAGATTACTTTCTCTAGCGACCGGACCGGGATCAACGAGGGACAATCGGAACAACATCCTCTTCAATAACAGGAAAGCAAAATCCACTTATTTATTTTTCAACATCAAATTTTCTATCTTTTCATTTAAAAACATTGTAATTCAAACAATTCAGGTGCCATACAAAAATCAAAGACTCTAGTAATTAAGAATAAATTCATTGTGATAATCTGTATAGCAGTCTAAGTCATTAGTAAGCTGTAGTTAAGAAAATAGAAGTAATATAAAAGCGCTATACAAATCTTAACTAACGATCTAATTATTAGTTCATACTGCAGTATAACAGAAGTCAAATCACTAGAAATGAAATAACGTGAACTAGACTGTCACGTCTAATTTATTTTTGAATAATTATTCTAATTAACTTCAGAGTTTTTATATTTTGTTGTATTAACGTTAAATTCAATTTAGTTAAAGCAATTTAATTAAATCAATTCAATTAATTAATTAAATTTTCAATTGCAATTAACTCGCCAAATAACGAGTTTAGTTGCTTTTCAATTATTAATCAATCGAAAAACATTGGTCAACATAGATTCATTGTTTAGACTGTAGGAAATTGATATTATAATAACCATTTTATTCTTGTGTGTTGTTGGAGTAATAAACAACGTTTTATTACCCCATATTACAGTGTTTTATTGTTGTACGATAAAGCCTACCAGTCTCACAAAACTCTCCCCCTTTAAAGTAACCTATTTTGTGTGTTGTTGCAATAAATTTGAGATTACTAGCTTGCGAACTTCAAATCCAAAATCCACACGCCCTAGTCGGAAGAATCCGCAAGATCGGACAGCAGGTAGGTACTCATACACAACACGACACAACAACAACGCATATAAGTAAAGTTACATATGGCGCTCCAATTTCGTGGGGCACGAGAAAATTAATTAAATTCAATTTAAATTTAATTTTCACGTTAAAACAAACTTTGCTGTTTTAACTCATAAAACAGCTGGCGTCCAACTGAACAATCCCCAAAGAGTTTTGTGACTGGTGCTCGTACAGCAGTGAAATTGTTTTGTGTATTTGAAATTGTTTGTATTTGAGATTGTTGTGTATTTAAAATGGATACGGAAAAAATGTTTAAACAGTTATTACAAGAAATTAAACAAAACGCGGCTAAAGCGGAACAAGCTAACGCGGATTTGACCGCTAATATGAACGCGAAATTTGAACAAATAACAGCCAATGCTGAAATGAATAACGCACAGTTAACTTCCAAAATCGAAGCACAAAAAGTCAGCCTAACCGAAGCATTAGAAATTAGCAATGCCGACATAAATACAGAAATTAAACAAACAAATAAAGAAATTAAAGAAAGCAATAAAGAATTGACCTCTAGAGTCACCGAAATAGCGGGAAGCAATAAAAAAATCGAAGAGAGTAATAAAGAATTAACCGCGAAAGTCGCTGAAATTGGTGAAAAAGTACATACGGTCGATACCAAAATAAATGAACGGTTTAAGGTTTTTGAGACCACTATGCAAAAATCGTTTATTGAACAAGTAACACGTATGGAGGGCCGGTTCAAGGAGCATATTAGCCGCTGCGAAAAACAAACGCAAGACGTCGCGAGAAAAGTCGACTCTCTTGAGGTAAAGATTCAAGCCGACGTGACGGAAACACAACGACGAGTAGATAGATTAGACGCTTCAATTGTAGAGACGCGATCTAACATTGACTCTAATAAAGAGAGTGTCTTACAAGCGTTAAACGACGAGATTTTGAAAGTACGACAGAAGGTACGGAGGAGATCCGCTCCTAATATTTTGGTACAAGGTCCTGTTGACGAGAAAAATCGCGTGTATTTTACGGGGGAAAATAACGAAAACCCTATTGAATTTTTGTTAGCGTGTGAGAGTGAAATGGCTATAGTAGGTTCCCGACTAGAAGATCAAGACAAAATACAGTGGGTAGTTAACGCGATACGTGATTCGGCGCGTAAGTGGTATAACATTGTACGCGATAGAGTGTCCACATACGCGGAGTTCAAACAAAAATTTGAAAGCCGGTACTGGAACTCGCATACTCAAAGACTTCTACGCAATGAACTGGAATATGGCCGATTTGATAGGAAATTGGGTATTACCGCGGAAAATTATATAATCCAGCAGGTCGAACGCGCCAAGCATTTAACCCCAGCATTTTCGGAGATTGACATAGTCACGAAACTTGCCTATCACTTTAATCACAAAATTAGAGTAGCTGTGTTTACGCAGGGTATACGCACGGTCGATGAACTGCTCATTCTAGTGTCCCAAAGCGAGACAGTTTTTGATTTTGGTGGGTGGCGTTACAACCCTGATTCTCGCCGAAATAATGAAGGGCAGAATACGCGGGTACAGTATCATCAGCAACCTGATCAAAGACCGAGTACAAGTTCTACTCCACCCCAAACACCATCAAAACCGCCAAATAAAACCTTTGAGTACAAGGGTAAACAAAATATTGGTAGACCAAAGGGGCAGGGTAAGGGCAACGACGGGGCCCCGATTAGAGCGATTCAAACGGTCGAATTAGCCAAGGCTGATACAACTGCGAAAGACAGCGACTCCTAAAGCAATAAGGACTCTAACAATAAATCAAAAAATTACCAATCTACAAAAAACGTGCCAAAATGCGCATCCAGCAAGGACGCGCTATAAATTCGGCAAAATTTTGTAAATGTAAAAGCATGCTAATTATAAGGATTGTATATTGTGTGAAATGTGTACTTTTAATTATGTAACTTGTGTGCCCGTTAATAATGTGTTCCCACCGGACGTCAGGGATCCGTTGCTAGAATCCGGTCCCGCGCAACAAAGGCCAGTGAGCGCGGCGTGTCCGGTGTTACACGCCTTTGTCAACGGCGTTCCCACACAAATTTTGTTGGACACCGGCAGCGTTGTTTCCGGCGTCAGTGAAAGATTCCTGCGTGCCAATAAAAAATATTTTCGTACGGCCCCATCACTCCCAATAAATCAATTTTATATACGAACCGCTACCGATACAAAAGAAAAAATTGACACTCAATACTATCTAACTATCATGCTAGAAAAAGTGCAATTTGAAGTGTGTGTAGTGGGTATAAACAATTTAATATGTGATATGTTATTGGGGGTAGATGTATTAGAACAAATACGTGCGGAAATTAACACCAGTGAACACTTATTAAAATGTACCATTGACAATGTTAGTTACACTTTTAAATTGAACACACGCACACACACACAAAGTCATGGTGACCCAATTAAAATCACACGGCCACCGAAACAAGTGATTCATTATAGAGACTGTGAAGAGGGGGAGACAACCTTAGATTCCCGAACTGAATGGAGATTGTCGTCGCTGCAAGAAGAGTTCAGCGATATCTTCAGTGAAGAGCACTCAATCTCGTCAGTGTATGAACATAGAATCCACCTCACAGAGCCGGAGAAGTTCATAAGGAGAATCTACCAGGTACCTATAAAATACCAGGCCGAGGTCCAGCAGGAGATACAGCGGATGTTGGAGGAAGATATTATTGAAAGATCTAATAGCAGTTTCCTCAACCCACTGCTAGTCGTCCGCAAGAAGACTGGAGAAATCCGACTCTGCCTGGATATGAGGAACTTAAACAGTCTGGTAGAAAAAGAGTTTGACTGCGCACCGACAGCGGAGGACCTCTTCATTAAATGTGAAGGAGCCAGGTACCTCACGAAGCTAGATCTAACAGCAAGCTTCTGGCAGGTCCCGCTTTGTGAGCAAGATCGTAAGTATACGGCATTTATATTTAATAACAAATGCTATCAGCACAAGGTGGTACCTTTTGGCCTTAGCACGAGTCTCGCTGCGATTGTAAGATGCCTCGAGAGAGCTCTAGGACCTGAGGTAGACCCATACACTGTAATATTCGTCGATGACATCCTCGTGATATCCCGCACGTTGGAGGAACACTTCGAGCATCTGAGGAGCGTCTTCCAGAAGCTGAGGTTAGCTAACATCAAGCTCAAGATACACAAGTGCGAGTTTGTAAAGTCTCAAATGAAGTTCCTGGGACATATAATCTCAGCTACAGGTATCAGTACGGACCCAGAGAAGCTCAGGAGTAGTGTGGAGTTCCCGGTGCCCAAGAACCTCAAAGCACTGCGAGCATTCCTTGGACTCACGGGATACTACAGGAAATTCACCAGCAAATACGCCGAATATACAGTCCCCTTGCTACAGCTGGTACGCAAAAATATAAAGTGGAAATGGGGTTCTGAAGAGAACGATGCGTTTGAGAGGGTTAAGGGCCTGTTCCAAACTAATTTACAATTGTTCCATCCACAACAGGGTAGGAAGTACGTAATGTACACTGACGCTAGCGAGTATGCTATCGGCGCCGTGTTGCACCAGGAAGACGAACAGGGTAGTCTTCATGTTGTAGCATACGCCAATAGAACGCTCAAAGGCGCTGAGTTGCACTATTGTACTTCTGAGAAAGAAATACTCGCCATAATAAACGCACTCAGAAAATTCAGACACTACCTATATGGTACCCATTTCGAGATCCACACAGATAATCAGGCGTTATCTTTTATATTAAAATGTCGATTAGCAAATTCCCGACTAACACGATGGGTGTTAGCTATTCAGGAGTACTCATTTACTATTAAATATTGCAAAGGATCAGAGAATACCACCGCAGACACTTTAAGTAGATATCCGCCCGTAGAAAAGGAGGAGGTGTACGAAGCAGCGGACGACGAGTTAAAGGTATTGAATATGCAATACACTGTCGCGCCTGAAGCTACCAATATGCTACAGAACTTAGGTCGCGAGCAGGACGATAACCTCGCACTCCTTGCTACAAAGCTAATGTTAGCAGCTCACCCGAATCCGCATTATCTTATACAAGACAATATATTGTATAAATTGTTACAGGGCGAATGGAAAGTGGTATTGTCTCCAGCGATGCTTGCGTGTGTAACACAATCATTACATATAAAAATGGCGCACGCATCTCCTGTAAAATGTGTAAAAATATTGCAGGAGGATTTTACAATTACAAACATGTATCGTAGGGTAAAGAAATCGTAAAAAACATGTCATCCGTGTCAAACTGCGAAAGTACCAAACTTGCACACTTACGTTCCCATGGCAAATGTGATAACGGAAGGTAAGGGACAGATGATCGCCATCGACTTTCTGGGACCATTACCCAAGGCTACCAGAAACCTAAAACACATGGTAGTTTGTGTCGATGTCTTTACTAAAAAAGTTAGCCTTTACGCGATCCCTAGGCCCACCACAAAGTCCGTTTTAAATATTATACTTAACAAGTATATTCCACAGCATGGACCAATAAGGAACGTACTTAGTGACCAGGGAAAGCAATTCCAAAATAAACACTGGGCAGCAACCCTGGAACGTAACGGTATTAAAGCAATCCTCACCTCGATACGACGACCACAGGGCAACCTTGCCGAAAGGGTGAATCGGGAAATCGGTAAAATTTTCCGTATATATTGCTATAAGGAGCAAAGTAAATGGCCCGAGTTCCTACCATTCTTCGAAAAGGCAATAAACGAGAATTATCACGATACCACGGAATACACACCAGCAGAGTTAGACTCTGGAACGAAGCTAGAGAGATTTTGGTATAATTATTTAAGCAGGCCAAAGACTTATAATCTACCTCTGCCGGTGCAGTGTAAAAATCAACTTGTGAGAGAAAGAATAGTTGAAAAAGGGCGGACAAATTCAATACTACTCATAAACTAACTAACTTTGTAGTAGGTGATAAAGTACTGCTCAAGGCGAATCCTGTAGGCCGAAGAGACATAAATGTAGCCGCAAAGTTTTTTCGTTTATATAATGGTCCATATCTTTTGGCTCAACAACTCGCGCCTCACACATTTATCGTTACGACGCTCGACCGAACGAAAGCGATCGGTAAATATCATGCGAGCTCTTTGAGAAAATACTTTGAGCAGCATGGGATTCCAAGGCGCGTCGGGACGAAATAATAAGACTTTAAAATAAAAAAAAAAAATAGTATTTAGAATTAATAATAATTTAATTATGTAATAATTAAAATTAAAATAAATTACTTGTGTTTTATATTATTAATAATAATTGTAGATAGATTGTGTATTAATAATAATGTTTTTCTATCGCGGTAAATAACGGGTGCGTACAACAAAACGAACGCACCGGCAGGAAATAGTTAGGTCACGTGGTAACGGCCGACCGACACTTTGAAAGTAGGTCAAGCAATTAGCCGCGCGGCAGGCGATAACGAATGTAATCTGTCAGCAAATTCCTTTGCGCGTGTGCCACTGTTTACAAACAAACCTTTTAAACGCTACAGTTAGCTATTACCCGTTGTAAAAACATTGAAACACAATAATTCGCAAATATAATATTTTAATACATGTATTTAGAGTTAAATTGTATATAATGCAATAACATTAACACCTATGTATGT
The DNA here is from genome assembly GCA_034769895.1 of Magicicada septendecula. Taxonomy (NCBI): domain Eukaryota; kingdom Metazoa; phylum Arthropoda; class Insecta; order Hemiptera; family Cicadidae; genus Magicicada; species Magicicada septendecula. The sequence continues at coordinate 225,628,701 of CM068376.1, read as the reverse complement.
GTCTTTAGAATAAGTAATCCAATGTATAGGTAATAAGTATAGTGATTACAAAATACGTGTGTAATGATAAAAAAAAAAAAACTGTAATTATTACATTCATTTTTTTTTTTAAATGGGTGTGGGCGTATATAACAGCACCAAATATTAATTATTTGAGGTTATATGTCGCCTGCATAATAAAATCATGTTTAAATAAATTATAACAGTCAAAACTCCATTTGTATGTAGAGCAATGAAAATAATGCTTGGTAAAGCGACGCACACGTGGCCGTTATGTAATCAGCTAGCTGTACAAGGAAGGGCCACACCCAAACTGTTAATTATTAATATCTCGGAAACTAATAAATTAAGGCGAAATCCAAGATAGCCAAAATGTTTGCCGAAATATTAATAATGACGTGTGCAAATTTGACGCAATATAATTAACAAATAAAAGAGTTAATTAAATATAATTGAATAACTTCTGTAAAAATAGAGCTACGTTAATGAGATTTGAATATGTCATAGATATAATAATTTCTGACAGATTGTATATTTTAGATTTCACACAACTTGGTTTGCAACCAAGATATTGCAAAATTAAATAAGCACAGGAAATCCGGACCGACAAATTAGTTCCGCCGGTTAATAATATTAAAAATAGTATTAATTCTCCGTCTGTGGGAATCTAACTTCATTCTCACGGACCAAGGGAATTCAAATTTTATGTAGTAGGGAGAGTGGGTCAGCCAATCAAATCATTTGACCAAACCCCGACCAGCGCGGTGTTTTCGGGCTGAAACATCACTCTTCTGCCAGTACTCACGAAGTAAAGACGTAATTCTTCGATCGTCTCGTAACCATAGTGGTGAAGATCCATCAGAAGACTCTACGTGGTCAACACACACGCAATTACGAACACAGTAAATACAGATCAACTGTATAGCTCGTAATTGTTGCGTAAAGGCGAGATACTCTTCATTACATCAACCGAGCTTATTGTGTACTACCAGCTAGTCATAAGCACGCAAGAGATCCACCAGACTTCAAGACCAGACTTCAAGAATACAGCAGAGAGGCCGTCTAAATCATTGGTGAACAGCTGACGAGCAGAGCTACCACTCGAACGAAACACACACACGCTGACGTGCGACGTGCGAATCGACGAGGGACAGGAACCAGTTCCAGCAGAGAGCCGCAGACGTTAAAAAATACAGCCAACAGCAAGGAAGCAGAGTGTTGCCGAATTTTGAACTCAACGACCGAATCCAGCAGCTCTAAGCAGATTACTTTCTCTAGCGACCGGACCGGGATCAACGAGGGACAATCGGAACAACATCCTCTTCAATAACAGGAAAGCAAAATCCACTTATTTATTTTTCAACATCAAATTTTCTATCTTTTCATTTAAAAACATTGTAATTCAAACAATTCAGGTGCCATACAAAAATCAAAGACTCTAGTAATTAAGAATAAATTCATTGTGATAATCTGTATAGCAGTCTAAGTCATTAGTAAGCTGTAGTTAAGAAAATAGAAGTAATATAAAAGCGCTATACAAATCTTAACTAACGATCTAATTATTAGTTCATACTGCAGTATAACAGAAGTCAAATCACTAGAAATGAAATAACGTGAACTAGACTGTCACGTCTAATTTATTTTTGAATAATTATTCTAATTAACTTCAGAGTTTTTATATTTTGTTGTATTAACGTTAAATTCAATTTAGTTAAAGCAATTTAATTAAATCAATTCAATTAATTAATTAAATTTTCAATTGCAATTAACTCGCCAAATAACGAGTTTAGTTGCTTTTCAATTATTAATCAATCGAAAAACATTGGTCAACATAGATTCATTGTTTAGACTGTAGGAAATTGATATTATAATAACCATTTTATTCTTGTGTGTTGTTGGAGTAATAAACAACGTTTTATTACCCCATATTACAGTGTTTTATTGTTGTACGATAAAGCCTACCAGTCTCACAAAACTCTCCCCCTTTAAAGTAACCTATTTTGTGTGTTGTTGCAATAAACTTGAGATTACTAGCTTGCGAACTTCAAATCCAAAATCCACACGCCCTAGTCGGAAGAATCCGCAAGATCGGACAGCAGGTAGGTACTCATACACAACACGACACAACAACAACGCACATAAGTAAAGTTACAATATATATATATATATGCATATATATTGCAACGTTACAAGTATTTAAAAAAATTACACAAATACATTACCATGTACTCAACGGAACTATGAAGTGTATCACACCGGCCAGGTCGCAGGATTTATTTTATTCTCGTTGCGCCAAGTATATATAGTTGCACAATAATAAAATAATTTTCAAAGAGGAATGAGATGTTTATGACATGAAATAATTAATTAAAACCGTTTCAAAATAATCATTCTATGATTTATTAATATTAATCGAAAGATGCAAAATAGTAAAATTTCGAATTATAAAAAACATTCTCTTTTATAAGTTTACAAAAAATATATTATAACCTTCTATGCTGTTCATGACATATAAAAATAAACAACCATATAGTCTTACTAGCTAAACAGACATGTTAAACAAATTATCTAAACACTTTTTATTTCAGGGTGTCTGACTTTGACTCAAATTTTAAATAATAATAGCAACTCATTTACAAATAAAAATAATATTAAAACTCAAGAATAAAACTAATTGTTGCTATAAACAAAATAAAAAATATAACATTTACTTCCAACCTATTATTTATTTCTACTGACACACCCAAATTTTAATATATAACAGAAGATTAGGTATTTTTAAATTTTCTTGTTAAATTAAATTATTTACTTTAATTACCATTTAAATTTCTTTACAATTATTATATTTAAAACTTTAAGTCTTTACTGTTCGTATGTAAGTTTCTTTTTTTTTTAAGAGTTCTTTTCACAAACATAAATATAATGGTTTATTCATCACCTGCGTACTACCGACGTTACCGTTGCGTGTGTGTGTGTGTGTGTGTGTGTGTGTCCTGAATCCTGAGAATTTGATGATGATGTTATGCTGATGATGTGTTCTCTGCCTCTACGGTTTGTTGTTTGTGATGGTCCAGAGTTCCTCCATAAGTCTTGGTGTGTGTGGTAAAGATGGTCGGTCGGCAGACCAGCATCGTGACGTTGTGTGAAGATATCTTGAGTCTGAGACCGCCCCAAAATTTCCGGTGGTATTTATACTGGACGGCGATCTGACAAGTCCAGGACTGTTTTCGACCTGTTAGATATTGTCACTTCGTGCAAAGCGTCCTTTCAATTACAAATCACTTTTTGGTTCATTTTCGCGATTTCGTAAACGTACTCGTAGCACGAGTGATATCATCGTTTGCGTAATTTTTTTCTGGTCACTCACATATAACACACTTATTAATTACTATTTAATTACACTAGTAATTAACATTAAATTACCTAGCGTCTTTATTATTGCAAATTTCTGCAATACTTTCACTATATTCGTTAAAAATTTCTTAATGTAATGGTGTTTTTACAATTGGGCTAAGTCTTTGTCCACAGGTTTAAAACGTATTAATTAGTCTATTTTTATCCGGTTAAAACCTGATTACATACTTACGCAACACCCCATCGTAGACTTTTTCCTGTCGTAGCTTGCGTTCACACACACAAACACACAAGCGCTGTATTAACTCGCGGGGCAGGTGTACGCTTTCAGACAATTCTTAGCCTGCATAATATTGTTAAAAACTGTTCATCATATATTTTCTATGCTAAATATTTACAAACATACCGCCCTGGGCAAATATGCAAATATATGTATTGGTGCAATATATATATATATATATATATTGCAACAGTACGTATGTATATGGTACTGTGCTGAAACGCCGCCCCAAAATTTTTACAATTTTTTTTTATTTGGGAGAGCATTACTTAATATTTAAAACTAGACGCGTGGCCTAGATGGAAGTAAAATGTGCTGAGCCCATCGTGACAGGTCTCGCAAAGAAACACTTGTTTAACAGCAACAACATTTTTGTTAATGCATCACTTGATTTTGAGACAAATTTCTTTTACAATTATAATTCTCTTCTTCTTGATTTTTCTTAAAGCTGAACATCAATTAAAAAATTTATAAGCACCATGGTGGTAGAATTACAACAATAACATCTCAAAAATATCTCCCACAATTAAATTACAACATATATAACTACCAGACACAGAGTATTTCACCTTCAATGAACAAAAGATTTTTCATTTACATTCACAATGCTTGAGCAATTAATCAGCAATTAAATTATTACAAGTACATAATAATGAGAATGAATTATCCGTAGATAACGATTAACATTTTGAAAATAAATACTTAAATGAGTTCAACTAGCTACATCTATCTGTCCCCTGCACTTGGACTAATAAAACGAAAGACAAGTAACCTTAAGATCACCCACTGTGATCACTGCTATGCAGAGATTGAAAGTTTGTTAATTAAATATAAAATTTTAATAAATGTTCTATAATCAAGCAGAACCAAATAATTAAAATTAAATCAAAAGGAGTTTCAATTTAGACTCAATTGAACTGGAAAATTGTTGAACGCCCCGGATCACAAGTCATACGACAGGTAGATGCAAGTACTGTCTGGGTATTGGAATTCCCTTTTCTTTAAGTTTAATTTTCATAGGTTGATTTTGAAATTGGTTTACTTTTGCAGGAATTAAAATAAAATATCTACTTTGTGACAATTGTAACCCTTAATATCGTGAAAGATTAATATACTAAACACTTATAACATAGTTGTCTTGATTATTCATCTCTTCTTTCACAGCACTGACACTTAACTAAAAATGAACTTTTTTCATGTGAAAAACTTACTGTTTTATTGTACGCGTTTCGGCTTAGTATCCGCCTTCTTCAGCTTTGGTTACCAAACCAAAGTTCATTTTTAGTTAAGTAACTTATAACATTTTCATAATCACAGTCATCACTATGCACAATTTAGCATGTGTACACGAAACATGTTCAGACAATCTTAACTCTGCAGTATGAGTCTATCTTATAGAACTGAATTTCTCTGTGTGGGTTACACGGTAACCGGCGGAGTATCGTGTGTGTGATGAATAAAAAGGAAAGTTCCCACCTGATCTCTGAGAACACCTAAAGGAGATTCCTGCCGTCCAAGTTGAGTGTGGATGGCTGGTCTAGCGTGGCGTGACGGCGCTGGGGATCCTTACGCACTGCTCTGCTGATGGGAAAAGATGTAGTGTTCCCATCACGTCGACCCCTTTCACCTCCCGACTATGCGGGGAATCCTGTAAAAATTTCATTTGTATATTGGATTCAGACCAAGAGAACATACTGCCCCCACATCTTTTCGCCACGCAATCCCAATCACACACACCACTATAATTTCAATTCAACAAATGCCTGCCATTAACCCTAGTAAAGGCCATACTTCAAGTTATTAATTTAAGTATTAATTTTCGATTCATCACAGTTAAATCATTACAATTCCAAGCTTAAATATTCATGGGTTACATTCTAGATTTAAATTTTCATTATCAATAACTTACAGCCAAGTGGTCTCGGGCATACCCGAAGTAATTACATTTGCAAACTATTTCAATTAACAACTAGACTTCAGTGTAATCACAATTGTAATTTTATAACTTGTTTAATTCCTCTGCTTTAAGTTTTCATTGCCTCTAAAATTGTTTCTTTAAATTTTCTTTAAATCATTTAACCACGTGTGTTATTCATACAGGAACGAACATGGACAGTCAGAGCCACACACACACTGTCATTACATTTTACACACACAAGCCCCAATTAAATTAACATTTATAATTAAATCATGAATACTGGCTCACCTGAAGCTCTTTATAAGATTAATGAATCATAATAGCTGTTAAGAACTGCACGCCGTCACGGTCCGCACTGTACCAATGTTGAAAGAGAAAGAGACGAGAGTTATGGCTGCGTGAAATTATAAAACCCAAGAACACTGCTGAATAGATCTCGTTGTCAAAGCACAGGCAGCACGGCCAACCAAATCATGTCACAGATCAAGGTCACGGCGGCTGACTAAATCTCGATATCGCTCGCGGGCAGTCTAACATGCGGCGATAAGGCACCGAACGTACGGAATTACATTAAAACTGGCCGTGGTGTTTACCTTTAATATATCCACGGCACAGTGCATTCCACAATTAGTTAAGATAATTAATGTAAATTAAAATAAATAATTAATATTGTCAGTAATATAATAATTCAAATAGAAAGCTGTAAAGGGGAACAACGAATTTGACTGTTCGAACAGGGAAGTCACGCCACAGAGCTGCGTCTGTATACACGTGTATCTTACGTGTGTGAGTGCGGCCAGTTAATTCCTGCAAAGCGTCACCCCTAAAATAACGTTAATCAATAAATAAATTATTTAAATTGTGATAAATGTGTGTAAAATATCACAATTTAAAATACGCCACAGTGTGAATAATATAAAGACGCACGCGTATACAAAAGATTGTGCGAAAACAATAAAAAGTGTAAATATAGTGTAAATAAATGTAAATAAAACCTATAATAATAAAGATAGAGATAAGCGGTTAACACAGTTGTACAGCTAGCAGTTGTACATATAAAAATTACCGACCAGATGAATATCGGGTAATTTGCAAAAGACAATAAAACAATGTAAAAGAAAGACAATATAATTTCAAAAAGTGAAATTAATAATTTGTAAATGTAACTGTTTATTGTATAGTAATTTATAGTAAGATTTGAATTTATGAAAGTATATTTTTGAAATGATAATTTACCGAAGATATTTAAATTACTTTTGAAAGTAAATAGTAATTTTTTTAAAGTAATTAATATGTCATAAATAAGACATGCATATGCAACAACAATAATAATTTAAAAAGAAAGATTAGAGAATTTAATAAGAATTAAAGAAATTGAGCAAGTCGAGAGCAATATTATATCATAATCAATGTTATTTATAGTTATAAGTATATTTTATGTTTCTATGCTTAATATAAGATATTACTTATAATTTATTAACAAGTATGTGTACTACAAATACACACATGCAAATAATAATGAAGCTTTTAACTCGCAATATTTTTGAGATTTTTAATTAATAAATGTTTGAAAGACTCTAAACAATTCACGTTGTTATTATTATTACGATTACACCCGTTATAAATTTTATAACGTAAGTATCGTTGCAAATAAATTGTGCTACCAAACGTGTGGCTCGTTAACGATATAGACAAAAAAAAATCGTTATAAAAATAAATGGCTACTGAACGTGTGGCTCGTTAACGATACAGACAACGGGAAAAACTTTATAATATATATATATATATATATATATATATATATTGCGACAGTACAAATAAGTGATGTACTGAGCATTGAATATAAAAATTTAAATATACCTAATAAGCTGTAAATAATTAATAATGTATTAGAAATAAGCATGTCAGGGATTGCAAGCTTGGCTCAGACAAAAACATGAACAGGTGTTTCGACCTGAATCGACGTGCACACACACACAAATGTAACTGAAAGTGTGTACACCAGTATTTTGCTAGTGTGTGTGAACGCAGGTCTATGCAGGCGAGTTTACCACCCCAAGATGAATAATTGCATAATTACTGTTTTTCCGTAATTATTCATAAACTATAAATAAGGAGTAAAATCCAAAAACACAATAAAATGTAATAAAATTTACTAAATACTGTGTACAAAAACCACGTGAAAAAGACACACCGTAAGAGTGTAGTAGTGAAATAACTGTGTACAAATCGAAAGGGTTAAGTTGCAATGTCCAAAATTACAGTGAACATGTGTAGTGAAAATAGTTATAAGATGAGTAGAAGAGTATACTTACAGGACTCTGCAGTTCGCAGAAATATAAGAAATAGCGAAATTGACAAAGAGTGGGGGAACTGAACCCAGAGACAGTTTCTGACATGTCGATTTCGTACAACTGCAGGTGTTGACCAAGACATGGGTATAAATAGGACACACAAGCTACAGTTCTCTTTCTTCAATCACCCACAGTGCAGCGGGAGCTTCTGCCCGTCCGCACAGAATATTTAATTTTTTGTAAATAGTTTCATCCTTCCAGTTACATACAGTTATGTAACTAGATTGTAAAACAAACAATTTTTAAGTAGTAACAAAATTATATAAGAAGATCCACATAAGAAGATAAACTGACGTCCGAAACAGCACGAGGAGAAGTTCCAGAGAGCGATACGACGCTGGAGAGAGAGAGAGAGTCGACTCTGGACAAGAGAGGAGGGACGCTGGACAAGAGGAGAAGAGCGAGACGACGCTGGACTCTAGAGGAGCGACGCTGGACAAGAGGAAGGCAGCTGGAGTTCGAGACGAGGACGATTACAGATGGATCCAATGATTGAGTATGATTGACGACACTAAGGTGATAAACAACTTATTTATCTCTTAATCGAACAATTAACTCAAAGACAATTAAAGACATTCTTGTTCTATTTAAAAGTAAGAGCCAATGTTTATTTTAAATATAGAATTAAAATCCTAGATGTTATTGAAGTAAGATTAACGTAAACTAGAGCTCAAATTAGTATTGAAATGAAAAGAATGCAAAGCATTTAAGTAAAAAATTAGCGTTTTATATAAATCAGTACTGAGAAAAGAAAGATAAATTCAGTAACTATTAATATTTTTGAGTTACATTACAATATATAAAAAGATATTTAAACATTGATATTTTTAAACACACTAATTGACTGAGTAGTCTGGAAATGAGATTTTTTTAATACAATAATTAGTAGAATAGAATATTTAGTCAGTAAGGATGTATATAGCATAAGCCTTACGGCATAGTAACAAAATAATAACGAATGTTTTAAGTCGAAGTAAGTGCTATATGCACAATTTTATTAATATCAAATACATTTGAAATACCGTTACAAGTTACATGGAGTTCTTATTACAGATACACCTGAAACCCAAATTAAATTATATTTATTGTTACATAAATTGTCGCTCCCAACGTGGAGCATCACAAATTTAAATTATATTATATTTGCAATGTTGTATTGTTACATAATTTTGTCGCCCTGGACTTGGGGCACGACATGCCTACATTTATGTACAAAGATTCGTTACAATATATATATATATATGAGACTGTTAGTTTTCAAACAGTACAGGGTGGTCAATAAAGTTTTCATATTTTATGTTTGTTATAGATAACAGGCAACGTAATACATATTCAAACAATTTGTGTGTGTGTGTGTGTGTGTGTGTGTGTGTGTGTGTGTGTGTGCGTATATTGCAGTGAGTAGAATATACATGTAACGTACTCAAATGAATTAGTACTAGGATTCTGAGCATAAGATAGCATGTTGAAATGAAAATTTGTGTAAGTAAAGACTGCAGGTTCGGACATTGTGTTTTAGTCAATAAGAGACATGTTCAAATGGTTAGTTTTAAGTATTTTTTGACAGTAAAAAAAAAAACAGTTAGTGTTGTGAAATGGTGGGGAATATGCGTAGGCGTGTGGCGAGTGCTCGTGTGCGAGAATATTTAATTATTTTACGGGATAATAATAAAAAAAAGTATTAAATTAAATAACTTTTGTTACAAGTGGAACTATGAGGCGAGACTTGTACCAGAATACGCCTAATAAAAATAGTTATCAAATGTCTGTATTTCTTAGTAATTTAAACAACTGAATATATATTTTTTTAACAAAGAAAGTTTTATGACTCTTTAAGTCGTAAAATCATACTGGTTTTTTGACAATCCGTAAATTGGTTTCGAAAAGTTTAACACAAGAATAATTTTATCTTGGCTTCAGACGCAGAGAAGAGTTACGAATTAACCAATCAGCGTAAGAGAAATAGGGCACATTTTCTTTTGGATTCTGATTTCTTGTCAGTAAGTCTGGTCTCTATGTGAACTCAAAAACGTGGGGATATATTGCTCTACTAAAGCGTTACGAAGACAAGTTAAACACAATTTACTAGGTTCGCTAGTTGCTGAGATCGTAAATTTTTATATAGTGCTAATCAAGGAAATGGAAGGTATCCGTATAGGGATCAAAGACACTTGAAGTTTACTGGATTTATATGTGTGTAAGCCCAATACACAAAATTATAGTAAAAAAAACAATAATTAGCAGTGAATAATTAATTAACTGCAAAGTATAGAATCGTTTAATCCGAGAACGACCCGGATGCCGGGCACCAGGAGAAGCTCAAATCGGTATCCTGTATCTATATCCAGAGTGAACGACGCACATCAGTAGCCAGACTGGATATGGACATCTCGATCTACACTCCTCATACAAGGGAAGTGACTTTATTTTTAGTTTTTCTTTGTTATAAACTTTAATAAACTTATAAACTAAACAGACAAAGGAACTTTTAAATGAAAGATTTGATGTATTAGATTATAAGAGATAAAAATTATTTTAAATTGTAGTCAGGTCAACAGAGAGAGAAATTAGTTTGTTTTCTGTTCATAAAGTGTGTTAAATCAAGAGAGTACAGTTTCGTAATTACATCGTTAATCTGATAGCAATCCGATACTCTATTTACCGACTACTTATTCTATGCGATACCTGTACTAAGGAAAGCCTATATGTCACATATTTTATAATTGGCTGGATGATTGTATTCGGATGAAGATACAGTACATGTTCTTGAAGTATATCAGGGTTTCTCTTATGAGACTGAATTATGATCTTCATCACATTTGACACACGAAACGTAATTCAGGAGTAAACTTTTGCATGACATCGTGTCAGAACCTTGGAGGTTCGATTGACATTTTCATATTCAATACCACAGAAACCTTTACGCAAGTTCTTTTGTTTTTTGATGTCTTACGTTTAACACGTTGCTGACTGAATGTCAATATTTCTTGTTCTATTTCTTAGAATAAAGTCATATAGATTACGTAGCATTACTCTAACCTGGTATGTATCACTTTGGCAATACTATTGTATCATGCTGAAGCTGTTTCGGAACGAATCCGATGTAAATTCATTGTTTCATTTGATAACGCATTGCAGCAATACGCTTCTTATTCTATCGTTGTAGGTAAATGTTCAATACTTTTTGTATAGTTTGTTACCTCACACACGCACGCGCTCGCCCGCACATATTGCCACGTTATACGTTAGTAAATAGAAATTAGTACCATTAAGTTATGTGTGGAATGATTGTACTCATATTATTTAACATACTGTCATTGAAACATCATCAAATTCTGTGTGTGAGCTAAACAGAAGCTAACTAAAATTGTCCTCTTTCACTAATTCTTATTTATTTATCTAAATAATAAGTCGCATTACACTTGAATTATACTTTTGTTAAATAGTTATTTTAAATTATTACTTATACATATTTAGTCTGTAGTCTTTAATAAATGTTAACGAACAAATCAAAGTAGACTTTCCTAGTCTGTAAAGTGTGGAATTGTGATCCGAGTCTGTAGTTGGAACACTGTTGTGTCTTAGAGGTAAATCGTCTCACAGAAGAGCTTCCTTTAGTCTGCAGATGCACCATCAGGGTGTAGAGTCTCTAGTCTGGTTTTCGAGTGTCGTTTATAGATTCGGAATTCACGATACAGACGAAAATTAATAACTGTACTGATTCGGTGTGTTACGTAAACTCTTGAAGTTTCTATGCTCTTGTACTACCGCGGACAGCAATCTGAGAAAAAAATAACATTAACTGGACGGTTTTACCAGTAAATTAATTATCCGGTTGCACAAATTTCAGAGGTTCTCTGTGCGCACATTGTTTGATTCTAAACATACACCTTACAGTAAACTAATTGTGTGGTCCAAGGGACACACGTCTGTTACTTTTAAAACCTGGATTCGAACGGGTCACTCTGTTCAACTTGAGTCCCAATTACCAGTTATATAGTTTTTCATACCCGAAAATTTATGACCAACTTTATGGCCCACGAAAACCATTTAACACCCTGGTTTCCAACTTAAAAGTCCCAGAGGTCCACAGTTATAGCCGTGAACCTACTAACGGGTGCGTTATAAGCGGTAATTTACGAAAACTACAAATATAAAAAGGCAGTATTTAATTGTAAATAAGTAAGATGAGGTAATTTGTATATTAAACATATATTTCTACATATCTTTAACGGTACGATGTTCATTATGTCAGTATAATAATGAAGATATGAGAATGATATTAAACAGTATGTATTTACATAAAATTTTTAATGTGAAAACTGAGATTGATCTGCTGCACCTATTAAAAAAGGAATGGCCAAATCGAGCTGAGTTGTTTCTAATCTCAATAGGTAAAACAGAGAAGAACGTGTGAGGTGACTTCTGCTGTGGTTCTTGATTAACTTCATTGTGGAGAACACGCTTTCTCAAGTCCATGTAGGTACTTCCAGACATAGACGTCAATTTCTGTCCAAATCTTGGCAGATTTGGGACTCGTTCGCAAGGTAGCAGCTTAAAGAAATCGTTTCTTGCGTTGCCTGCAGGAATGAATCAGCTGAAAATGACACGGTTTTAGTTAAATGTCGGTTGTTCTTCAGTGGCAGTACAAAGAGCATCAATTCAGCGGCGAGATACTACTTTTCAGGATTTCATATTCTTTGAATATTATGTTAAATTGTTCTATGATTTCTTAAATATTTACAACAAAAAGTGTTGTATTCCATCATTTTTAAACACTTCTGCTATTTATTGTCACATCGGAAACGAGCCAATTCATCTTTTCCAAAGAGCATTTCAAATTATTAAAGAATTTTAAAGTAATTATTTTAAATTAATTAACGAAAAGTAATTTATAACACGTAAATAGAGTAATTATTGTATTAGTTTCCCAAAGTAAGGTCGCGGGCCACATAAAAAGTTGGAAATCACTGGTTCAATACATAAAACATCAAGAACTCGTATTAAGAGTTGTTGCACCTCGTGTCCTGTCCTGACGTAATAGGCAGTCTCCGGTTGCGTTGTATTCTTATACCATGTGGGCTGTAACAGTAAGTCCTGTCACAGTGTTAGGTAAGGTAAACATGTGCTCAGCCTCGGTCGTTGCCGACATTGTCGATTGGCTCGTATTTGCACGGACGGTATGAATGCATACAAGGATTTAGAATAGGTGGTGTGGCAAAGATCTGCGTCTCCAATTGGTTAGGTAAGATATTGAATGAACTGGGAACACATACTGGATGACAAAGGGAAGTGCTTTCCAGTAATGGAGAAAGAGTTCTAGAAATAGATAAGCCGTTTGGGGGGTCCAAAGTCAAACTGAAACCACAGCAAACAGGCTAAGGAAAGGATAGATTTACCCAAACACATCTAACCTACGTGACAGTTTCCAAATAGACTTGACGTTCGCATATTCTTGGCGTTTCTCGACTAATTTGGATTTTTCTCGTTAACACGAACGTCTCGTGTGACCCTGCCGGGGTACAGCGGGCGGTCATAACCAAAATTGTCTCCACTAATATTGTATGTAATCAAGTATTTAAAGACATGTATCAGTACATTTGTTAAGGGTATTTGCGTTGTTAACTTGTCGGCTTTAATTATTCATTTTGTATAATTCGTACTGGATAATTGTATAACTTGGAGAACGAATGTAATATCAGTCATGTAATTTTTTTAATTATTAACAACTAAAGAGGGTTGTTTACTGGGAATGTAAAAGATTTATTTCTTCCGCTTAAAAATTAGTATTTTTCATCTCAGCTTACTGTTTCATCACAGCTGGACACACACACACACACACACACACACACACACACACACACACACACACACACACACACACACACACACACACACACACACACACACACACACACACACACACACACACACACACACACACACACACACACACACACACACACACACACACACACACACACACACACATTTCAATATAAACAGGAGTGGACTGTTTGTGGAATTGTATTAATGTCATATTAAGTTTAATTTATATCCTGTGTGACTGTAACTAATTAGTAACTGAAACCTCCCAAACCTCAAATCATGACTGGACAACGGTGTATTTTATTATATATACCTATTATACTTGTAGCTCTAATATAGGTACATCTGTATTACAGTGTCAGTTAGGCATCAGTTTTGGGTGCTAGAAAAGTGGGTGTTTATTGACAGGTTTTAAATATCAGCTTTGTAAATAATTTTTCAAAGTACAATATTAAATCATCATTGCTTTATTTACGCTTCCTACAAAAAAAAAGTAAACGCGATTTTCAGGTGACAGATTACAATTTATGGCATACCATAATGAAATTACAATGTAATAATATTAAAATTTATGGTTAAATTGTGTGTCATTGTGGGTGCAATCAAAACAACGTGTCGAATCACTGTTTGAATTGGATTGCCATCGCAGGTAAGAACTAATTTAGCCTGTTTCGCCCATTTCCCCCGTCACAATATGATTTCAGACCAACAATAACGATTGCCTCCTTTGTTTAAATACAACCCCCCCCCGACGTAGCCATTAGAATCGTCGAAAAGCCAATAACTATTCGTGGGAGACTCATAAACCTAAGGAATAAAAACTGGTGCAAAGTAAAAGTGTAAAAGTGTTTCAAGATACGTTTCGACTATTAATTTTTTTAAATCAATTTGGTTGTAATCGATTAAAAATTGTATTGCTAAATGTATATATATATATATATATACAAATTATATATATATATATATATAGCAACTATACAAATTAAAACTGCATAGATAGGTTACATTGAAATTATTACAAAAGCGTCTGTATCTGGAGGTAGGAAAATTTTATTAAATTATAACATTAAAATTTACTATTGTCTTATTACTTTATAATATAAAACTGTTTATTAAAAAAGTGTCTTTCAATAAATGAGTCTATTGGTTTGTTTTACAAATATGTTACTTGTGCGTTGAATTCCAACTGTTTGCGTAGACTACCGACGCTCAGCACTCTGCTCGTACTCTGCGGGTTCTTGATGACTACTACGCTGAAATATCTACGTCGCGGCTTACACACGCACTGCGATATGGAACTGTTACTGTTTATAACTTGACTTCACTTAATCTCATGGATCAAAACTGGGTAAAAATAGATCGTGTATTCAGCTTACACAAATTCCGGCTTCTTGAAGTGTTCTCGCGTAAACTCTCAGATTATCTCGGTAGATAATCTGCCCTAGTCCGGAAAATCTTTCACTTGACGCGAAAAGCACTAGAGTAATGATCTATTTAAAATTATTTGAGTTTATACAGTGGCAATGGTTACGAAGAACTCGAACCGTGAACCAACTCTTAAGTCTTAACGAAATCGACTTGTCTTGTCACGAAAATCTCGTGACAGTGAGTACGTTGTTCTATGACGAGACTTTAGAAGAAAACTAAGCGATGTGCTCTCTGCAAAGCCCCGACCAAATAATTTTTAGATCTTATGAATGGTGGAAACTCTAGCAACGTCAGAGATGAGAACACAGATAGACCGAACTCAAGTTAAAACTCTGTCCAATTCTGCAAAGGCCTGTCTAGATTTAATTTACACATTTTATTACTTTCTAGGAGATAACGAGGATAAGAGAAGACCGATTTCATTAAAAAACCATATAAAAATTATAGTTGTGGAGAATTGAGTATATGGAAAATGTAGCTTATAACCATGAGAATACTCTGTCCAAGTTTCAGAACGAAATGTTAATATTTATGGAATATTTCCGATTATAGTACCAAGCCACGTATTTGATAATCAAATTAGTAACGTATATCTTACCTAATTGATGACAATAGTTATTTTAAAAACTGATTGTATGCATACTTTAAGTAAAAATGTTATAGGCCCTAAGTGCCGCGTAAGTTCCGATTAAGGTACATAAACCCTTTAAGCTTACTCGATAAAAATTGTACGCATAATACACTAATTTAGTAGTAACAACAGTTGTTCGCGGTAAAAGTATATAACCGTGCTTGTGAGAAACATCTACACTCCCGAAAGCGACCCTGAGGCCGGACAGATTAGCCTTGTTCTTTCTTTGTAAAGTAGTCATAAGTTTCGAACCAAGCTATGTTCAAAAAAGCATGTTATGTCAAAATGTTCACAATTTTATTCTCTTTTATGTCATGTGAAATATATGTGTGTAAGTTTGCGGGTTCGCGTGTGATTTACATTTTATTTAATAACTTTCGTTGAAAATTAACATTTCAAATTAGTAGTGTATGATCTTACCGTCTGTGACTTACAGCAAAATGTATTTTGATGTTAAAATTTACATGTTTCGGTACCTTGTCCCATCATCAGAATTTAAAATCTTCTCCTTACCCCATCGTGCGATGGCATAGTTGTCGAATATTTCCAAAAATATTAATCCACATTATAAATAAGACAAAATAAGAACACACATACAAATGGCGCGCACAACGGTTTCAAGGTGTACACCGTACGGCGACAGACCGCGCACTGGTTCATATCTAACTCGTATCATAACAGATATCGCAAAACACTATCGTACAGGATGTTTGATTTAAAAGGCAGCTGATCATTCAAAACATGTGGCTTGGTATCGGCATTATTATATGCTTTATATATTTCAAATTCTTAGAGGGCGATCATATAACGCCCTATATTGCAAATGTGAAGGGGTTTTAGGTTAGTATTAAAGCCAGTATAGTTGTGATTCTCCGCGATAAGATGCTTAGCAAATTTAGATCTGATGTCTTCTAAGTTGTGAAAGTATGTAGGTGGCTTATGTTCAGCGAATCTTTTTAGAAAATTTCGGCCCGTTTGGCCCACATAGAAGTCATCACAATCATCACATACCAATTTATAAATCCCTGTTTTAGTTTCAAGGGCTGTTGGTTCACGAACACGAAGATTATTTAAAATGTTGTTTGTAGTTTTATAAGTGATAATAATATTATTAGTCTTATTTAAAATTGAAGTTAGAATTCTAGGCATAAAGGCCGTGTATGGTGTTTGGAGTTTCATGGAGCCGAGATCATGGAGTTTCAATATTTATGGATAGATGATTTTATGCAAACAAATTCCCTACGAGGACGCACAAAGACAGGTCATGAAAGGAACTCGTATTTCTGGATATTTAAGGTATGTAACCTGAAAAAAAAAACTTATACTTGAAGGTAAACTGAGTATACACAAGTTGATGGTACGACCAGTGTTGACTTACGGAGCTGACACGCGGGTTGACACTAGTAGAACAAAAGGAACGTTAAAGGCGATGGAAATGTGTACATTGGGGATGAACGAGACGTAATAGAATAAGGAATAGTGGCATGAGATGGCAGTGTCAAGTAGAGAATTTAGTCAAATTTGTTGGAAGGTGAAAAAGAGGGAATGGAATGACCATTGTGATGGAATAGTTAATAAAAATATTGAGAGATTATAGACTGTTAGGAGACTCTATCGAATCTCCTTAATGCGTGAAGAAAAACAGGTGAATAAGCCTATATGGAAGAAGAAGAAGAAGAAGAAGAAGAAGAAGTAACTAAAATATTTCTCCATTTTATTTATAAAGCGGGAACTGAAGCAAGTGTCAACTGGAAGTAGGTATTCTACATTCTCTTCTACCTAAATGCTAATGCAGACACTTTTTGTCCCCTCTTCGCTCTTTCTTCGTGATGCCGGTGTCTCATTTTTAACTGAATTTTGTTATTTTTGCTATTTTAATTTACGAATATTTTAGATAACACAGAGAGAGATGTAGTAAAATGGACGTAGATGAGTTGTCGGGTTAGGTGAACGACAGATGCGAGATCTCAGTTTTAGCAACCATTTGGCATTCGTCTGTCTACAGTTAGGGCTATGTCACACAACAACTTTTGGATGTTCAGTATTAAGTTAAAGAGGATTTTACCCGAAATCTGAATATAGTGTTCACATTTTGAAATTTCAAAATTTTAGACACCAGGGCCCAAAAAAACGTTTTAAATTTGAAAAAGTGACTGCTTCTTCAAAATTTATTAATCACAAAGATTACGAAACCCCTGATTATTCTACTATTTTCTTTAGTAAAATTATAATTTTAATGCAGATAATCGTTCCTTACTTTGTTTACTGTTCTGAGATCAATAAACGCTAAAAGTCCCCTGATTTTTACTATGATAACTGTGATTACTGTGATTACTTTGAGTACTGTGATTACTGTGATTATTGTGATTACTGTGATTACTGTCATTACTTTGATTACTGTGATTACGTGATTACTTTTATTCCTTTTATTACTGTGATTACGTGATTACTTTTATTACTGTGATTACTTTGATTACTGTGATTCCTTTGATTACTGTGATTCCTTTGATTACTGTGATTACTGTAGAATAGAATAGGTCTAACGCTCTACCTCTAACGGTACCTCTAACGCTTTTAGTAATGCATTACAGTACAGAATACAGGTTGCTGTAATTATATAACAATATATTATAAATGAATTTGTACTAAAAACCTTTATTTTTGTAAAGATAAATAATGTTTTATAATTACGATCTATTATTATCCGAAATATCGATTATCTGAACGGGCCCTCGTCCCGAGAGATTCGGATAATCTATGCTCTACTGTAATTCAAGTAAGGGAGCTATAGTGTTGGAATACTGTGGTAAGAATAGCTTATAATATCCCGTGAATCCTAGGAAAACTCTACTGTCTTTTATCTTTGTAGGCGTTGGGAAATTAGCGATACTTTTTATTTTTTCAGGGTCAGTACGCATGCCTTTTTCTGATATAATGTGGCATAAAAATTTGATTTTAGACCTCCCGAATGCTTATACTCTTTACTACATTACACTTATAATTTGAATGTTCATTGAAATGTATATATTATGAAAACTACACAATTAGCTATTCATCTATCTAGCCAAGTGGCGCGCTTAAACGCCCTCTCCAAATATGTCCGTGTAATATACCTTAATACGTCCGTGTATATACTAAATATACCTTAGAGATATTTAGTTTGGTATAGATATGTTATGTGATCTGCACTTTAAGTTGCTTTCTTAGGCAGTTTTTAGTGACAATGTAGAAGGTACCCCTGTAGTTGATAGTGACCTGTCGTTCGTTCTGATTTTAGGCTACTGAAACTACTGTTATGCGTAAGCATGATATTCTGTTGTCAACAAACTTTAGCCTACGAATTGGCAACGTTATCTGTTGGGATGTTCTGTAGCTTGACCGTTTTAATCGTAAAACTAGTATTTGTTTCCCTACATATTAATCGCGGTTTTAAAATTCTAAGGTTATATGAAATGTTAAGCCGCGGAATCAATTTTGGTGGAATAATCACAATGAAACCAAATGAAACAGCATTGATGAGGCATAAAATACCACAAAATAGAAAGTCGAATAGATGTAGGCTATATTCACGCGCGCGCGCGCGCACGCACAATACCATGATATAATTACAGCTAACGAAAACATTTAGACCACCATTTTTCCAGGAAAAAGGACAATGTACATCGGATCGGAAGATCTGTACGTCCGTAGTAAGCAGATCTGTCTGATTTGAGGTTTGTCCCAGATATTGTCCTGCAAAAAGGACAATTGTAGATGCAGATAAACGTCCAGCAGTGTACCATGCACTTAACATTCGACAAACTTTCAAAAAATTTAAATATTGTTATAATTTCAACTTATAAAATATGCAATTTTGAATAGTTATTTCAAAATATTTCTTTTGTGTGTTTATAATATTAAAGTGTAAATAAATGAATAAGTGTCAGTTCCTAGACTAATGAACTGTCGTATTTGGGTGAAGATTGCGTCCTACAGTTGATAGGCCCTGCATGTTTCTGCGTCCATAGTCTGCAGATCTGTCTGATCTCAGAGTTGTTCCAGGTATTGTCCAGGTATTTGAATTTTAGGAAACAGACGTAGATTAAAGATTTTACTGCCTACTGCAAAAGTGAAGTGTCTCTATCTTATGTGGATATCTTCCAATATCGCGGAAAGCGCTACATGTTAACTAGGCTTATTTACATCGGTTTGACTGCTTGCACAAAGTTATGATCGTACTTGGTTTGCACGCTTGCACTGTAACCTCTCTAGCCCATCATGTAGAGCGATTCACACTGCGTAGAATAATACAAAGAGCGGAGACGAGACGATACTCTGAACGAGGGCAAGCGTTGACTGCACAAGCCGGCACACAATTTTCATAGCACATAGCCGGGCTGCGCGCGCAACGCACACACCGCCGCTTCCCTCACACCGTCGCACAAGGTCCGCTCCGCTGCCACTGCTCACGTTACGTTACAATTACGAAAAACCTTCTAGAATTTTTTTGTAACCGCCGGCATCGAACCGGCACACCCCCACCCCGAAAGGGCAACCCGGTTGCCCCACAAAACTCGGGAAAGTACCCTGCAGTGTACTCCCAACTGAAAAATCCGGTGGACATCGTGGGTAAGGTGGCCCGATGGCACTTGCTCTCAGGAGAACAGAGGCTCAGAAGGGAAAACGAAAGAGACGAAAGAAGACGTGTAGAGTGTAAGTGTGCGGTTGTTGCACGCTGACCTGATCAGGGCCAGCCCACAGCAAAGAGGGACAGAGAAGAAAGACAAAAGAAAAGTTCGGGAGCTCCCTGAGTTCCGACCTCCTGAGGCTCGTCCACCCAAGCCAGAACACGATAGCCACCTAAACAGGGCATCTGCCCATGGAATTACGGGATGACTCCCTAACACTATTCCCCATTTTACACACTACCATACTGTACGGGCCAAGGGGAAAGAGGGGCGATGACCGTCCCCATGATGCGGTGGTCCCCGCTGGGACCTAACGGAAAACCATGTCAACTGTGACTATGGCACCCTTCCCAATATATATATATATATATATTGTGTTTTACAAGTGTGCTCCAAGGGCATGCGGTAGACGACGTGCGGTACGAGGAGCAAGATCGACCCCGCGCCGCACATCGCCCACGCTCCACTCTCTCTAACTCCTTTTTTTTGCTTTTTCTAGTTTTTTTTTCTCTAGGTAAGGTTAGGAAAATTGGAAGGTGGATGGTCAAGGATGATTAAACGTTCATAGACTAGGACTGAAGGTACGGACCTGGCTCCCTCCGGATATAAGGACGATAGGAGAAAACCAGCGCTCGCGCAGGCAGGGGCGCATCCCTGAAGTAAACGATTCCCACTGGGACTGTGAGAAACATCTACCCGCTACCATACCATTCTCAATACCGCCCCCGGAGCACACCCTCTTACAATAGACAACGTCCTCACTCACACAGAGACCGCCACCGTTCCCCCCCTTTCTCTCAGCCCGTTTACCCTTTTCTACACAATTTCAATTTGGAGATATGTGTAGTAATCTCTTTAGCATCACCACCTGGCTCATCCAACCGCGCCGTCACCGGTGACGTAAACCCGAGGATACGGTACGGCCCCGACCAACGATAGCATAATTTGGCGGCTCTTTTATCGGCAGCCGAGCTGATCGGGTGGCTCTGGCAGTAGACCAAATCTCCTACCTTAAAGGGATTTGGAATACGCCCCTGATTATACCGAGCACGGACGCGCTCGTGCGCACGGAGCAAATTCTTCCGGGCCTCTTTCCACCTATCTGCCGTCCTAATGTCTGGGTTACTAGGCAGAAGATCGTCAATATTCCATAAGTTGGCCAAGGGAAGCGTAGGCGAGAAACCAAACATAACTTCAAAAGGAACGGCCTTATGACTGTCATGCAGGGCCGTATTGAAAGCTAGTTGTAACCACTTTAAGTTCTGGTCCCAGGTAGTCTGTTGCTCAGCGTGATAGGCAATAAGTGCGGACCG
Organism: Magicicada septendecula; assembly: GCA_034769895.1. NCBI lineage: Eukaryota > Metazoa > Arthropoda > Insecta > Hemiptera > Cicadidae > Magicicada > Magicicada septendecula. Next base: position 225,606,927 of record CM068376.1, on the reverse strand, counting down.
TAGATTTCTATTGAACCTCTCCGCATGGGACGGCTGCGGGTAATACGGGGAAGTGGTTACATGCTTAATGCCATTGGCGAAGCACATTCGCCGAAAGTCGCCAGAAATAAATTGTGGACCATTGTCCGAGACAATGATGGCCGGAAGACCGAAGTGCTGAAATACATGACTCTGGAGCGCGTTTATGGTCAATCGAGCAGTTGCCTGCCGTAAGGGCAGTAGCCAGGCAAACTTCGAAAAAGCATCCACACAGACAAGTAGGTAAGCATTACCTGACTTGCTACGCGGGAAGGGTCCCACGTAGTCGATGAATAGCTTCTCCATCGGTCTGCTCGCCACATCAGATGACAACAGCCCCAACTTTGTGTTTTGGGCAGGCTTGCTTAAGCCACAGAGATGACATGCCTTCACCCGAGTTGCTATGTCCCTATCCATGCCCTTCCAGATGAAGTTTTTCCTAATACTGGAAATGGTCTTCGAAATTCCCTTATGTCCACCTACCGGGGAATTGTGATAGTAGCTGAAGACCATGGGCACAAGTTTGCTAGGCAGCACTATCTTCGGGGCCCGTCCTTTCTTCTCTCTGCAACATAGGACGCCCCTGGACAAGAAGTAGGGGACCTGCACGTTACCCTCTTTTAGATTTTGGATGATCGGACCCAACTCTTCATCATTTAACTGATGGGGCAACACATCAGTAAAAGCTAACGGAAAGTCCAGTAGAACAGAACAGGGTTGCTCCGGCTGGGCTTCGCTGGGCTGGGAGAACATACGGGACAAAGCATCTGCAACCACATTTTGAGTTCCCCGAATGTGTTGCACCTTAAATTTAAAGGATGAGATTTTAACCACCCATCGTCCAATCTTACCCAGCTGCCGGGGATGAGCGAGAAGCCAAGAGAGAGCCTGGTTGTCGGTCTCGAGCAGGAACTCAGCGTGTTCCAGAAAACGCCTGAACTTATCTAGAGCGTATACCACAGCCAAACACTCTAGCTCATACACTGAAGACTTCCGTTCTTGTTGGGTCAAAGTTCTAGAAATGAAGGCCACAGGCTGCCTAGCACCATCAACCACTTGGGACAGAACCGCCCCGAGCGCCACCGAACTCGCGTCCGTCTGTAAGATAAACTGTCTCGAGAAGTCTGGCATTCTCAGTACTGGGGGGGAAATAATGGCTTCCTTCAGAGTCTCGAAAGCCTTCTGTTGCTTTTCCCCCCATACAAATTTGGCGCCCTTCTTCCGGAGTTCATTCAGAGGTGCCGCAATCTCCGCCGCGTTTGGGATGAAACGCCGATAGAAATTGACCATCCCCACAAATCTCGCGATGCCTTTGGCATCCTTTGGTGGGGGAAAGTCCCTGATCCCCTGTGTTCGCTCAGGATCCACAGTGACACCTCTATGGGAAATCAGGTGGCCCAGAAAAGAAATTTGTGTCTGGGCAAACTTCACCTTTTCAGGATTGACAGTGAGGCCGGCACCCCTCAACCTGCACATCACCTCCTCAAGATGACTCAAATGTTCCTCATACCCCTTGCTGTACACCAGCAAGTCATCAAGATAATTAAAAACGTACTTGAACTTGACATCGTGAAAAACGGTGTCAAGCAAACGGGTGAGTGTTTGGGCCCGCACCGCTAGACCCATAGGAACCCTAGTATACTGATAGAGGTTCCACGGAACACAGAATGCCGTGTAGGGCCTACTTTCTTTCGTCAAGGGAATCTGGTGATATGCAGAGTTGAGGTCAATGATGGTAAAATACCTCGCCTCACTGAACCAATCGAACGCGGAATGAAGGTCAGGAAGTGGGACCGAATCTACCTCGATGTTAGCGTTCAGCTTGCGGTAGTCGATGACCATCCTGTGCTTACCTCCAGGCTTGGGCACTAGGAACGCTGGACTGGCATAACTGGATTGAGAAGGTTCAATCACCCCTTGATCTAATAATTCTTGAACCTTCTCCCTCAAGATGTTCATCTTCGGAGGGGCAAACTTATAAGGGTGGGAGCGCACCACCTTGGAGTCCGTTAGGCGGATCTTATACTCCAAGAGATGTGTGAGCCCAAGGGCCGGAGTTAATACAGTGGGGAAACGCTCACACAACTGATCTAAAGCGGACCGCTGGGACTGGGAGAGGTGGTCTCTAGACGTGTCGGGGCACTTAACCTCTTGGATATCTTGCCTGGTCCCCTGATATCCAAGGAACGGGATTACAACTCCCCGATTGAATTTAAAATAACATTGGTGCTCTTGGATGTCAATAACGAGACCACTTTTGCAGATGAAATCGGCACCAATAATGCATTCAACTCCCAGAGCCGGAGAAACCAGAAAGCTCCACACCCAAGAAAATCCCTCGATTTTAAACTTGAATGAAACTACCCGGGAAATGGGCAGAATTTCCTGGGATGCCGTCCAGCACACTACGGAAGACTTTTCTGACCGTTTAATTAAACCCTGTCGCTCAAGGTCCTCGCACACTTTAGATGAAATGATGGATCTTGCTGATCCGGAGTCAACTAATGCTCTGAGTTGACTCTTCTTCAACTCCAACAGCAAGAAGGGGCATACGGAAGTGGGTCTAGAGATGGTTTGGAGGACCTTGCTACCCAAAGACTTGGGACCTACAACTGGCCTGGAGGCGCGTACCTTAGAAGACCCGCGACAGGTAGGGGAAGACCTCCGACATATCTTCCCCTCATTGAGCCTTTTCTGAATGACCTTGGGCGCCCTGGGGAGGGACGTTGGACTCGACCCAACCCCGGTACAAAATCGTCTGACGTGGCCCAACCTACCACACTTAAAACAAGTCACATTAGGCGAACGACGGCGCCTCTCGCTACAAGAGTTTGTAATACTATTTTCATTACCGCATGAGGATGGAACAATTCGCCCCCCATGCCTCTCGTGTCTTAACTTATCATGGGTCACGTGCTCACGGGACTCGTCAATCACCTGGATCGTTTTAGAAAACACACATAGCCGTTCGAGGTCCGCAAAACAACGTGGACGGTCCGCGAACACCAAACGGGATCTCTCTTGGGGCGTCACCCCTTCTAAAATTCTTCCAACGACATCCTTCTCGGGCAACCCTAACCTCAAAACCCGAGCACATTTACGGATATCCTGCACAAAATCCCCCAACGCCTCTCCGTTGGCCTGTGCACGATAGAACCGGCTAAGTTCGAAACGCCAACGTCGCCGACGGGGTATGAAAGAGTCCAACACCTCCCCATGGAGAGAGTCGATACTGCCACCACGACGCAGAGTGCGGGTGACCAGCTCAGCCAATAAACCCCGGCAGTACGGATATATAACAGACAAGAGGACCTCATCGGACAGCCCCGGAAAATCCGCCAACTCCAGGACGATGTCCAGAAAAACCAACAATTTGCCCTCATCTTCTCCATCCACTACCGGAAGTCTCTGGAGGATGCCGGAAATAGGATTGGGTAGTCCTTGATACCCTACCCCCGCCAGAATCACACAATACACTGAACACAAAACATAACCCACAAAAGCATATTTACAAGAAACGGAAAAACTCAAGTACTGTCCTTCCTTTGAGTAGACCCCCGGGTTCTCTAGCGCTGCGGAAACCTGGCCTATTCGGAACCATGCACTCCACCACGGAAGGAGACAAGAGACAAGCAAGAATACAACACACATAACAGCAAACAGCAACTCGACCCACACGCCGTACCAACACATAAATCACAACAAGCAACTAACCATCAACTACAAGTTCTAATTCGGAAATGCAGAATCATTCGACATCAACCGGACACAAATCGGTTCCGGTACCGATTTCCGATCGGGCCATACCGCATCCTATCAATATACCACGTTAAATACCGACCCTAATGAACATTCCATATTCCAGGCCACGCTTGCGACTCCCCGGCTGTACAAGCTATCACACAGGCGTATTTTTTTTTTAAACACCATTAACCGCCTCAGTGGTGCGACCCGACTCACAAATTAAACAACTTATAACTAGCCTACACGGGCCTACATCAACTAAGTTACAATAATTGCATTAATATTTCCGAGTCTGCAAGCCCCGTCACACACCAGGACCCAAGGGTTCAGGCCTAGAATGAACCACGCTCCGGCTACCATTTGTAACCTCTCTAGCCCATCATGTAGAGCGATTCACACTGCGTAGAATAATACAAAGAGCGGAGACGAGACGATACTCTGAACGAGGGCAAGCGTTGACTGCACAAGCCGGCACACAATTTTCATAGCACATAGCCGGGCTGCGCGCGTAACGCACACACCGCCGCTCCCCTCACACCGTCGCACAAGGTCCGCTCCGCTGCCACTGCTCACGTTACGTTACAATTACGAAAACCCTTCTAGAATTTTTTTGTAACCGCCGGCATCGAACCGGCACAGCACGTCTTGCTCTGATTGTATATGATTCAATTGTTGATATACGAGGTTTGAAAAACCAATCATTTCATCCAGAGAACACGTGATGCCAATTTGAAAGTGTCGATGCGAACTGCTCTCTCTCTCTCTCTCTCTCTCTCTCTCTCTCTCTCTCTCTCTCTCTCTCTCTCTCTCTCTCTCTCTCTCTCTCAGTCCCTCGCCTCTCCCTTACAGCTAAGATCGACTGTAGACTTAATTTCTGGTCTTCCATTTCACCTCAAATACCTTCCTTGGATATGTACGTTGAAATGTTTTACACAAGCAGAGTTTGCGAACAAAGTTTTTCGTCTCCGAAAAACCAGACAAATTTCATGACATATTTTATGCCCGTAAAACGTTTGTATATAAAAAACCCATGCTAATAGTTACTTAACCTTCAAAGGAATGCTGTTGTTATAATAATAATGGCTCCCATGTATACCACCGATGTAGCTTAGGAGTAGGCAGTGTAGGCTGCCTAATGTGAGCCGTACGGCATAAAAGGAAGGCAGTGTGGCCAGCACTACTCTTCACCCGCCCATTATTATCCCCAGGATGTTATCCCAGGTACTCATTTTCAACATGCTGTTGTTATATGCCTCCTGGTGGTCTAGTGGCTAGCGCGGGCGCTTGATGCGCTCGTGGTCCCGGGTTCAATTCCTGGCGGAGGCTCCGTACGGCGTGCACTCAGCGTCGTGAGGCCGAACTGAGTAGGCGCTGAGATAACAGCGCCGCCTCCTGGCTGTGAATATCGCAACTAGCGGCTGGTGGCGCGTTGTACTAGCCATGCAACCGTCACATTGCACACAACAGCCGCGCGGTACGCCTTGGTCCTTTCAGGGACTGTTGTTGAGCGGGAGGGGGAGGTTGTTATATGGGTCTTTAAAATACTTACACTTTGGTATAGGTCCCATTTCGAAAATCCTCTGCACTTTAAGAATTATTCCATAGTCTAAATATTATTTTTATTATCTTGAAAAAATAAACACCATTTTTACACACATTTAGTCTATGCGATGACTATTGTCATCATGGAACACATTATGTATTTATAGTTATTCTAACAGCTTTAAAAATACTTAAATTTAAGAAGTTTAGAAGTTCCTTATCAACTATTATACAATATCCTGACATGCAACTCAACATATATTCTTATTACGCACAGAAGGATTTCTATTTTGTAGGGGATTTACAAACGTAAAAGCTTAAGAGGCTTTTTTCTAAGTACATCAAAGTAAATAAATTAGCTTGACAACGGGAAATAGATTAGTGTTCTTAATATCCCAAAATGGGTCTGACACGATAAATATGAGAAATTGTGGATGTCTTCATAAACTTGACAGGGAACTTGCCAGTAACAAGTCATCTTACCAGGCAGTATTTAGAAGCACAATACTAGACACTCTAGACATAAAAGTGTTAAGAATTAATAAGAGTTACTTTGTCGCGTCTGAAGATACAAAGGAAGCAAGGATTCAAAGAACATTAACAAAACATCATTTTCATTATGAAACGACTGCTTCATCTTAAAAAATTGTTGTCTGACACAGCATTTATTTATTAAATAATATTTCTTTGTGAGTACTTATCTTTGTAAAACTCGTTACCGCTAATATTTTATCTTTATTTAACCTTTATTGCTGTTCCTATAATTATTTTATAATTTGAAATTATAATGTCTGTCACCGTAGCCACTTTATAAGAATAATTATCACCAGAAATTTTATTATCGTCGTCATCATATTAAGCCGTGGTTGCAATTGTTGGCTCGCACAGATTTTTCTAGAATGTAATAATAGCGGAAGTATCGCTTACTTTTAAATTTGTATTTTGGAAAAATCTAAGCACATGTTATGCTTCCGACTTCAGCCCATTACTTAGTGCTTTATCATAAATATAAAATAAAAATGTCAGGTTTTTATATAGAACTGGAAAATAGCTACAAAGTGAAGCAGGTTTCTAGGAATTTGCGATAAATCTTTTATTTACACAAAACTTTGACGTAGAAATGGTGTGAAGGAAAAATCGAGCGCTCTATGCTCAAATGTAATTATTGAATATAATCAGTAATAGGTTGAAGTCAGAAATAAAAATATGAAATGCAAATATGAAAGATAACACAATTGTTTAAAATCCTATAGTTTCTTGGAAATGATATTCGCTTAATGTATTTCATTACTGGGAGCGCCCACGCTTTTATTATTAGCGATCTAAATATAAGGCGAATGTGTATTTAAGAAGATTTACTTCATATTAATTTTAAATATATTAAAGTACTAATTTTGTTCCTATTTAGTTCATAAATTATTTAATTTAATTTAAGTAAAAACGTTTAGAAAAATCTTTTATTTATTTTTATATTTGATACTTTTTCTTTATGATTTTCTGTTTTAAATAATTTTTTTTAATTACAAAATCATTATTTAACTTTTAAAACGAACATTGACTGCTGTAATTCAATTACGTACGTGGTCTTCAACTATTCAATTTAGACTGATTTATCGGATTCTTTCCATTTCCGTTAACGCGTTGTTGATACGTGGCTTTTCCCAGTGACCTTTGTGCAGTTTTGTTCTTCAATTTTAAGCCCTTCTAACGACCTAACTCCGCTAAAGACGACGTATGCTTGTCCTTCTACGAATAGTTTTCGTCCTAGACATGTGTCTTTATGATCTACAATCTACTGCCTTTCATCTTGTGCACTGTTTAGGCCCATGACACAGCCATAGACAGAATTCTTATTTCAGCAATGATATAACTGTATTTTGCAGAAAAATATTTTGATGTTGGTTGAATAATGTGAAGGCCAAAGTTTGTATAACTGCAAAGTGAAGTACAATGTATTCTCTATTAACTTTATATTTAGATAGAACTAGGAAGTGGGCGTGTAACTTGAATTTTGTTTAGATAACTTTATCATTATAGTATAAAATAAGTTACTCAGCCACTGTTCTTATCTATTTATGTACTTCATATAAACACTGTTATTCCTTGGGCTTATGTATAAAATGTGTGTTTTAAAATGATTCAACTAATTTAATCTTTACTTGTTTGCTATTCATTGTTAGAATAATACATTACATCTATAAAATTGTTCCTTCCCTCACTCCTTCTTCATACTACTACAATTCTTGATTAATTCTATCTGTATATATATAAGTTATTTAATTAATTTTATATTGAAATATTTAATTTGTATATAACTGTTGATGTATAAACATAAGTTGCTAATTTCATATTTATACCACTATAAATGTACACAAATATGCATTAATAAATCTATTTCTATATTATATTCTGTTGACCATATATTTTTGACATTTATCACTACGTCATAACAGCATACGCCATCTGAATCGTAGTAATCAACTGCAGTATAGATCTACCACATAAAATTATACAAATATGGAATGGGATAAAGTCTCTAATTTCAGTTACCTGGGTTGCACTATTAGTATTGGGGAATGACACAGGCCGAGATATCACTACAAAAATATCGAGGTTTCAGATGTGTGGTGTCATACTACCACACGTATGACAAGGAAAGACAAACTTAACAAACAGGTGAACGTTGAGGAAAAAGACAAGGAAAGAGACAAAGCTTAAATTTTTATAAAACAATGACAGTGCGTGTTTTTTTCTATATGCATGTGAAACTTGGGTCGCTACAAAGAATGGTTACAGCATCTGGACAAAATGGAGGATGGACGACTACCTAAGATTGTGTTTCGATATAGACCCTTTGGTACAAGAGATGTACGAAGACAGAGAGCGAGCTGGAGAGATACTCTGTGAATACGAAACAGGTAAAATGCCTACTCCGTGAGGTGCAGAAGAAGAAGAAGAAGAATGGAAGGGGAGTGTTAGAATATACAACAGAGGTTTCATCTCTTGAGCAGCTGCGTCGGTTCATACTGCAGAATTCGGTGTTCAGTGTATACTATTATTGTAAATAGTTATTTATGAACTGTGTCTATCTATCTAAGCAATAAACTCTCTGCTTTGGAACCACTTTGTCCACTTATGCGTGAGTGCGTTTGTGGTAGTGTAAAGTGTATCTGGGTACGGCATAAACAACCATTCACTAAGTATACTACATTTTCTATTCGGAAACTGCCCCGGTCGATTTTGCTCACTTGCTGCACTAGTATGGAGATTTGTTCATCTCTACGTTCACCAATTCTTAAGCATTGAGAATACCAATAAAGACTATGCTTCCTTGTTGTCGCATATTCTCTGTTAAATCCAACTTAAAAAGCGTGTGAGGACTACACTTAAACTCAGGAAGCTTCCGGCGGGTCGCATCACAAGCAACGTAAAATTAAAAAAGGCAGTATTTAATTGTAAATAAGTAAACAAAGTAAATTTACACATTTAACATATCTTACTACTTATCTTTAATTGCACAATCTTTATTATGTCAGTATAATAATGAAGATATAAGAAAGATATTAAACATTTTATGTTTACAAGAAATCTTCAATAAGAAAAAACTGAGAATCCGTCTTCTGCAGCCACTAAAGCAGGAATGTCCACACCGAGCTGACACTTTGGTAATCTCAGTAGTTGAAGCATAGAAGAATCTATGAGGCGACATCTGCTATGATTCTAGATTAACTTCATCATGGAGAGAACGATTTCACATATATACTCCTAAACATTGGAGTCATTTTCTGTCCCAAATTTCTCAGACTTGGAAATCGTTCGTCAGGCAGCTGATTAAAAATATTTCTTTCTAGTATCTTTAGGCCACTTTTCTTGCCTGATCCGCAGGAAGAAATCGGTTTGTAAATCACAGAACTATAATCGAATGCCAGTTGGTTGTTTTTCATTAACAGTACCAAAACAGTTTTAAGTAGCGAGATATAATTTTTCAGCATTTAAAATTCTTAAAGCTTATGATTCAAATTTGTCTATAAGTTCTTGCATACTTACCAAAATTTGAATTAAATATTTCATCATTTGTGAGCTCTTCTGCTATTTGTCGACAAACATTGTCTCATATTTTGTTGCTCAAAGTTATCAATGTGCAGTGTGGTAGAATGCTCGGAGCCTTCCCACTTGGGATACCCCTTACCAACAGGATTATCTTACAATATTTAATATCCCACTTGCGATCACCGTAAAAGCATAACAATAGTCCGAAACATTAAACCACAACTGCACAGTTTTGTTTCACAAAACGTTTAAACAATTTTGTATTCAATTTGTGACTATAGTGTCACAGATAACTTATTTAAAAGATGGCTGTGATGGATTCTAGACATTTGAGTTTGAATTTAGCTAACGGACATTTTCCATCACAGAAAAATATATAAGTGCTACGTTTCGGCCACCCAAACAATCGGCTGCCGTCTTCAGACTAATTATTACTAACACATGTAAAAAAAGCAATAATACTATACCAACAAGTGACAGAGATTCAAAAAATGAATAATAACAAAACTTAACATAATATATAATCATAAGATAAAACAATCCAAATGAATAGGCCTATTTACTGTGAAAAAACACACTACACTCAAAAGCACAAGCACAATGCACACTAACACTTACATACCATCAAGATTAACAAAACACTTACGACAGTTATGTATGAGTGTTAATAATAAATAGTATTTTATACACGAATATATTTTTTTATTTATTTGTATAAGTATTTCGACAGTTTTTTGTACTGTCATCTTCAGATATAAGTCATAATCACATTAAAAGCGCGCGCGTGTATTGTGGTAAAAATTATAATTTTGTTAATGTATTTAGTAATTTAGTAAAAAATGCATTGAATGAAATAAAGAAATATAAAAACATGAACACAATCAAAACATAACAAAAATTATTGGAAACGTAACAAGAATTAGTAAAAGTTGAGTAAATATAAATTCAAAAACAATAAAACCAAAAGAATTGTAAAATGACACGACATTACAGTTGTTATTGTAGGCGATATCAGTTTTAAAATTGGTTGAGTATTTGTGCAGAGAAAAATGTAATTTTACTATTTTCATTCATCTTTCATTAAAGAAATGTAACTTCGGCAACTTCAGATATAAACAGATAATCCCCCTCATTTGTGTGTTCGCAAGTGGGACGTACTCACATATGTCAAAAATAAATTACGTGCCCGAAGTGTTCGCAAGTGAAACTAGTTGCAAGTGTTCGCAACTGGGAGGGCACTGATTGCTCACTTCTCTCCAGTGTGCGTTAAGAACTCAGTGAGTGAGTCTTTTTTGTGTGACGAATTTTAGTCTGAAAACACTTAAACGTAACTTAGAATAACAGATATGGCTAATTATGAATCAAGGGCAAAAAATCGGTCAAGTGTGCCTGTTTTATCTAGCCGAAGGATGGAATGAAATAGACTGGATCTTGTAAAATAATGAAGAGAAAAGAGGACTAGAGCAAATATACGTGCCATTAAACAAATAAAAGTAAAATCTACTGTTTATTAATGGATAGTGAAACATTTTTTCATAGGTTTCTGCTGCAAAAAGTTATCAGTCAAAATAATATTTTATTATAAATTTACTTATTCGATGTATATAGAGTAATTAATAAATTGATTTTCGAAGATAAGGTCGCGGGACGCATGCGTAAATAACTACAAACGCCATAAATGTGTTACCGTGATCAATTATGACTGTATATCCTTACCAAACGGTGCTTGTTACATATTATTACGGGAAAATATCATCATATAAATTATAATATTTTCAGACAGTGTTGTCCGAAAATATCATAAAAGTATATTGTCATGCATGGTGAAAATTTCAGCTCACTAGCTTATTAAGAATTTAGTGAAAAATTGAATTCAAAATTTTTACCATATTGAACGACAGACAAATGAAGCTAAATAAAAGCATATATAAATAATGATAATAATCAAGATTATTCTTCATGTTTCAGATTTTATAGTTAGTAAGTTTATAGCTATAGCCTGTAATTCGTATCATACAAGGAAGAAAAATCTCTGTGGTACGTAAAATCTCATAGCACCATTTCTAATTAACTTATAATTAAGGACGAATATAATAAATGTAATAACTGACAAATTGTAAACTAAACTAACCTGTAAATGTTTTATATCTTGTAGAAAATAAATTTTTAAATTTTTTTGTACTGGTCGGTGAGTCGGGAACAATGGGATACAATTTATAGAACTGCACACAAAAATACGGGGCACAAGAAAGCAGAACTTGAAGATGGAAGCTGCGGGAAATTAAAATCTGCTATCAGTCTCTCGGTATCAAGTGGAGTATATCGGGCTACACAGAACGTTATCAAACATTCCTCCACCTCTGTGGTTAAAGCAGAGAATGGTGATTTCAGAGATGACTACCTCTCAAAGTAATTTTTGTAAAATTCACAATATTAATTGATGACTCGTTGGGAACTTCGTGAAACATATTATTACAAAGGGTTTTTAAAAATATATAAACACTTGGTATGTTTCACAGTTTTTTTATTTAACTCTGACAGCTGTTTCGACTTTTTAAGCCATTGTCAAAGAGCTGAGTGAACACTAAACAGAGGATGTAGGCTAAGGGTGGTTGACATCTGTTTATGGCGTGTATCGGAATATGTGTGGGTGTGAAGATGGGAAGGGAGTTGCAGGAGCTAAGGGAAGGTCAAGTGTCTGTAAAAACTAAATATAATCTGAATGCAAAATATATAATTAACTAAACTAAATAACAGCTTTTAATAAAGGGGATACACAGAATTCAGTTTGTTCATTTGTTAAATTTTTGTTATTTTTTATTGCTTTTTTAATTTCTAGAATTTCTAACAAATCCATTTTTTCCCTTTTTGTATGTTGTGCAGTGCTATTATGTTTTTTGTTTCTATGAAGTGATTGTGTTGTAAGCAATGATCTCCAAAACCTGTATTGGCTGTATTGGTTAAAATCGCCTTCTTATTTTCAGAAATGCGATGTTTCAGAGCACGGCCACATTGTCCGATATAAATAGCATCGCATTCTGCACAGTCCGATAAATATATCGGACAATGTGGCCGTGCTCTGAAACAAAAGCGATCACTCAGCTCTTTGACAATGGCTTAAGAAGTCGAAACAGATGTCAGAGTTAAATGAAAAACTGTGAAACGTACCAAGTGTTTATATATTTTTAAAAAAACCTTTTGTAAAATTGTTTTAACAGTAAATGCGACTACGACAATAGCGATATATAGAGTGATTCAAAATTGCACGGCAATCCCTTTGAAGCTGATTCTATAGCTAAAAATAAGAAAACAAGTTCATATAAACGTAGGTCCGAAAATGGTTCGTTAGCAAGTTACGGCTCGCGAAACTGTTCGCCCTGATTTCTGCTCCCACGGTGAAATAACGCCATACTGAAATTCTTGGGGTATAAAATGAAGGGTTTTGGTGGTTTCTTATCGCTTTTGCAGAATTCAGCTCGGCGAATCCATGCTAGCCGTGCACGTCTTATAGCATCAGGATTATTCTTAACAGTAGCTCCAGATTCTATTATGCGATGTCTCAATTCTTCTTGCGTGCCAATACGAGCGGAATAAAATAACGACTTCATCCAACCCCAAAGGAAACAATCTGCTGGCGTGAGATCAGGAAATCGAAGTGGAGCTTCCGCATTTTGGTCTATTTTGATTTTAGTTCAAGTCAAATTTCTCAAATTTTTACTTATTTTTAATAAACATTATACACATAAAGTTTCTCATAATTAAATTCTTTACAAAGTTAGTTAGACATTTTTATTTGTTTATTGGGAAATTAACGAAGTTATTTTATCCTAAATGTAAAAATGTGCGTTTTTCGACTCAAATTTTTGATGTTTTACACAGTTTTTCTCAGAAACTAATTGAGGCAGAGCTCTGGGACCTCTTTCATTCAATTTGTCAGATCAAAAGCCACAAAAAACCACCAAACTTACCTTTTACTTTATACCTCAAGAATTTCAGTATGGCGGCATTTTACCGTGGGAGCAGAAATCAGGGCGAACTGGTTCGCGAGCCGTAACTCGCTAACGAACCGTTTTCAGATCTATGTTTATAAGGACTTTTCTTCTTATTTTTAGATATAGATTCAGCTTCCTAACGATTGCCGTACAATTTTGAATCACCCTGTATACTGCCTTAATTTGGTAGAAATTGTGGTATAATTTATACGTACGAATTCTATTTAAGAATAGTTCCTATTCACGCGGTGATGAATTCGTCATGGCGACGAATGATATTGTTATATTTATTTGCAATTGAACTGAAGAGATTCGAAAACGCTCCAGGCCTTCGTGCAATGTTAAATGTAAGACGTCTGTTCCACCACACTACCAAAAAGTAATACGAAGCTGATTTTCCCTGTAGTTTATTACATGTTTTTAACATTTTTTCAATAATATTTTATTATTTTAGCATTATGTTCAGTTACTAATTTCTCTACTCTCAAAATGTTCTTTAAATTTTTCCTTTATATTTAACAATGACGGTGCGTCATGATTGTTTTGATGAAGTATGGTGACACTAATGATGATGATAGTAATATAATATTGTTCGCGACGTGTCAAGATCAATGGAAGATGATGGTAATAAACATTAGTTAAAAAAATGTTTATTATGTCTATACGTTGATATGTCAAATATTATGAGTTGTTGCCTTACTTCAATAACAACCGAAGCTGTTTTTGTGCCAAATGTAAGCGGTTTACGTCTTCCATGGAAGATTTCTCTATTATTTACGTCGCTGTTCGGTGGAGATAGCCTCCACATAAACGCACACTTAGTGCACAGTGCACACACGTGCGCGCGCGCCCTCGAGCGCCCTGCCTCTCTCACTCTCACTCTCTCTCTCTCTCTCTCTCTCTCCCCCTCTTCCTCTCTACCGCTCTCTCATAATAAACAGGAATGCATTTTTTTGGCATTATACTAACGTCATATTGGGTAGGGTACACTTGTGTGGATCTGACTAGTTATTACTGAATCAAGTTGAACGTAAAATCATGACTGACAATTATGACATGTGTCAACTGTGCAACTGTGGCCACATATAGTACAATATGTACTGTTTCGTTGCATTGGGAAACAATGTTTAGTACTAAAGGAATTGGGTGTTTAAGGACACGTTTCGAATGTCAGTTTTACGATTCATTTTGCAAAGTCCAATATTATATCGTCATTTCTTTAATTGTGTTTCCTGAAAAAAAAATTGACGTGATATAAAATGTATGCACAAACGTGAGAGTGAGGAGGAGCGACGAGTTGATTTTGTACGGCATTAATTTGATTCCCATTGCAGGCAAGAATTATCTGGTTTGATTCAGTCAAACTGTCAGTGTGGTTCAAACGAGATGTTAATCACATCTCTGCACTTAGCCATTCACACTTTGCGTTAAACGTAGGATACTCAAACTGAAGGTCCAAAACCTGGCGCAAACTGAACATGCAAATTATGTTGCGATGAGTTTAGACAGGTAAACCTTTGTGAATTCTGTAATAATTAATAAGTAGGAGTAATAAAATTTTGATGATATAAGTGTGAAAACTGTAGATTGAATACCCACCCATCCGTGCCAAGGCTCTCTCTCCGATCATGACTGATCTCTGCTCCGAATCTGTGATCAGATATTTCCTTAAGGATATATGGGCTCTACATTTAGCTTATTTATTCACAGTTTTCTAGACCGCAATGTCACTCACCTGGTTAGAAATCACACTGAAGTACCGATTTCTTGAATGTTAATCCCTTGGAGGTTCAACAACGAACCTATAGTCTATTATGTCAGGCGTGACAAAGGGCCTCTCTGCCGATTTTGAGTCAGTGTCCATGTAATGTTTTGATTCCTTTTGCTATGAATTCCTAAAAGGTTCTAGAACAAAGTTAAGGAAAACTTTTGACCCACTGTCACCCCTAAAGGGTTGAAAACTACCCCTAAATGGTTGAAAATATGAAACGATGCATTTCGAAGCCCTGAAATTAGGTACTTATAGGTTTTTGGGAGTGCTGATAACGATTCTGACGTCCAAAATTAAATTCGACGCAAAGAGTAGTTTTTAAAGGGTTGAAGCAGACTATAATGATGGTTGTAAGTATTAAACTTCGCGATATCATATCGCGAGTACCTATAGGTTTTTGGGGGTGCTGATTATGATTTTGACGTCAAGGAATACATCCGACGTCAGTCGATAGTGGCAGTTTAAAGCAGTATATACTACACCATATCAATTATAACGTTCAGAAAACCTTATATGACGAAAAAATGTATTTTCTTGTATAAAAAGTTGTACGTTTGCGATATTAGGCTTTGGAATGACTGATTTCTTGGAATAACTATGTTTCCATCAATCTGTAGTAATGGCGAACAGCTGCGCTACACCCACGAATTGGCAACGTTGTCTCTATGATGTATTTTGTGGATTGACCGGTTTCTTCGTAAAGCTGGTATTTACTTGCCTGCGTCCTAATTACGGTTTGTAATTAAGATCTGTAAAATATTAAATAACTAAATAAATTTTCACTGCAATAATCTTAATGCAGTTAGACTAAACAACCGTGGTACGGTGTAAAAATCTAAAACAAGTTAAAGTATGATAATTAATGTTATATTATCTATTAATGTAATTAGTCTTAAATTGAGTAAGTAATGTCCCCTCCAATTTCCCAGTGTCTCTCGTGATTCAACTTCACGGTTAAAACCTGTGATTCGCTTAAATTATTAAGAGAGACGTAAATTTTTATGTCTCACTTAGACGTCCCACTCTCCTCTGTCAGCACTCTTCAGTTATTATTTCCAGTTTCCAGCCTGTTTGCACCTGATACTGCTGATCTTCCTCTTGGACTCTTCCTCAGTATTTTACGTATTGTTACGTTTTTTATTATCGCTTCGGGTGTTCTCAGTGAGTGTATGAACCTCCCTGACTTCTGTGCTTTTATATGCTCATATTATAATTTTTGTCAAGCATTTCTGCTTCTTGATTATTCATCCACCTGTGCTCTCCGCTAGGATCCCTTGGAGTTATCATTTTCCTTAATATTTTTTTTCAAACCTCCTTAGTTTATCGCCATCGATAAACCCTGTACAACTCACGTTTTCTCGACTACTGATATTTCGCTTTCTCAGTTCTGTCGATTCCAGTGCTTCATTCTCAATATTTTTTGTATACTTTCTGAAAATTCTTTACTTTTTTTCATTCACGACTGCTACAAGCTACTTCTCGTACATCTGTTCCCCTTTTTTTTTTGTCTAACACATCTTACATCTCGTCTTCTGTAAAGTACAACTGAAGATAACATCCCAAAATCTACCACGGTCTCAAAATTCAATAAAGCTAAAAAAAAAAAATAATTATATTCAACTGTTCTTGCTAGTGGAACTTAAACAATAATAGATATAATTGTTGTTAAACTGATAGGTCTTCATTGTTGAGTCTATAGTCGTAATCAACTTGATAACATTTTCGTTGCTTTAATTGTGATACGAAATTGTACGAAATTAGTTGAAGCTTATAATTTTATACATACTAAAATAAAAAAGCAAAACATGTAAACGAGTCAAAGTTCCTTATCTACTCCGACGTCTTTAAATTTTAAAATTGGTACTCAAGTCATATATATATATATTTCTTTACGAAGTTCATTCGGGTGCATTCCACTCCTACAAATCCTGTAATTTCAGTAATCCATTATGATGCTTAGTATTACTTTTCGTAAATCTTCACTCATTACGCCTACATCCTGGCTTTTGTGGGATTTTGTTCCTAACTCGGTCTTTATTATTATTTATGTGTTTCATATTTACGGAAGTGATTACCCGTGTTTTTACTTGGGGTCCTGGGTATCAACTTCCTCCTTGTCGTTACTACCTGTAAGCACGCGAATCGGTTTCAATACTCCTCTGCTTGCTGAGTATTTCTTCAACGCATTCAGTTGTTACCGTTCTCTTCCCAGTTAGCTTTAAACTCTTCCTTTTTGTTATTGTAATTTTTGTCGTTCTTATTATTATTATCATTTCCTGCTATTCCTTTGTGTTATTTAGCCTCACTATTGCTATTAGTTTTCAGGCCACTGATTATCCTGCCATTCTATGGGAAATGAAAAGTTTATATTTTGGATTCCTCGTGACATTATAGCATTACACACATTCTGTCGGAATAGCATGGCTAACGTATAAACTATTTCCGATTTAGTGAAACTTTGAAGTAAATGCTTCACTATATCATGGTAACAGTTCCGGGTGTACATTTCCCGAATTTTAGCCATACGTGTACATACAGTAGACTGTGTACATTCCACTAATGTTACTCAAAACATTTTTTAGATTCATTGAACGTTTCGATACGAATTACTTAGTATAGACCTAATCATGTAGCAGTGGCTGGCTGAACCACATAAATGACGGGCTACCCTTAAAAATATCTCCCGGTCGGATAGGCAGTCCCCGACGGTGTATGTTCTGCTCGCATTGGCATCGGGTTGTCTCTAAAATTACTTAGAATTTCATTTGTTGACGTAATACGTCTCCGTTTTACTGTATACCTGTATGCATAATACGGTTCGATTTTCCTTTAATTGTTGCATTCGCACTGCCAAGTGTTGTTGTTCGTTATCATATTATTTTGTGGTCTACCACTGTTAGTGCAAGTGAGGTAATTCGTATTTCATTATCGTAAATTTTTACTTATGTAATTTAGTCTAATACGTCTATAAGCGCCTCTGATTTTACCTAGCTTCAGTCATTTCGTAACGCAAAACATGTGTTTCTTGCAAAACGTGCCGTCTGTTTAACCGTTTTTGTTATTCGCCGGTGTTAATCAAGTGCGGCAGTTTTAAATTTACTGCTAAAAATTCTGATGAATTAATTTTCGCCTTTTTCCTGTTTTGGTTTGTATTTGCTTTTGCGTTTGTCGTCTGTCACTAACGTTCACTTTTGTGTTTTTCTTGAGTACAAAAAATTAAAAAAAAAATCATATTCGCGTTATTTTGTTCATCTGTAAATGTCTGGACGTTTTATTAGATTACAGCAGAAATCGGTCAACTATATTATTTGCTTAATTTATTTCTATTTGATGAAAGTGTAAGTATTAGTACTATTTTTAGTAGCCTATGTGTAACTGTTATCGTACATACGATTGTAGGTTGTCTATTTTACATGTTGCTGGAAAGCGTTCTTGGACTGTGTAGTTACAGTAACCATAACAACAAGAAAACAAAACCGGAGTGCGAAAACAAAACCGGAGTTAATAATATGCTTTCGTTTAGTTGTGGTTATGACAACAACGTGTAACTTGTTTGTCGTGTTTATAACTATGTTACCGGGTTGACAGCTCCACTGTAATATCCATAACAATAGAAGGGTTTAATGAAGAAAGTTGTGTTAGTGGTTAAAATCACTAACAGAATTATCACTGTTGCACACCACTATAGAAAAATTATTCCGATTAGCGCTTTCAAGCTTCTCAGCTCATCGTCAGATCGGAATATCGGAAAATTAAAAAGTTAAAGATAGAGGACGGATACATAAGATTAAGAATTAAATTGCATAGGACTAATTGGATGTTTTTAAAATAAGGGTGAGTGACCGCGCCCATAAGTGTGAATGAGAAAGGCGGTGCAAAGCTAGGTTTAAAAGGAATGCACACACACACACACACACACACACACACACACACACACACACACACACACACACACACACACACACACACACACACACACACACACACACACACACACACACACACACACACACACACACACACACACACACACACACACACACACACACACACACACACACACACACACACACACACACACACACACACACACACACACACACACACACACACACACAAGGAATGTGCTAGAAAAATATGTAACTGTTCAGACGGGGGTGACAGGGCTCGGAGGTTGGGAAGGGACATTTGAATTATAGCTTGTTGTGTATTGACAGTGGTGTGGTGGGTGTGTGTGTGTGTGTGTGTGTGTGAAGGGTTTGGTCTTACGTCTGCTTGTTAATTAATTCCGATCTGACGATGACCTAAGAAGCTTGAAAGCTCTATTCGGCATAATTTTTCTATAGTGGTGTGCAACAGTGATAATATTCTGTTTGTAATAGAAGGGTTATTTACAAGTACTGAAAGTAGGCCTACATAATTTTAATGAACTTCCTATTCAAAATACATTTTTCAAGCTTCTATAAGACTGTGAGAAAACGCCAGAACAAAGAAACTCTCAAGTGTAATTGAAAACCAAACACATGCGCTGTTACACTTGATCTGATAAATTACAGAACGTAAGATTAATAGAAAAAAAACTGGAATATTCCATCAGCGAAAATAGTTAGAGATCTCCTCATGGGAACCTATGTGTCATCAAGTATGGTTTTACAGGTGTGGAAATATTGGACGCAAAATACCTATCCCTTCTTACCTTCCTAAGAACCAGTCAACAAATAAATGAAATATGGAGAGAAACCCAAAAGTGAAGGGAGTTAATAAATAAGAGTTGCAGAAGCATGGGAGAGTTCTGAGAAGAGTTCAAGATAAAAGGACGAGCGAGTCAAGTCTCGTGGTGTTAGCAACATGGACCGCAACAAAAACAGACTGTAAGCAAAATCATTTAATTATTTGAAGTTAAAAAAGGGGGTTACTCTCTTATAAAATTAAATCCTAAATAATATACAAGTAAAAAATGTTAAGTAAATAAAAAAATAATGGTAATATAAATGTTAAGCAATAAAAAAACATAATGAAAGAATACTGGAGAAAAAGAAAAAAACAAATAATAAAGAATTGACATTGGCATGTAGTCCTCAGATGGCCGATTACAAATAGAAAAAAAACATTACGGTAGAAATTAGGTTTAAGAAGTTTATACAATTTTCAAAATCTTACTTATTTTATTATTATTCATAAAATTCTATTTCTATTTTCTAAAAAAAGGTTACTATTTTGTTAAGTTTAGAGCAAATGAATAATTAAAAGAAATCCTCTCAAAGCGAAGCGAAGTTATTTGAAAACCCCAAACCACCATACTCTTACATTTCTCGCCACGTACGCAATCATATTTTAAATCATCATTAGCATTATCGTCATCGTTATTACTAGCTCATTATCATGATGATAATTATATAACTGTCGTGTGCACGGGCGTAAACATTCGAACATTCCTAAATATCGGACAAGGAGGAAGAAGTTCTAAAGGGCAGGACGTAGATTGTTGATTCTTGTTTGGGGGGGGGGGCGGTGTAAGTCAGTAAAAAGTTCAAGGTTGTATTGTTTGTGACCATGACACTTGGGAAGGAAAGTTCCCCGTTCCCCTGCACGCACTACTGAACACTAAGCTGTGATACCAAAACTTCTGACCAACCTCTCAACCCCGGTACAAACCAACCAATGTAGTTTTTCGTAAATAGTAAAATTAAAGCTGTTTTAAATATCCCTCAGATTAAATGGTGATGCTTACTTATAAAATTAAGTAATGGTGTTTGTAAAAACTGTTTAATACTGTGCGACGTTCTCCAGCTACTTTTTTTGTGTTACAAATGGAAACCGCTGACTCTAACGTATTGGCGTAGTACAAAACGAACTAACTCGAATAGTAACGGAGCCAAATAGTAATGAAATAAACCAAATAGCGAGATAATTGCTCTTTTCCTTAATTGCCTATTGGATCATGACAACTCATTAGGCCTAAATAAGAACGCGATGTGTAAGGAGCTAAAGATAACCCTTTCAAAACATTATTGTTGCTTGTATACGAACTGAGCAAACTCTGGCGGCACAGGTTCTTAATGTGTCTTTGGTTTAATGTGTTTGCGACCTGAATAAAGTAAGTTATTTTGTAGCGATGTAGTTGAACCCTTTATTTAGTGCAACGTGTGCTTAGTGTTGTTTGTCTTCTGCAATTTAGTAATTTTAATATCTTCAGTGAAGATTGTCGTTTATCATTGAGGGTGCATAATGTTTTATTGAATATGTTAGAAAGATTGTCTACGTAGGCGATTTTTATAAAATGTCTTAACAAAACTCTTGTTAGTCTTACTGTCTGTTGAATCAATTTAAGATTGCAATTCAAATTACGTTACGACTTTCCGTGCTACCTCTTCTAAACAGTATTGGTAATCAGTTAAAAACTACTTCTCTGTGGCGTCACAGTTCGGAGTTGAACCTTAGACTCCATAATCATCCGCCTCCATTTTTCCCTGTCTTTGGCGATTGATGTCCATCGTTTTATTTTAGTTAAATTATCAGCATCTCTTGCCATTGCGCCAATCCAGCGATGCTTGGGTCTTCCGACAGGCTTTGTATCCTCGATTTGACTAAATAGTGCTTTCCTAGGAATTCGGTTGTCTTCCATCCTAATGATGTGTCCTGCCCATTGCAATCTATGCAGTCAGATGGTGGTGGGCAGATCATTGTCTTTATACAGCTTGTATAGTTCCTCATTCCGACGTATTATCCGTATCCCATTGACTGGACATGAATTGGTCCATATATTCTCCTCAAAATTATCCTTTCAAAGGTATTGACTATGTTAGCGGCTCGTTTATTCAGAATCCAAGTCCCGCTGCTATATGTTATTACCTGTCAAAGCTTAACTTTATATAATGTGATTTTGGACTGATGGTGGATATTCCTTGTCTTGAATACAGTTGTCAACGAAGCATAGGTATGCTCTATTAGCGGCCTGTATCATTTTCCTTAATTCATGTATTTCTTCATTATCTTCTGCAATCCAACATCCCAAATATTTAAACCGATTAACTATTTCTAGGTTTAGTGGTTCGATTTCAAACTGTTCAGATTACGTGGTTTTCCTTCGAGTGGTAACCATAACCTTTGTTTTATCTGTATTCACCTACAATCCTATCTTTTCTGCTTCCCCTTTGAGTTCCTGGAAATCTTCCTTGGGATCTCGCCATAATATTAATAAAAATATAATAAAAAAATAAAAAACTACTTATGTGGTTTAAAATTGTTTGTGAACTCAGTGTACCGAGTGTTGTTATGTATAATTGCAAACACTGTTTGACATTGTTTTTATTTCCACATACAATGCCGCCAGTTGCCAGTTTAGCAAAAAATAAGGGTTTTATTTACCCTATGTCAAACACGATCTGTTGCTTATCTCACCTCGTTGGTACTGTATCGTCATATTTCAACAGCATGCCATTAATAAGTAACGATTAAGATAATTTCACCATGGGGAAGACGGGGGAAGATGGGGTAGCTAACTGTAACCATTTGGAAAAGGGGTAAACAAATTGTAAAAAATATTTTTGAGAACATTTAGTTTATTTAGTTATTAATCTACAAAATTCTACAAAAAACATTAAAAATGTTAAAAATTAAATGATACATATAATTTTTATTTAAAAAAAGCATTTGTCCCGTCTTACCCCACATGCGGGGTATGACGGGGTATCTATTTTATTTTGATAATAATTTTAATTTTAAGAGCTAATTTTGGTAAATAACTTCTAAATTTTAATATTACCAACTTATATTAAAAATCTGTAATATTATAGTTTATTATTATCATTCAAAACGTTAAACATTCTCAATCTAGGGCCTATTTGGGTCAAACTATAACTATGTCATTACTGTGACACTTTCAAATAAAAAAAGTTTCTGAACAACTTTACTAAAAAAACGTTACAACTTCACTAAACAACTTTACGAAAGTTATAATTACTAATAACGTTAACGCAACCTAACATAATAGAACTAAAAGCCTTTCTGAATTAAGTTTGTTATAAAAAAAGCCTAGGTTGAGCAATAGAAATAAGGCCTACTTATTTGCCTTTTGATTCACTTAAACACAAACATGAATGGCCTCGTCAACCTCGCTGTCGATACCAACGCAGGAGTTATGGCACCACCGCCCACAAACACTGCATCTTCTGAATCCACCATTCTTCTGAAAAGTCACAACAATAAAGGCACTGTTCGTCATCTGCTTCACTATCACTAGACGTGGGATAAGTCATTGGAGCATGAAGGTGTCCTAAGGAGATGGGAAGACTTCTTCATTTTGTTCTTGGCTAGAGGGTTTTTCGAGGCATCTTTTTTGAGTAGACACCTCCAAGAAAAGTGTTCGTCCGAGCGAATCTTTCTTCTTCTGTTCTTCAATCAGTTCAGTTTTTTATGGTGATTCTGTCAATGCAACTGTTTTTCCACGTCTTTTTGGAGGGTTTTCTTTTACATTTATTATCCACTTTTGGAACAGCCAAAACATTTTCAGGTTGAAGCTCGAAGAAGCGGGCGTTTTTTTTAGGTGCTTGTGAAACTTCAGAAGTTCTACATGCGGTCGCAGTTGATTGACCCCCATCGTATGGCTGTGTTGATGCACTTCTACTTGCATCATCTACCTGTGCTTCTGTTTCTGGATCCGGCTGAACGTCAGTAGTTAAAGATGGGAGGAAATCATTCTCTTGAAACACATTCCTGTCAATAGGCCAAACTCCACTTTTCTTGAATCCATTTACTGCTGTGCTGATGGTGGCCGAACGAATAAAAGCTTTCCCAAATAAAATTGAGATCTGATTCAAGGTGAAAACGTTTCCAGGGTTTGTGCGAAGCAACGTTTTTACTTCATCTTCACAAAACTTACTCAGAGGCCTCATAAACGCCACGTCCAGTGGTTGGAGACGATGTGAACAATGTGGTGGGAAACACAGCAAGATAACACCTTTTCTCGTTCTAAATCTATCAGTTATAGTTTTTTGTGTGAGTTTTGTGACCATCCACTATAAGTAGAATTGGCTTTTCCTTTGAAGCTCCTGTAAATTCAACAAATCTTTGGAACCATTTCAAAAAGAGTTCTTTAATCATCCACCTTGTTTCTTGCACTTCTGCCCAAACACCTGGAGGAAGTCCAGTCTCAAACTCCTGTTGCATCCGTTTCCTAGGATATATTAACATTGGCGGGACGTAGCACCCCGAAGCTGAAACACAAATCTCTGCGGTCACTGTCTGACCTCTTTCTGCTGAAGTAACTACTCCGACTTGCCTATATCCTCTCAAAGCCAAAACTCTAGTGTGACCTTTGGAATTGACAATGAGGCCGGTTTCGTCACCATTAAATATTCTGTCCCCAGTCAGTTTGGTTTTGTCGACTTGACAAGCCAGAAGATTAAAAAACTTGTCGACAGAAACTTTATAAAACCCATAACTAGTGCTACTGATTTTGCCTCTGGGTTCCTTATCGCTAAAGTGGGGTTTCAAGCTAAAAAACCTTTTACGCAATCTCTTCCAGCAGAGCCGTATTGAGTATTGAAAGGTTACTTAGTGTTATTTCGCTCATCTAGTTGGAAAGCGAGTTGACAGAGTTCTTTGATTGTCAGGTCAAAAAGTTGCCCTTCCATACTAGTTAAATAACTCGACAGTTCAACCTCTTGTTCCGCAGTGAACACACTAGATACAGGTCCTAACATCTTTTCCACAGTGTAGTCAGGGTTGGCACCTTTTTTTGGCACATGTCGCTCGAAAGTCGTCTGCGGCACGTTGAGCTGACGAGACGCTTTGAAGTAACCCATTTGCCCCTCTATAACAGCATTGACAGCAACTTGTGGTAGTCCTCTGATATTTGCGCACCATCTGAAAAAAAATATGTTGGGCTTAGAAAAATGTTTGCACACAGCAAACTCTACAGCTGTAATAATACATGATTACATCAGTTGTGTGGAAGACAGCAATGAGGAAAAAACATTGCAGTTAGTGAAAATTAAGTGTATTAGATTGTTGAACAAGTGGGGGCAAGACGGGGTACTAACCCGTGTTGCCCCCAAACACACTTTTAGGTTATGTCATGGCAAGACAAAAACCTTTCAGTAAAAATAAGAACCAAACCCAGCGTTTTGTAGTCAAAAGGACGTGCTGTAAGGTGGTATGAATAATATTTCACCTACTGTCAACTTTAAACGTGTATTAGTGCAAGCAAACTACTAAAATATTGCAAAACACCATGAAAATGATACGTACCTTGCGATGCGTGCAGAACACGGCGTGGGAATGAAGTCAGCCGCTGTCAAAACAAAGCCTAGTGGCTGCTCATAAAGTTCACAAAATCTCTTATAAGTAGCAGCACTCTGCAATGAAATACAGTATACTCATACCCCGTCTTACCCCGTTTCCACGTCTTGCCCCTGGTTCCCCTACTATCTCAATTTGTTGAAAGTGGAAACTGATTATTCGACCTCTTCTTTTCCCTAAGCTTTACGCATAATCATTTATTGTTAAATTTTATACAGAATTATTAATTGACTATTCTTTGAATTCTTTCACTTCATGAATCTCCTCAGTTCTTGTATTTCGTTATGGAGTGTGTCCTATCGGATCGGTCTAATGTCAGCTACCATCTTCTTTTAATCTCCATTTTTACCATATCTTCTTAATTAAAATTGATCTTTACTGTTATATGTGTATTATCTTCACCGATATTCCAAGAAATAATTTGAATTACCTCATTATTTGATTTATTTTTCGGTTTTATACGAGCTAACTCGCTACGCTCTTCGGACTCTCTGGACACTTTAGGTCTGTTAACGACCCTTTCGGTAACATTTACATTTTATTGGCAAATAAATAGCGGGTGATGTTTCCTAGACTTGTGACGACCGCACCATATATTGGGAGAAACATTTGTTAAAGATATCACTAATAACATGTGGTTGGTACAGTAAACGTGTTGTGGTTTTCAAGACGATTACAGTGCGAGTTTTCTAGAAAACTTTCTAGAACACATTAGGAGTTAAATCAGTAATTCATTTGACGTGTTTGAATCAAAATATATTTAACTAAGCTACTCTTCAGGTCATACATCAAATTACACATTTACAAAACGTAATAGTATAAAACTAAACTGTGTCAGGAGAAACTGAAGCAGGGGAAGTTATGACTCATTTGCGTATGTAATCAGACCTTACAGCGAAGGATCACACGGATTGATTTTTAATTTTTAGCTATTTTATTTGTACCTTGAACCGTCTCATCTACTTGTATTGAAAATTTACTAATGAACCTGCACCAGCTTCCCCCTACACCTTACAATATTCTGACTCTACAACTTTCTTGAAGTACAACGTTGTGTTTTCTTTGATATTTTTGTATAACTAATTTAAATACACTATACAGTTTTCATATTTTTCTATTTTAGTTTTGAAAACAAAGGTCTACTAATCTAATGGTGGCACGGGTTCTTATTTTTTAATTGGTCACCATGAATATTTCTATTCTTTAAATAAACGTTACATAAAGTACAATATCGCTACCAATTATACTATTTTAGGTATAAACTAAGACACTTGGTAATTTGTAGTATTAGGTGTGACTGGTACGCGGTTACAGTATATGGCGTAACAACGTTTTACTCAAATGTGTCAATGGATTGTCAAAGTTTCTATAAGTTTTATCACGGCGGGAATGTAACTCCTTTTTTAAGGGAGGGTTCCCAGGTCCTTAGTTTGTGGTGTATTGTTGCATATATCTTTTAGCCGAAGCTGTGAGTATACTCCTTTCACTAGTAGTCCTGCTTCATTTGCTGACTTGACTGTCCCAGCAAAAGTGACGATTTTTTGTAAAAGTGAATCATTATTATTCAGCTGAAAATTATTAAAACGTACCTTCGAAGCGCTATGTCACAGACCAGGTTGTGTTTTTTGGTATTGCTGTGCACTGAAATTGAGGAAACCCGGACTAATGAGGAAACAAAGCAGTCAACTAATTTCTGTTCCATAATGAGCGATGTTTCGGATAGTTGTGATCGGATCCCGTGTGTTTTGGTGAGTGTTAATTAAGAAGCAAAGTTAGTTTACGTATGCAGAATTATATGCTGATTTTTTAGTTTTAATGTGATTTGTTTAAAACTTATTTCTGGGTACCAAAATCTACTGTGACGTATAAAATTCGAAGTCAGAATTTTAAAAATAAATATAAATGAGGGTATTTTTAACTTTTTGTTCTATAAATTTTCGGTATAGACCTACTCATGGCTATTGGGATGTGGATTGAGAGGCCCATAATTTAAAGGGGGCACATGTGTCCTTAGTTACGCCGCTGGTAAGATGTATTCTACAACTCTGTAGAATTTCTAATGTCTAAAGTATATGTTGTACTACCTGCATTTAATATTTAAATTAACCTACTTGGCCAGTTGCATAATTGTTGCAACAGATGACTAATTGCGATGTCTCCAAATTAAACTGAAATCACTGCATTGCCTATTCTCCTCACTTTACATCTACATTCAATATGTGGTATTACGTTGGACTCTTGTCGAGAACACAAAGTAGAAAGTGATGAGTAGAAAATATAAAAGTGTATGACGACATCCAGCACTTAGTTAAACATTACACAACTTAAAAACTTGATGTTAATGGGTTACTGGAATGCCATAACTAGAGAACGTAAAGTGGAAGAATTGTAGTGTTATGTGGACTTGGTAGACAAAATGAAAGACGACGCAGATTATTATACCTTTGAAAAAAATGTAAGCTGGTTGTAGCCAATGCATTATTTACCAACATACTGAGATGGAGATATACACGGATGCGTCCAGAAAACACTTGAAAATAACAGCTGAATTGTATAATGATAAGGCAGAAGTTTATAAATCACATTTTGAAATAGCAAACGTCTCACAGAATGCTACGATTAGTGCATGTGGGTACGCGGACCACAGAATGACTAATTTGGACTTAGTAATAGTCGGACATGATGATCGAGCACCAGAAACTACTCTTCTGATTTTGTATATCAAATGATTCAAGACGGTTTTTGCACAGGGCACTGAAACTATGACTAAGTCGTAGTACTACTGAGGAGTTACTTATTAAAACTGTATAAATATTTGCAAAACTATTTTTATAAATGGAATGTAAATAATTTCTTATTAGGATAACATAAATTAATAATTTTTTCAATACACTACACTATAATGTACTTACAACACTATAATTAAAATTGCTTATTATATTATTAACAAATTAAGTTCGTTTTTAGAAACTGACGTACCCTGATTTCATTTGTGCGTGCGCGTGCGCGCGCCCGTGTTGCGTCGTGGAAAGGAGAAGAGTGTAAAGGTTGAACAGTCGTATCGATTGCTTCTTGTACAAGAGTTCTGACGTTCTCAAATTAACTATCGTTTCATTCGCTTGCTCCTATAATTATAGGGTCAATGCCGTTGAGATTCGCCATTGTATTTTCCCTCACTCGGAATGGTTCACGTAGAATAAGATTTTTCTATCTTTCAGATATTACGTTTGTCTGTGCCTTCAACCGTCTCATCATCATGCATACGAAATCTGCTAATGAATCCGCCTGGCTCCCCTTCAAAATCTCTACCTGCCTGACAATATCAGCCCTATTCATTTCAACATTAAAATTTACTGTCTCTTGCAATATCTTTGTAACACCCATTTTAATACAACAATTTATATACTTATTGTTATTTCACATTTTCTTTTCACTTGTTTAATAAAAATACTAAATTTCGATTCTTCTCTATTACTTTCTTTCGAAGTGTCATTGTTTAACAACATTGATCGCTTTGGGTGTTTCGTTACTTCACAAAGTGCATAGAGGTATTTTAAAGCTATCGATTGTATCGATTGTATTGTAAAAAATTCGATTGGACAACTATATTTCGTTACGGAATCACTTTTTAATTTATTTCAAAATATTTTGTTAATTTTCTTGAAGATTTAACTTTTTTAAATCATTAGTTTTTGTTCCTTAGAAACGTATTTCTCAAGAAGAGAATCCTTTCGCCATTTAGCCTTCCCATAGATCCGCCATTAAGAAGGAGAAGCTTTATGAATGGTAGAACAAAAGCTAGTGGAATACGAAATTTTATGAAAACGTAAATAGGCTGGTCTCTCTCACATTCCAACAACATTTCCTGCAGGCAGTTTTAGTCTCTATGCTCACAGTTTTAGATTTCAAATACTCTTTCAGGAATTAAACTGAATGTTTCAGGTGACAAAAAACCGTGAAAAATAATCTATGAACTAACATAAAAACAGAAAAGGCAAGTTATTAAACTGCGAAACATAACATCTTCATTGGTCCTCTATTAACGTCCGATAGTTACGCTGTAACTGCAAGTATGTAAATACATTGACTTGCTTAGATTGACAACTGTTTTCCAATGTAATTTTCAACATTCTTTAAATGTGCGCATTTATGTGCAATGTTATTACCGTGATTACTGTGATTACCGTGAATACTGAGATACATTCAGATAACTCAGTTATTTAAATTACAAGAATTTTGTACATTTTAAGAAAGCCTTATAACAATGAAAGCTGCTAAGACAAAGATAAAATAAAGCAATTTTAGAATTAAGTTGGTCTAGGTTTACAATTTAAATACTCATTTGAAACTTGTAAAGCAAAACTAGAAAATTTTTGCCATTAAAAGAATTACATTCAAAATTATATTTCTACAAAGAACATAAATTTTAATTTTAAGTAAATCTTATGAACTTATTGCTGTGATAACTGTGATTACTGTGATTACCGTGATTACCGAGATTACCGAGATTACTGTGATTACTGTGATTACCGTGATTACCGTGATTACCGTGATTACTGTGATTACTGTGATTACCGTGATTACCGTGAATACCGTGAATACTGTGATTACTGTGATTACCGTCACAAATACGGCACACGGAGACGTCCTTTAAGAATAATCAAAACAGCCACATCGTCAAAATTCTTACTTACATTAGTACAAACCGCGTCTGATCTAGGAACCCCCCCCCCGTCTGTATAGAGGGTGTTGCTTTCACCCAATACAAGTATCAGGTAGTGTTCGGCGTACATCTGCCGCTATAATGTTTATACGCTCTGTCGCTTCTTAGCGGCCTGAAGAAGATTCCCGACGGAGAATCGAAACGTTGCCCATGTAATGACGTTTAACAGCAACCGACCACGGCCCAACAGGCCGGCTTTTAAGAAGTAACTTTGAATGTATTGTATTAAGCTTTTAATTACACGTTTATTAAACTAAATAATAAACGTCTGTAAACACTAAATATAATCTGAATGCAAAATATAAAATTAACTAAACTAAATAACAGCTTTTATTTACACGTTTATTAAACTAAATAATAAACGTCTGTTAAAAAAACACGTCTGTACAAACTAAATATAATCTGAATGCAAAATATTAAATTAACTAAACTAAATAACAGCTTTTAATTACACGTTTATTAAACTAAATAATAAACGTCTGTAAACACTAAATATAATCTGAATCCAAAATATAAAATTAACTAAACTAAATAACAGCTTTTAATTACACGTTTATTAAACTAAATAATAAACGTCTGTTAAAAAAACACGTCTGTAAAAACTAAATATAATCTGAATGCAAAATATAAAATTAACTAAACTAAATAACAGCTTTTATTTACACGTTTATTAAACTAAATAATAAACGTCTGTTAAAAAAACACGTCTGTACAAACTAAATATAATCTGAATGCAAAATATTAAATTAACTAAACTAAATAACAGCTTTTAATTACACGTTTATTAAACTAAATAATAAACGTCTGTAAACACTAAATATAATCTGAATGCAAAATATAAAATTAACTAAACTAAATAACAGCTTTTATTTACACGTTTATTAAACTAAATAATAAACGTCTGTAAAAAAACACGTCTGTAAAAACTAAGTATAATCTGAATGCAAAATATAAAATTAACTAAACTAAATAACAGCTTTTAATTACACGTTTATTATACTAAATAATAAACGTCTGTAAAAAAACACGTCTGTAAAAACTAAATATAATCTGAATGCAAAATATAAAATTAACTAAACTAAATAACAGCTTTTAATTACACGTTTATTAAAAGCTGTTATTTAGTTTAGTCAATTTTATATTTTGCATTCACATTATATTTAGTTTTTACAGACACTTGGCCTTCCCTCTTGCAACCCCCCCATCTCCATCTTCACACCTCACACATGTTCAGATACACGCCCTAAACAGATGTCAACCACACTTACATCCTCTGTTTAGTGTTCACTCAGCTCTTTGACAATGGCTTAAGGGGAGTTGAAGAGTCCTATATTGCCCATGTTAAATTGGCAGGTTTAGGTAAATTTTTCTCAGAAATGTTTTAAGCTAGAAGATTGAAATTTTGTATGCTTATTTACTCATATTATTTGTATTTGCTGTAATAAAATTATACTGATACCTAAAATAATAAAAACGTTATAAATTTTTACTTTTCAAATCTTTTTTTATTATAAACATTTATGACATATTTTTTTTATCAAACATTTCTTCACCTAATAAAATTATTTTACTACAGTAGCTTAAGACGATTAAGTATAATATGCAGTAAAAATTTCAACATACTATCTTTATTGGTTCATGAGATAAATATACCGTAGTTTAAAAAAAACAAGGTTTTCGGAAAATCAAGAAAAACAAAATAGTATACATTTTGTGCAATTTTTGTAAATTTACATACATTTAAGATGCACATGGATTGTAGTGGCTGTCTCTGTCTTCCTCAGTTTCAAGTCTTCTCCTTCTCTTGTTAATCCTTTCTTCCTTCGTCATTTCCTTTGCTGATAACTCTGCTTTACGCAACCGCTCTTGGTCAGCTTCTGGAGTGCTTTGAGTGTGTTTTCACCATAGTCCGTAAAGCCCAGAGGCTTTAACATTTCCAATCGTCCAATATATCCATCATTAAATGTAATTAAAGCATCATACGCCGCAACCTTCAATGTCTTTCTCCCAGCCAATACAGTTTTTGACACTCTGGTCCACAGTACATTATTGAACGACTCGTTCACGTTTTGCGTTTTGCCATGAAGGCACCTTTTCAGTAGATCTGGATTTGCCAGTGCTCTAAATTCTGGTTTTATGGCCTCCAATATAATATATACTATAATAGATGTAACAATATTTTGTATAAAATTAGTTAGGTATGATAATAAATGCAAGTGTTCGCCTAATTTCAAAAATGCCGAAAAACGGCTACAAAAACTGCGTGCAGCACAATTTTCTAAATTAAAGTACACACACTTTTTTACCCTACTGACCCTTCAACTCCCCTTAAGAAGTCGAAACAGCTGTCAGAGTTAAATAACAAAACTGTGAAACGTACCAAATGTTTATATACTTTCAAAAACCTTTGTATTAATATGTTTCACCAAGTTCCCCACGAGTCATCAATTAATATCGTTTAAAATAAGTGTTTAAAAAAAAGAAAAGTGGCCTAAAACACTATTGCTATATTGATTTTTTACACGTTTATTTCTCAACACAAAGAAGTTTTACTTAGTTGCAACGCCTGGCAACTATGTTCTGGGTGAAAGTAAAATATGTTTAATTCTACACACCTGCATCGTGCATACAGTTACATGAATTTGATGTGAAACTGAATTCGTCATCAGAAGCAACAAAAGAATTACAAGTTTTATTAAATATTTTAATGCAAATTACACTTAATTTGCAATCCTTCTACAGAAATACACACTAATTTGCACTAAAAACAATCAAAAAGCTTATTAAGCTTATTAACAGCCAATTAAAAACAACTGAAAACTGACACACTTCTCGCTAAATATAATGATATCGATATAATAAAACTCACAACTAACTGAACTTTGCCGGCCACTATGGTTACATATGTCTTCGTCAAACTAAAAATATGTTGGCATACCCGACAAGAACTTAAGACGGCTGTTTTACATAACATAAAATAATAATTCATCAATGTCATGGCACCTTGAAATGTTAATATATGAGGGACAAAGATCAGTAATAAAAGTTCTGATTACTAATGATGTAAAACCATTTTTTTAAAGAATTGTGACTTGTGAAGAGACATTTATCTATCACTATGGGTCTGAGCCACAGCTGCAAAGTGTAGGGTAGAAGCATCTCAGTTCTACAGTCAGGAGGTAACGATGGTTATGATCTGTAGGGATACTTAAAGTCCGATTTTCCGTACTTTTTTTTGAAGGATAACATACTACTAATATTGAAACGATACGATTGAAAAGACCAGAGCCTTCGATACTAAACAGGACCCATGTTACCGAAAAAAAATGAATTTTTTTAATTACAATACTAAGAAAATAATCACTTAAAAGTATGGAACACTATTACATCCATACTTTGCTTCATCACATTTCTCTTTTTTTTTAGGATGACCATAAATAATACGTGGAGTTTTTTACAGCAGATAAAAAGTAAAAAACAAATGTTCAAAAATTACCCATACATCAAAGTGAAAATTCCTTTGGTGCTGGCATAGAAGAAGCAATAGTACAGTATAACTTGGGTGGGAAATGTGTTAAAAATTGGTAACTTATTACATTTATCGAATAAATCGTATTAAAACAAGCAATAATTTGTGACTTTGCATGAATGACCCTTGTAGTTTGGTGAACGTCAGTGAACATCAAACTATCTGATGTTTCCCTGTGTAATTTAAATTTCTGATATTTAAAACTAATGGTTTTTCACCTTTGGAGCCATAACTATAGTCCCGCCAGTACACTACCTCGTGTTACATTCTACACACATCAAGTGTAGCATAGTAGGATAGTAACAATGTGTTAACACTTCTTTCCAACACATACACGTTAATCGACCTATGTGATTCCACATCCTTACTATACACGGTTGGGAGCTGCATATATTCCTACAGCTTCCTCGCGTATCTGCGAATGGAAAATTTTTATTTTTTTTTATTTTTAATGAAACGTTTAAGGAAACTGTAAACATCGGCTGCCCAAAATTGTCTTAAAAGCTTTAATTATAGGAACGGTATAGTATAGCTAGTGTTCAATAGTACAGCGTATATGATGTACGTTAGAAAGTATAATGTACAGTAGTGTCCTTCTTCCACATGGACACCACCAATTGTTACTGTTACAGGACTGGTAGTCGACACCGGTTATTAAGCTATCGGATGTAAACTAAAACCACCCTTTAAGAAGAAAACCAGTCGGTCTTACTAAATGTCCAAGCCCCTGTGTTAAAAGACAACTATTATTAAGAAAGTATACCGTTAAGTCTTGCCTTGAGACTTGTAAATATCTGTTCAAAAGTTCTTGTCAAAATTGTTCTCCACTTTCGTATACATAATACGTGAATGAGACTTATTAGAAACTACATTACATTTTTTTAAATTTTCATTAATAGCAGCAGACAAAAATCATTAATTTTTTTACCAAAAATTTTTTGGTTTTTAATTAAATACAGTTTACTATGGTCATATTAAATTTACATAAACGTTAGTTTTACACAATCATCAATGAATTATATCCTAGGTGTGAATTTAACGTGTAATATCGTGTAACAGTGTTTGATAAGAAGCTCCGCTTATAAGCAACAGTGGCAGCGACCTCGGCTCTTACTTGATAGCCAGTCAAATGTTATGCGTGTATTTATTATATACTTACATCGTATTGGCGTTACAGGCACCCAATCGTTATTGTTAAGTTTGTAAGATCCACGTTAAAATTTTATAGACAATTCAAAATAATACTAGTTAACTATCAGTTCTCCAACCACGAATTTTTCCATTCAAAATTTAAGCCTGTTTTTAAGTATCTGCACTGAAGATTACAGCCGACGCCAGCGCAATGGGTTGTCTGCAACTCTACCGTTTTTTTGGAGTACTATATTTTAAGACGGGTTTATATTTTGAAGGCCGAAGCAACATGAGAAATAATTACGATAACACCGGTGATGGAGAATAACTCGATTACTGGAGAAGACGTCGGGTACGTGTCTTTAAGGGTATAGAGATTTTCCATCCTGAGTATTTCATAAGAAAGTATGGTATTTACAAGAAACTTTTATTGACAGAGCAGAATCGTTAATAGCTTTTTTATTCCAGTTGATAAGACCGTTCGAAGCGCACACAGAGTAGCTGAAAAAATATTCTCGTTCCGCAAATACATTTTGTGTAAGGTAGGAAAAATACAAAACAAAACCGCAAATGTACAGAATGCATGTTTGTAAAAAAAAATCGACATAAGTTTCTTAAAAAGTTAAAACTAATGTGTATGGTCGATCAATACGAGACTATACTTTTAAACTGCGTTTACCTTGATATGGTCCAGAGAGAAGGAAGCAAATTATTTTTTGAAAAAGAAATGGCGATGTGCTGATTGATTGAAGAAAAATAACCGGTGATTAGATTGGAGATTTTTCTTCATGCAGCTACGGTCCATCCCATATCTTGCTTCCTTTGCACTATGTCGGCCAAACGTTCCAATCTAGTTCCTCTGACCGACATTCCTCCTCCTACGTTTCTGGATTTCGGCTGTACATTACCTAAGATGATTTTTTACTGGAGGTGGCCGAATCATATAAATTAATTTTCAGCTACGACGTATAAGATACTCTCCTTGACTTCCATTTGTCTTCTAATCTGCTGACTTTTCTTCTGTTTTTTGAATTCCAGAGGTCTCTCCACCAACCGAGCAACGTAATTCGAAATACCGTAGAAGAAAACAACTGTCAAATTTTGAGCAGATTGATAAGATATTGGAGTTAGATTTTTTTTTATAAACTAAAGCAAGCGAGAATCCTCCAACAATCTCTTCCCCTTTTTTAACTAGTTTGTTTTTTAGTTTCAGAACTTTTTGAAAATACAAAGAATGCTTCAAAGTTTTAAAGCTTTTCAAGACTTTAAGTAGAAATTGGTTTGTGAATGACTGGGTATGACGATTTTTGTTTCTTTATGACTTTTAAGTGACCTATTTAACAGATGCTTTGTTAGGGCTACTTTGTTAGTTGTATCCATATAATTCC
Source organism: Magicicada septendecula (assembly GCA_034769895.1). Taxonomy (NCBI): domain Eukaryota; kingdom Metazoa; phylum Arthropoda; class Insecta; order Hemiptera; family Cicadidae; genus Magicicada; species Magicicada septendecula. The sequence goes on along the minus strand of CM068376.1, from coordinate 225,570,737 downwards.
TACCATAGTTACAGAACGAAACACAAGATACTAAAAGTATCAAACTCTTCAATATTTTTTTTGCAAACTCAAATTATTTTAAAGCCAGCTTCTCCGGCTTTTATGTATTATAAATGTTGGATAATATTCTGAGTCTCATATGTAATATTTTTTGTGACGTTTTCTAATAAAGTAATATGAATAATGCAGCCTACGATAAGAGCTCTCCAAAACCGACGTATTATCAATATGTAATCTTTTACTTCTGTGAGTGCTTGCAGGCTAGTCCCACGTCCCTGACAGGAATATTGTGAATTTCATTCCTGTCACTCCAGAGGAAATTAAACGAAACTAAGAATTGGTTTCATAAATGGAAAGTAAAAGCTAATGCAACTAATTTAGCCCCATCAGCTCCTCACTGTGAAAAAAGAATTGACTACCCTTATTATTCAACAATAAAAAACTTTGAGAGAAATCGTGCATTAAATATTTCAACATGCACTTCGACTGCATGAAAAGGACATATAAAAATTAAACGACGTGAGCTCAACAAAAGGTTGTAAAGCATGTATTGGTTCCTAGTCAGACGTTCAATACTGAGGTTATAAAAAAAGCTATTGGTATATGTAACAATCTTAGTTTATGTATGGCGTCTAATCTTAAGCACGTGAAGTAATAGAAACATTGAGATCTTACATAATTTTCAAAACAAAGTGTTGAGAGTGATCACCAAGACTGATCACTAGGAACAATGAAGTTGAAGACTACTTAAAAATGCTTTCAGTGTGAGTGAGTGTTATTTTTGTGAAGTTGAGAGTTGAGTTATTTTTGAGAGTGAGAGTTGGGAGGGGAGATAACCGGTCAGCAGAAGGCAGAAGTTGAATCAGGAATCACCAATGCAATCACTTCTGTCTCAACTTGTTGGATTACAGTATCAATAAAAAACCTCTGGGTGACTCCATCTTTTAGATTTGACCTTAACTTTATTTGAGCTGTAAATCTTGACTTTAATAAATTTTATAATACTTAATATAAAGTGTTCAATGGATGACTGCTCTCATATTAGCCTTACCTTCATCAAATTAATATATTAATAATAAAATAACAACAGAGGACTGCCTGTAGATAAATAACTTTCGTGTAAGAGCTGTCACTCTTCGTAACTCTATAGATTTCTGCGGCTTATTAATTTATGCCATTCAAATTGTACTATTCTAAACTGCTTTTCAACCCCTCCCCCCCGGTTCGTTCTTCTAATTGTACGTCTTTACTGATGATAGAACCGAGGTAGTAACTGACTTAAAATAACATTACCAAATCAATACTGCTGTTGAGGACGCACTTAGGCTTTTGGACCAAAATTTTAGTTTATTTGTAGGTCAAATTTTCGTCACTCCATTTGAGTGGCTTCTGTAATGCTTGTTAATGACCTAGTAACAATGATATTATCATTCTTCATCGTTTTAAAATTATTTTATTTAATTTTTTTTTACGTTCACTTCAGCAACGTCATTTACAGGCTAAGGAGTAATGTGACCAAAACAGAAAGCTTACATAACAGATTACCATGCGGTACAACTGTCCAAATGTGCAAAGTTTATAATTCATAAAACAATATTTGAATCAACAGCACTTTACAGATTATGAATACGATCATGCCCATCAACATCTAAATCATAGGCTATAATGCACAGGAGTCGCGAAGAATTTGGGAAAGAAAGTACCCTAATTAGAAGAGTATTGAGAGAGAAAAACAGAAGACAACTAAGGGGAACAAAGAGAGAGGTATACAGTAATTTTAATGAAACAAAAGTAGTCACGGTGATAAAATCAAGAAGACTACAGTGCCTAGATCACGCAGAGAGAATAACTGTGGAGAAAATTAGCCAAGACAGTACCGGAAAATAAGACTGGAAGCTTGAGTGAAAGTTAATTGAAAAGGCGGTGAAATTGTGTTATGACAGATTTAAAAATAAGGATGGTAAGAACTGGGAATATACAGACAAAATGACAAAAATAGTAGAAAACAGATACACATCTCTCTTGCTGAAAGACCTGACAAAATGATTTTATATTTGTAGATACATAATTATTTTTCTTTAGGTACTTTTAGTAGTTCTTTATTCTTAGAAAGAATAACAATAAATTTCCAGATTTGGTTTTGATTTTGTTAACATTCGGAAAAACAGGAACGTGAGACTTATTTCTTTGTTACACATGGATGTAAATAAACATTTTAAGAACGTTCTTTTTTTAGTATAATTTTGAAAAAGTTTATACTGCATTTGTTTATATAAAATTTGAGATTCCAACGTATACATAAAAAAATCGTCAACTATAAGAATTAATTTTTCTTTTCAATGAGTAATATTTCTCGATATTAGCAAAATTAAATTGGTAAATTTTCTGTGATTTCATCCATAATATTCTTACATATATACGTACAGTATTTTTTATATACACTAAGCAAATCGGCCATTAATCGTTAATTGCAGTCCAGCTTAAACATGTTTCCAATATTTTGTATACAATATGAATTTTTTGCATACATGTTTCATTTTTATTTTTAATTTATTAGTAATTTTAAAAGCATGGTTTAATGTATTTGTAAATTTTTTATGTGGGCTCTGTTGTTTAATATGGCACATTCGTAGTTAAATAACATAGAATGCGGTATAAGAGCTGTTATATTATCTATCAAATTATCAAGCAAACATCAAAAGGTCTAATTTATGTTTATGTACCTTTAGAGGAAATATATGCTAATGTATGTTAAGAATGAATATTATTAGTCTACCAGCTTTATTAAACGTACTTTATTAACTAATTTACTGTAGCTTATTATTATTACTATAAAACTAGTGTGTGGTAAGAAATAGCCTGTTTTCCCAGTTCTGGTGTCTTATTGTCTCCGCGTTATTGAATCAACTACGCAACTGAATAAATTTCCGAAATCGCACTCTAATTCTGGTAAGTCTGTAATTCTCAGCACTTGCTGGACTTACCAACCGCCATGTAATGTAGAGTGTTTTTCAATTCTCAGTTATAAGTAAATTTTAAATTACATTATTATTATTTTTACATTAATTATTACAATTATTTTTGACGTCATTATTTTTTATTTTAAACATACAAATATCTTCTAATAAAAACTGTAAAATGTTAAACATTAATCGTAGCAAACGTTACGAGAAGTAAATCGCACCTACTAACTTCCTACTAATTTTTCAAAAATTGTTTCTACCATTTAGTGTCATTCCTTGTTCCACAGAAATACATATCTGATACAACATCTGACTAATTATCACTTTTCCATTATTTGACTGTATGAAAAAAAAGGACACATTATGATTGTCAAGTATTGAGTGAATGAAGAGATGTACGATTAATTGTTCAACGCCAATGGAATCACTACTTTACGTTGATCGATTCATATGAATTTTACAAATTTGAATCAAAATAGTTCTGCATTCTGCTCACAGATAGCGCGCTAATGTACCTAATATACTGGCAACAGAACGCGTAGAAACTGCAATAGATTTGTAAAAGCGTCTACGTTTATTTATCTACTCGTAAATAGAAATATACAATATTTTATACTTTTTGTTTTAATGTTCTAGTTCTTGTATTTAGTGTCATGCAATTTAATCTAGTTTTCCGATTTCTGGCACTGTTATCCGGCATTTCTTGTCATACCACTCAGTTCCTTAATTTTTCTATTCACTGATAGATGCTGCGATGTTGTGATTAACACATTTTTAACATATATTGGTTTCCAGTTTATTTAATTGCAGTTTTATTTTTGTAATCTGGACTGAACTTTCATTTGCTAATGATGTCTGAGGTTTGTTTCATTAAGCATGTCAGTGTAAGTAGACAATGTAGTCATGTATCCTAAAACGAAAGTAGAAAATTGTATATAAATATTTAAAGAACAAGATTTTAAACCAAGAGTGTATACTTGAAAGGATTCTATAGTAAAATATTAAATCCTAGAAAAATAGTATAGAGACTCGCATAAAAATAGAAAGAACATTATGAAGGGAGCACTGTCAGGGATCCAGAGTATTCAGATGTGTTAATGCTTTAAACGGTGGAAATTCATGATTAAATCGAGGCAGAGAACTATACAACGCGGAAGAGACGACACTGTAGGAGAAGGAGAGTTAAATGAGGCTATTCAGTTCACACAGCATGTGCCGGAGGCAGTAGACAGAATGTTACTGTTTACATAGAAGCCAATCATAAGAGAAGAGAGTTCGTGGTAAACTAATAACGACTTGACATGATGACATAGTATAAAGAGGGTCGAACGTGGGTAAGAGTCGTACAAGAGGGAGCTAGGTGAATGGACTTACTGAGAGCAACAGAGCAACAGTACTGAACATTACACCTATTGTGATCAACACCGAGCGCAAAAGAGCTGAACAAGAAAATAAATTGTCCTTTTTAAAGCTAACGGTGTGGTAAGAAAATAAATTCCTATAACATACAGTGGAAATTGATACATGAGGACTAAATATGTAAAGGCTTCTAAGGACTGTGTAATATATTGTCTACTTCTACTGCTAAATAATTTTGATTTTATTTTAAAGTTTCATGTTTCGTGCCAAAATGTTTAGAATTCACAGACAATGTAATTTTGATTAAACCATTTCGGGTCGACATGGGGAATAACGTAGCAACGTAACTTGTAAGTCCTCTCTTCTCTTTGTGAATGTCCAGACACAAACATAGTCCTTTTATGATGTTCTTAAAGTAATGTTTAATTTAATATCAGTGTGAATGTATTTTGTTGGTTCATAGGTTCATACCGACCACATGTCTTCCAATTACTTTGTAAAATGCAAGAGTGAAACCACTCTTTGTCGGGCACAAGTGATGAACGGATTTTAGTCCGCATAAGAGGATCGTTCATCTAAGATAGAATACAGTGAGGGATAAGCATACGTTGATATCATCATAAGTCGGTTGTAAGTGAGTAAAGCAAGACTTATCTCGTCTTTTCCATTTATACTCTAGTCAAAATGAAAAAAATTAAGTTATATAAAAAATAACTTATAAATATAACAGTTATTGTTTAGGCAATAATAAATAAAATATTACCTAAACAAAAAAAAAAGTCTAAAAGGGAATGAGTTAACCTTACAGTTACTATTCTAACATAAGATATTGGTTTTCAAAAAAATCATTGTATTGCTCTTTCCTTTGTAAATTTAAGGTTTACTGATTGTTTAACTGTGTGTGAGATTTAATCTGAGATAATGTTATATCTTTTTGGTATTTTTAAAAGATCTGAATTTTTAGTAATTTTTTAATAATTAATTGAATTTCTTCTTTTACATTTAATCGTCTTGTTTATCATTTTTGGAAAAAGAAGACAAGAAAATGGAAATGCGTTGTCCATTTGGAATGCGTTCTAATAATTTAGCCAGTAACTATTTTAAATTAAATTGGACTTAGAAACATTTGTATCCGGTAGAGATGGGAAGGTAACACGATGAGTTAACGGTTTGTCTCTCCAGAGACTGCAGCAGTTGTTTATAAATGGGTCGACACATTCTGCAATGCGTACGTAAATTGTCAAGTGTATACAGTTATAGGTCCTCTCATTTGCTGCTTCCACATAAAGTTTGTTTAATAAACAAACTTGTTTTCTTGCTGTGTGTTCTTGTACGAGTAGTCACAGCTGTGCAGTATATTTACAATACGAGTCTCTGTCCGCACTGGAATTTGCTTATTGATCAAAAGGTCTAATTTATATTAAACGTAACTTTTATAGCTGATTAGAGAGCCCGCGTGCAGAGGTTTCACCGTATTTTGTTTTGTGTATTTTATTTTCCTCTTCCCTTCCACATCTTCACACCATCTTCTCCTCGGACGCCCTCTCCTCTTAACTCCCTCCGACTTCCTTTCCAATGCCATTTTTGGGCCTCGATCTTTTCTCATTCTCACCACGTGCCCCAACCATCTCAACCTTTGGGCCTTCACTGCCACAACTGTCCGCTTCTCCATTAAGGTCTCTTAGCTCACGATTCTATCTTATCCTCCACTTCTCTCCGCCCCACACTGGTCCATAAATTCTTCTAAAAAATTTTCTCTCGAAAACACCAAGGTTTTTCATATTTTCCAACTTCCGCACTCATGTCTCTACATATGTTATATGTTGTATGTCTCTCATGTGTGTATGTTGTATGTATTTCCAACTTCCGCACTCATAACTCTTGCATATGTTACTACAGGTCTGATTACCGTGGTGTATATTTTAATTTTGACATTATTTGATACATTCCTGGGTTGGAATATATTTTTTAATACGTAGTACAGTCTGTTTCCTGCTGCTATTCTTGCTTTTATTTCTTCGCTTGTTTCATTATTCTCTGTAGTTGTGCTTCCGAGATATTTAATTCTTGAACCTCCTCAAAACTGTGGTTGCCTATTCTTATTCTTCCTTTCTCGCTTCTCTCAATCCTTGTCATCAAAATATACTTGGTTTTCTCTTCATTTATTTTTAAACAAAAAAAAAAGTTATGTTTATTGACTAGTAATGCTTTAAATGGTTCACTTATTCTACATAAATACAGTAATCCATTACATACATTTAACAATGCACTATTTTGTCACAAAATTTATAGATGAATCATTTTGATGCTTTTCCGTCGATAGTTCAGCCTTTGAGACCCTTTTCATGTAACGAATTGTATTTTAGACGTGGACTGAATAGGCTACTTAAAAAAAATGTCTGTTTAAATCTAACAATTTTTGTAAAAGATAATTTAATACTGTAAACTACATCAGTTTGAATTTTAAGTTTTGAACTAAATCAATGTTTGAGGGCAAAGGTCTTGTAGGATGCATTTTGTTACCAAAATGAAGCCCTACTCTTCCTAAGAATTTTATTGCTTTTGTCATTTTTAAGATTGCAATTAATGACATGTATAAAGCTTTACTGTAAAATTTTCACCGGAAACATACATTGCTGGCTAAGACATAAATATTTTAACACAAAAGAGTATTGATTTTGTGAAGGTTTATAAAAGAATTGATTATAAAAGGATATAAAATCTTTCAAATTACCCGCTTTTCTTGGTTCCTTCGAGCTCCCAAGCTTGGGCCCGGGTACCATGGACAGAGACCCTCCCCAAGTGGGGGGGGGGCTTTGTTATTTTAGTGGGCTTGATATAGTCCCCATAGGCTTGACTGCGCTTCGTTAAAACGTAACTGAAGAGGGACAACTAAGATTGTTTGACCACCGTGTAAAAGTAAATTACTTGTCATTTCAGTTTACTAAAGACAGTCCGGAAATGCAGAACTGTGGAAATGAAAATCATAGCAGGCCTAGAAAGAATTAGAACGTATAGAGTGAAAGTTTAAAAGACAGACGCGATAAACGACAACACTTCAGTGGGCATAGCGTTGTTTTAAGAAGTTTGTATAATGTCTAAAGGTATAAGAAACCAGTCTCTCATGTTATTAAATTGGAAATATTTAATATAGATGCTGATACCTATAATAGCATATATGCATTGAAAAATATTCTATAGAGACAAAGAAGTAAAATAGAAGCCGTAGAAAATTGACCATTTTTTATTCAGTATACGAGTAGGCCTATAGGGTATTGAATAAAAAATGTTCAATATAAATAATAGTAAATAGTAACATAGAATGGTGCAATATAGAGGAGTAATAGAGAGGATATCGACCATCTAGCTCGTTTAGATAGATAAGCGTAAGAATTAGCCAAGGTATATTAGAAATTAGAAAGCAGAAATCTTGTCACATGACTATACTCGGGAGCACATACGATGGCGAAAAGTGAAAGCGAGAGATAGAGTGATTCACTGCGACAACAAATTCAACAAAAAGCATCACAAATTGCACTCATTTAAGCGAAGCGAAACGACTGACTGGTTTTTATTGGGTGACAGGTCACGTGATACTTTTTCTTAGCGCTGCGCAGCTAACAGGTTTCGCCTTCGTATGTGCTCCCGATTACTTTATTCATATACAGTGCAATTGCTTCGGGGACGCTCACGATCATCTTCAGCCTACGTAAAGTACGTACAAAATATAGCTGAATTTGGTTTACAGTTTAGTGATACAAAAGTGTGTGTGTGTGTGTGTGTGTGTGTGTGTGTGTGTGTGTGTGTGTGTGTGTGTGTGTGTGTGCAAAGTAGGCCAACAACGTAACTAGAATTTATATCACACTGCACTGAACGGCCAATTTAAATATACATTTTCCAGAGTGTTCGTGTAACACACAAAGCTTGCTTATACGCAAGCACACAATAATGAAAACGGATTTACTTATTATGTAACAATAATCTATTGTATAATTGGTTTAACGTTATCTATGGGTAACACTCTTTGTCAGTCATGTATGAAAAACACGAGATCTGATCGGAAAGTGTCCGACCATTACGAATGTTATGGGAACCGGTTGTGCAAGCGCATTGTCATTCTGTAGCGAATCGGACGAGGCCTTTTAACGCATGCGTGAACATTCGTTAACGTATTGGACTATTCAGTTAGTTGTTAGACGATTATGTAAATACGTGTTTTCTGTGACTATCGTTTTCATAACGTGTAAACGACTAGATCAGCGAATTGGTATTATATTTTGTGTAAAACATGAACGTTCGTCTTCGGAAATGATTAAAACGGCTTTCGGAGAGGACTCACTGAGAGATACGCAGATAAAAGTATGGTACAAACTCGTTGAAGATGTCTGGGAATCTGTTGAAATTGATCCACTTTCTGGAAGGCCTTTAACGAGCAGAACACCCGAAACGCGTGCAGGCTGTAATAAAGGAAGATCGACGGCTGACAGTGAGAGAATTATAAGATCTCGAAGTTCCTTGTGTTTCGGAGATTCTGTCAGAATATCTTGGAATACGAAATGTGTGACAGAAAATTTCGTGCCACAGCTGCTGTTGCAAGATCATAAAGAATTCCGAGGCAAAGTTGAAAAATATATGCTCGATACCGCTTACAGTGACCCAGACGTGCTCAGAATAGTCGAAACTGGAGATGAGTCGTCAGTTGATGGCTATGACCTCGAAACTAAAGCCCACTCTTCCCAATGTTGAAGAATATTATGAATACGACAGTCATAAACAACACGTGTTTACTCAACAGTGTTTCACAGATAACTGAATAGTCCGGTAAGTTAATGAATATTCACGGATGCGTCGAAAGTCACGTCTGATTTGCTACTGACTTAAAATGCAGTTTCACAACCGGCCGCTTGTTCCTATATTAATCGACATCTTTGGATACTTTTCGGTCATACCTGGTTCTTTGGCAGCTAACATCACACGGACATATGTAACGCAGAATAGTATGGGAGCGTTGTGTAGACTGATTTGAGGCTAAGTTGGTGGTAATCTACTGATCGGTTTAAAAGCAGAAAATATGCTACTTTTCCATATTGACAATATGATTATATTATTTAAGAGGGAAGCGAGGAACCTTCCCGTAACATTTTGTCTTTTCCCACATAATCTAGTTTTTAATAAAATAAAACATAAAACTACATCCAATAATTACAATAAACCTGGAATACACAAAACAGAATGTTCAGATTGCAATAAATTTTACGTAGGCCAGACAAAGGAAAAACTACTCAATAGATTCCTTCATCACCGCAATGCAAATAACCAAAACCAATCACCGCAATTTTCAAAACCAAATATTTATAAATCTAATTTAGCCACGCACTGTCTAAATAAGAAACACCAATTTCCAGACATTCAAAATATGAAGTTAATTAAAAACATATAAATAGGTCAAAAAATAAATATTTGGGAAAATCTTAATATTTAAAAACACAATAACAATAATTTGCAAATTAAAGAACAAACTCAAATAAAAACAAAACAAGATGATCTATTTAAAATTATAAATTTATTAAAATAAATAAAATATAAACATTAAATATTTCCAAGTCAAAACAGCTGATTAAGCAAACAAACATTAAAACAATGGATAATTAAATCGATTATTCGTTACCTTATGTTAAAATTGAAACAAATTCGTTTATTAGTTAGTTTCTATATTAAAATCGAATTATTTCGATAATATTTGTTAATTCATTTACAAACCTCTGAAGATATATTCGATGAAACGTACCTCAGGTCAATTGAAACGATAAAATACAATACAACTACTTGCTGAAGTAATTATATTTGATAATTGTAATTTGATAATAATATAGGTCTATATATAGCAACGAAACATATTTGCATATTTACTCAGAATTGCATTTACCTATACTTGCACAATTGTATTTATAATGATGCAACACACACACACACACACACAAACAGGTTATAATGAGAACATATGAAGATTATTGTTATTCGTAATTCATTTTTCGTTTCAGCCATCTATGGGCTGCTATCACACAACTCCCTTCACTGTCTGTAGTGGTTCCTTCTTCGTCAATATAAGACTAACCTTTATTCTACAGCACAACTCTTGCTCGTTTTTGATTCGCTAACACCGTTTTGTTTCTCCTTGGTTTCTCTTTGGCCTGATCCCTCCGGAATTACCTCCGTAATTTTCCTTCTGAACCCTTTTTGTCTTCTCTATTTCCTCCCTGGTTCCACATTTCTCTGGATTCGAATGGACTTATTTAACCCATGGAACTTGTATCTTCCTTTTCTACTGGAAGTTGAGGATCTTTGATCGCTGTCCTTTCTGGTCTCACTGTTCTAAGGTGTCCGTAGAAAGACATTCATCCTTTCTATAACATGGTCGAATTTTTTTTAACTTTGCATACAACGCTTGGTTTGGTCTCAAAAAACTCATAGGTGTTGGTACACGTATGTACATGTTCCAGCATTTTCTTTAGACATTTCGTTTTTTCTTTTCTATTTTTGAGAGTCCTTTACTGTCTATTGCCTTTATCGCAGACAAGTGTTCCGTTTTGACTACTGAACTGTAGTGTCTGAATGTAACCTAATAGGTATCAGTGCCTTGCCTCACACTGCCAGGGGAGCTGAAGGTGGCCTGAGCGTTGTGGTAGCCTTGTCTACCGTACCGGTTAAATAATGTGGTTTGACAGAAAAATTCATTTTAAAACATTGTAGTTTCCTACATCGCACAAAATACTGGATAAAATAGGTTCCTGCAGTATGTAAATTAATCCTAATTTATGGCAAAGAACATACAAGAAATAAGCTACACTGGCAATGGCATAAGGAGGATTTTGATTAAATTTGTTGTGGGGGGGATGAGGAGGATGTCTAATCTGACAGGTTTCCGGTAATTCAGCATCTGGTAAGTCTGATTCATTCCTCCTTAGCTAATTAGCTTGCGGTTAACAATGGCGCAGTATGTGCGCGTATCCCCTATCCCGCGTTCTCATCCCTTTGCCACAAATCCATCAACTGTCTACTTGTTACGTATACATACTTACGCTAGCCAACTAATCACCTTACGCCAGTTTCACTAGTTACACTGTAATTCAACAATGTATAGTCCGCTTCTTGTGTCTATACATTGTAGGATATTTATTTCAATTTATTTATCCGCTTTAAAGATTTTTTCAGGTGGCAGGAAAACATCGGAAAAAGAAAATAAATATGTTGAAATACGAGTATATTTAATATCTGATATGTACTGTTTGAAAATTTAAAAGTCAGCGGAGTTTGGTAGATTTTATTTATTTTAAAGAAGATATATCATAATCCTAATATCGTAAGTGAAGGTGCTTAATTACTGTACAGTGTTTTTTCTTTAAGTGTTTCTCCCTTTTATTAGTAAGTTTCCTGTGCAAAACTCACCCAATATTTTGAACGAAATGCATTTATTATTACAAAAATTTCAGGGTTTAGATAATTTTTCAACAATCAGGAAAATTACGGAAAGATTGATTACACTACGCTTTAATTTTTTTAGTGAAATAAAAACTTTATAGCATAGAGTCATACATTAAACACTAACAATTCTAAAGTACTGCAGTAGTTTTATAGTTATATTTGTAACCATAAGGAATGAGTAATGAAAAATAAATTAGTTTTAGCTTTTATGTTTATGTATGCCTCCATATATACCGTACTTGTAGCCTATATACTTGGATATACTTGTATATACTTGTGTACCTGACAATTTTTGTTACTACATATAACTGATAAAAAAATGTAAAGTTTTTTTACAAACATAGCTTACATACTGCTAGAAGGTGGTGCAAAATTTGCAAGGGGTATTAACAATATTAATGTCAAATTATTAAAGATATCGAGTTTTATTCTGAATAAACTTTCTCATAACTTTATCCCCCCCACATAGAGTTTTACAATTTTCTTAAAACTTAGAGTTTCATTGTGGCACACTTGGTGTCCTTAAAGTTGAAAAAACTGTTCATAGTGAGACTACATTTGGATTTCCGTTTTAAATTCCTTGTATACTTAACACCCGGCTGAATTATTAAAATTTTTCATAATTTCTTTATTCTTTTTGTGACTTTTTTAAATTTCCAGAACTTTACAGTACATTCAGATTTGGGTGACTCTCTCTTTAATTTTATACCGAACATGAATTTTTCTAATTTTATTAAAATTTAGACCCACTTTTACTTTTCAGCGTCCCAGAACATTGAAATTTCAAAACTGAACACTATATTTATATTTTGGTTAAAATTCCCTATAATTTGATGTTATACACGTTTTTTTGCAATTTTTTCACAATTTTGACACTCTTACTTTTCGCCTCCCGTCCCTATTTTTTGGGGAATCAATCTCATAACGGCTGAGTTCTGTAGTGTAAAAATATTGACACTCATGCCGAGTTTTACGAAAATCTGTTGACTGAGACATACAGACTGACAAACAAATGGCAAACGATTAAATTAAAACTGGAACTCGCTTTGTTCGTTCACTGATCATAACTATACTATGCTCCCTGAGCTGCAGAATTTGCTCACTATTATGAACAAAGTACATTTATTATTGGACAAATTTTGATATTAAATAATTTTTGAATTATCAGAAATCTTAATTATTCTAGTTTTTTGTTTACTAAAGTAACAATTGTAGAGCAATTATGTAATAATCGCTAAAAATTCCAAACAATCGGAGTTGTACAAAGGTTTTAAAAAAATATATAAACACTTGGTACGTTTCACAAATCTACTTGTCTATCGTCTTGCGACAATACAAGCATATGCTGTAATGTGCATGTATTAAATAAAATAATTATTTAAATTAATTTTAGTAATATGTAATAGACAAGCAGGTGTGAAATTGGAAGCTGAATTATAAACAGGAATCGACAGGAACATCACGCGATTGCGGCTGAGAGCGTGTACACAAGTAAATAGTGTGTGTGCGTGAAGACTGTTTAAGCCTGAAAGTTTGCAATCTCACCCCAAATAGATGCTAAATTAAAGTTTTATTTAATTATAAGCAAACCATAAATATTAGAAAGAGTGTAAAGACTTCTAAAAATGCATAAATATCAGACACGTGTGCAGTGCGAATTCTATGTAATTATGACGTTCAGTGCGAATTCTGTGCGATTGTTAGAGCATAGTAATTACACTAATGATGCGATCATTATGATAATTACGTATAATATGTGTAATTAAATGAGACAATGTTAGATCTCCTTGAAATCCGCATTAGACATTACAATTGGCAAAAATGTGCGAATATGTGAAATTGGACGAGAGTGGGGGAACAGACGCCGTGGACAGCTTCTGACCTGCAGAAGTCTGTGACGACAGGTGTGGTTTTTTTGATGGATATAAATACGAGCCCAGGAGAGCCAAATTTACTCTTTAATCAGTTTTCAATTGCAGCGGTACGCTGTGTCCGTCAGAGACGCGAAATTTTAATTACTTCAGACATAGCTAGACGCTATGTCCAATATCGACAAGATGTTTTGTTTATAAACTGTAAAGTATAACGGACAATATGTTAGTTCAAGTAATAAAAAAAGAACAGTAACTACAATTATCAGACGTCTACAAACAGTCTACAACTACAAACATCAACACTCTATGCAGATGGCGAGAGAACATCAAGCAGAGGAACGATACGCAGAGCAATAGAGGCGGTTTATATAACAACAGCAGCCGATTCAGAGCAACACGTCATTCCATTCTACAGCCAGCCGATGGGACCATGAAGGACGAGTGACTGGAGGACGACCAGTGGAACCGGAAAACGCAAGAGGACATCCAGTAGGAGAGGACCGACAGATCACTGGAGGACATGGGACAATCTGCAGAATTGAGGTGACGAAAAACCAATATATAATTATAAAAGAATAAAGACATTGAAAGACATTAATAAAAAATATTTTAAATTAAAGAAAAATTATGTAGGTAGAGATAAGAGAATGTAATTTAACTGTAATAAGAATTTTCTTTAATGATAACCAGTTAATTTAAAGATAATTTAAATCCTTGCTTGGAGAATTAACAATTGATTTAATAAATTTAATTTTTTATTGAAAGAATATAAAGTAAAGTAATTGGAAATATAGAAGAAGATTAACGATTCAATTAGTTTCTTTAAAATGATTATAAAGCCGTAAGATGTATGTCAAGTATAGAATAATAATGTAAATAATAACAAATGTATAAAGCACACATTGAGACAGAGTAGTCGAGAATTTATAGTATAACGAAGAAATGTTTTACATAGAATTGCTAATATAAGACATAAGATATAAAATCTATTTTATGATGAGGGTACGGTAACAAAAAAAACATTGAAACAATAGATAATGAATATTTTATGGCGAAGTAAATATTACTATTATCTTAATTTTTTTTATTTTGTTTGTTTGAATAAAGAAATGAAAACATGTTACGATTCCTAAAAGGACTACTCTTATTATGATTACACCTGAACTCCAATTACACATACACGGTATCAGTAATGTTGTATGAATGTAAACACAGCACAAATTAATTTACTATTGCATTGGTATAATTTTGTCTCCCAAAAGTACGGGGCTATACAATTCAAATTACATGTAAATGTATACACAAAAGGTACCGTTGTAATATTTTTTAAAAACCTTTGTATTAAAATGTTCCACCAAGTGCCCAACGAATCATAAATTCGTGAAACGGATTTGTGTTAAAATTCCCTTTAGTCTGACACCCGGCTGGAGTTAAAAAATTTTTTTTTAATTATTGAGCCCTGAGGCCCAAAGATGATAGGGATAGGGATATACTAAAATTGTAAAAGTTGATAGGGATACAAGTAAACTACTTACAGTGCTAAATGTGTAGCAGGATGATGTCGTAGTATAAAAAAAAAAATGGTTTCAGTGACTTATGTAAATAACTAATGTTCACGTTTATTGAAAATATATATTGTACTTATGATTCATTTACGTTTTACATACATTTTATTAGTTTATATATTGTAAGAATTTTACAATTTTCTAAGTGTGTGTTACTAAAAATTTACACAAGGCTAATATTTTAGACGGGGTAGCAGTAAATAGACAGCGTGTGATGGAGGGGTAAAACTGTAGCTCACCACCTGCACACACGCCTTTAGCCTGTACCTCCTCTGTAGACGTTTCCGTGGCTTCAGTTACAGGTATACAGCACCCACCGTCTCCAAATGGCTCCTAAGTAGGTACTAGCTATTAATACTGTTCACTAATTGTCCAGCGCCTTACGAAAGGAGAGTTACCTTGTGAAAAAATATTATATTTGTATCCTCGGTGCGAATAAAAACCACTCGCAAGGTTATCGAGCCAATTGCCTACTCATTACTTTACTGTGACAACCTGTATTACTAATATTACTTATACTATTAGTAACTACATTAACTATATCATTATCTACGAATTAAATAACACACAATCATCCATTAATATCTGATTACTTCTACAACATTCTGTAGAAGATATTAGGAAACCATATTTTGTTCATTTTCCGATACTGAACGTTTACGTTGGATACGTTGTTTACTAATTCACTACCTTTTACGAAATACGGGTCACAAAATGTTTTGTCGTGTTACCAAGTATGTTACGAGGCTAAAAATATTATTTTATATTTCACAAGTAAAATGTCTGCAGTGAAGCCCGCTGTAGACCGGCTATAAAAGAAGATTTTGAGTACTTGGTAGGAGAAAGCGTTAAATACATTACACTGTCAGATGGACTCTGGACGGCACAGCGGTCAAAGAACTTAATACGAAAGACCCCACCATATCTCTTGTTTTACACGACGACCAGCCGAATTCTGTGTGGTTGGTTTCGCCTACATTTCCCGAATTGTGTATTGTACGACAGGAGTTGTGTAAAATATGCAAAATTATGAAATCCTGAAATCATATTTCTATGGCAGGCATTACTTTGTGGATCAACAAGATGAGCTATATGACTTACACAATATAATGTTCTGCAAAGTAGAGTCCTCTGACCGACCTATTTACTGTCAATAACCTATTGTTCTATCATTGCCGGAGTTCTGGCCTGGCACCTATATCCTGTCACTGTCTCCAAGAATTTGCAGAAAACTTTAAATAAGATTCAACAGTGGTTAGCAAAATGCCGTATGAAAAACAATTAAAAAGGATTAGTTTATATAGCACATGAGAAACCTGTCCCTTCGTGACATAGAGTGGATGGACGACTGCCATAAATCCGAGACGTGAAATGTCTGGGATTACACTTGGACAGGCGCCTGACATGAAACAATCATATCTCCACATAATATACTGTGATGTATCACACATAAATAATCACAATCAGAATTATTACTGTTGAACACCACTATAGAAAACTTATTCCGATTAGCGCTTTCAAGCTTCACAGCTCATCGTCAAATGCCGATCTGACGATGAGCTGTGAAACTTGAAAGCGCTAATCGGAATAATTTTTCTATAGTGGTGTGCAACAGTAATAATTCTGATTGTGATTATAACCACTAACACAGCTTTCTTAATTAAAAAAGTGTTGTTTTTAAAATTACTGATTAAAAAATAGAATGAGCATAAATACACACACACACACACACACACACACACACACACACACACACACACACACACACACACACACACACACACACACAAATTTTGTGTGTGTGTGTGGTGAATTGGGCATTACTGCGAGGAATGGCTCAGTAGATAAGCGGCATGAGTTTGATTCCCGTTACAAAGTTATGATCTCGGTTTAGTTGCCTACTCTCACCGTGAGAGGCAATGGCAAAGTGGCGAGTGTGTTTCTAGTTACACGTCTTTACTTAATAGTTCGAGTATGGGTAATTTGAAAGATTTGCCAAACACAGCTACTATGAATATGCTTAGAGAGATCGCCAACGTTCGTTTGGTCGGCAAATTAAAGAGCAGAAATTAGTAACAAAACCGCTAAGTATCCAATCAATAGAGCCATTAAGGTAGAATGTTTAGGATTTATGTACCATAATCATATTCTGCTTAACAGAATTTTTTAACTGCAATGTAATTTTAATTTTTGTTAACAATAAATTTTAGCGGAAAGTTGTGCCAATAAAACAAATATTTTATATTGTAGTCATTATTTCAAATTAATAAAATTAATAATAGTCAAATTGATAGGCACAAAAAATAATTGTTTAATTTTATTAATGCTTTATATTAAAAGTATAACAGAGATGTCTTGATAAAATTTTTAATTAACTTAGTAATAACTGTCCAATACTATAATCCGCTTTATATATTGGATTTGCTTGTGTATGGATTTTTAAGTAAAATAAAATTATGGCTTAGTGAGCAAAAATTTGATTTTAAAATTTGATTATAAAATCTCATGTCCTGGTCGCTCGGGAAGTTTAGTTACACATAAACAGAATTTTCTAGAGTTCTTCAAACCAATAAGAATGCTTTAAACTTAATCGATTTAAAACTGTTTTGGCAATGAGACAAATACACTGTGATGGCTGTGATTCGAACAATTTTTAAAGGACATGATATACGGGCTTGGGCGAGTATCCTTTCAGTTTGTCAGCAATCTCCACTAAGAGTGAACTGGTTATTTATTGGGTGTCTTAGTTCTCATGTTATTTTTTTATTAGTCATTGTACTGACATAGATATTAGTTAACGTAGAAGACTGTCCGCGATTTCTAAAAAACTTTATATAATAGCTTCATACACGATATATTCTACAGAAGAGGGAAGCAGTGAAAATCCATGTTTGCAGCGATGTGGAGCTTGCACTTAAGAAGTACAATTTGTCTCAGCGTCTTATGAAAAGGCTTGAGTAAAGCAAAGTTTATAATCGTAAATCAAGATACATTATAAGCTTATTTGTATTTGAAAGATACAGTAGTTCAGTTCTTAAAATTATTTATTTTATTCAAGAACATTTTATAAATTTTAAGTATTCAATAGACAATACAAGCATAGGAATGGCTTGTTTATGATTCAGTGTACTATCAATAACTTTATGTATAAAAATAGAGGTGGAGGTCTTTCCTTTACATACGTAAAATAAATTCTTGAAATATTAGAAAATTTGATCAAATTCTGCCATACGAGTGGACACGAACCTGTAGCGCAATAATGTTTACAGCTATATGTAGTATGTATGTATAACTATATGTAGCCATATGCTAATTTTCACCCTTGCTGATGTGTACTAACACATCTACACGCGCAGACACACGATATGTACATTAATTAGCTCCCTGTACTACACTTACACAGGTCCTGAAAATGATACATTTTGTAAAAATTGTTCTACACAAATTTTTATATCGCGTTTCATAAATAGCTCGAATCTCGTTAAAACTTGCGTCACTCGCTTACTGTAATAATTAATTGATGTAAGGTTTGGTAGAGCAGCTACACAATAACAAATTATGTTTCAATAGGCAAGGAAATAAGCTGGTAGATTACAAAAGGTGACAGTGTGTACGGGAAACAGGGATGTTATCTGGAACAATAAATTTTTACGTTTGGGAATGAAAGCAAGGATATATAAAAAAGCAATGAGGCCCGTCCTGAGACATGGAGCCCGCAAGACCAGAAGCCTTAAAAGACAAACACAAGTTGTTGAGATGAAGTCACTGACATGAATGATAGGCAGAACACGGAGAGATAGAATGAGGAATGTCAATAATCGAGGAACGTGCCATGTGGCAGACACAGTGGACTGAATACAGGAAAGGCAACAATTCTGGATGATGACAGATTAGTCAAGAAGGCTGGGATAATCGTCCAAAGGCAGAAGACGAATTGGACGACCAAGATGTGATGGGGCAATTGTAGTTATTTATAAACAGAGGAATGTCCTAAATAAAGAGAAGAAGAAGAAGAAGAAGAAGAAGAAGAAGAAGAAGAAGAAGAAGAAAAAAGAAGAAGAAGAAGAAGAAGAAGAAGAAGAAGAAGAAGAAGAAGAAGAAGAAGAAGAAGAAGAAGAACTTCAATTTTTTTGCAATAATATTATGATATTAATTTTGTAGACATTTCTATCGGCAATGTTTAAAAAAATATATTTTTGTAGATGAGTTTTTCCTATGTAAAAAAAAAAAAAAAAAAAAAAGGGCAATGTACAGAGGTATCAGTAGGCCTACGTCACTGTCTTACGAGAACTGTCAGCTGTTTAATGTTGTGTTTTATTGCTTGGGTTGATCGCTGTACGACATATTACTATCGTCTGGCGCCATATTATGCAAATTAGGCTCAGCTGCAGCGCCGGAAGAATCTAACGCCGAGTTAATGAACTACTACACAGCTCTCACTATTCATCACCGCCTCCACACAGTATCCAATTAAATTAACCGCTTTCGAATGGAATTAAGAGAACCGTATTTCAAATAAAACAGGTATACGAATGCGTGTAGGCAGAATGAACATAGACGTACAATCGGGTAGACCTACTTTCAGTCAAGTTTAGTACGCAATCATCCTGCAGTAAGAGCATGAATACAGAATGTTACTACAAAAAGTTATTTGTAAGTCTAAGTACATAAATGTGTAACACGTAAACTGAAGAATGGATTAAATAAAAAAAACTAATTTTCAGCATTGCCTCTTATGAGAGCTATCGCGCTCTCTCTTACTCATGTGTTTCTCCCATACTACTTTCATTTTCTGTCTTTGCAATTTTGGTATTCGTACTAAATGTGAATTACAAATTTCAAATAGTTTTAAATTTTAGTGATGTTCTACATGCACATTCCTGTAAATATGATTTATCTGTAACACAATTATCTCCTTCATAAAAAAAATATTTTATACATTTTTTTTACTTGTACAAGTTAGAGCAACGTTTGAATCAGCCAATAACTGCTTCTTTAATATAACATGTATGGTGTTAGTTTTTACCACGTTTTATTTATAATACATTTCCTTTGTTGTGAATACATTTTAATATCCAAAGATCAATAAATAAAATTTTTATAGTTTTTTTAAAAAACCTGTTCGCGCCAACGTTTGCTTATCAATTTTTTCAGTTAATAATAAACACGTGTATACAAATTTCATAGGAATTTCGTATCCATGGGATACAGCTATTCCTGTTACCCCAAACAATGAGTAAAAACGTTTGGCAATTCGCCCACTGTGTAGTGAAACATACTTTCAAACGAACTGAATTGCAAACAGAACACATATTTTTGCAGTTGTTAAAAAATTACACGTTTATTACTAAAACTTTCTTTTTATAGCATATATAAATCTATATAACAAAATATAACAATATATAATCAAATATTGTGCCTTACAAATTGTTAATTTAATATGTGTACGTTGCGATGGTATGTGAACTAAAGCTTTCAATTTACTTTCAAATCGTGTTTTCTAATACTACATTTATATTTCATATTTTACATTACATTACTATAGTAATGCGCGCTCGCGCGCGTGTGTGTATACACAGGATGTAATATAAAGGCTGTACCCGCTATACATATTCGAATTCTATGCGTCGATATAAGAAAAAAAGTTCCTACGTGCAAAAACGTCTCCATCTGGCCATCATTTTGTGTTTTTTAAAGAAAACTTTGTATCTAAAGAGGCGTTTTGATATCTTAATGAAATTTGGTACAAACGTTTACATTAATGCTCTTTAATAAATTTAGAAATCACGATTATTTTATAAGCTAAAATTACAGAATTAGGTTACTTTAATATTTTTGTTACAAATAGCTCTGTAAATTTTAATTTTATTCAATTAATATCTCTTATGTAAAATAGTAAGCCTTTTATTGTGAATACAATGACACCTTGTTTGTTAAAATCGGATAACAAGTAACTGAATCATGTCAGAGAACAGCTTACCCATAAATTCTGACTACTTTTTTTTGTGCGGGACTTCAATTCCTCCAGTATAAGAAATAGTTATTTAAAGTTATTAGTTTTTCAAACTAACTCAGTAACAGTAATTTATTACAAAGTAAAGGATCGATTTGCAATAATTAAATTAATAACTTTTAACAAATCCTGAAGTTAGTACAAGGAGAGTTGCTATGTTTGAAGGTATGGATCACACAACTGTATTCGCGATTTTACAAAGCCAACGACTAAAACCGTACCATTCACAAAGACTACAAGCCCTTGAAAATGTTGACTATGAACAGAGAAGGGAATTTCGTTTACTTTTCTACACAAAATTACAATTGAACCGCACTTATTTAGTTTCTGGCATGTTCACTGATGGTGCATGAAGTGGAATTAGTATACTAATATGCATAATAATCATTACTGAGGAGAATAAAACTTCTATCATACGTGTGCTTTTAAATTTGTTGAAAGTTATTAATTTCGCAGAAAAACAATCCTTTACCTTGTTACAAACTACTATTAGTGTGATAATTTAAAAAATATTTAATAACTTTAAATATTTTTTTCTTATAGGCCTACAGAAGGATCCGAAGTCCGACACAAAAAATCAAGTAGTAAGAATTTATGCCTAGACTCTTTTCCGCGAAAATGTGGCTATTTCTTACCAGATTTGAACATTCTGTTCACAATAAAACACTTAACACTTTACTTAATAAATCAAAATCTGATAACATTAAATTTACAGACCAAAAATTTAAAGTGGCCGCCACTTTGAAATTTGAGATTATAAAATAAGTGTGATTTTTTAGGTTATTAAATAACTTTAACGTAACCATATGTATTAAATCTGATTAAGACATCTCTACCGTTTCTTGAGATATAAAGGTTTCTATAAAATGGCAGCCGGACGGAAAATAAAATAATTCCGGGCTTATGTGTATACGAACTTTTTTCTTATACTGATGCACAAAATCCGAATATGTATAGTGAGGACACACCGTGTGTGTGTGTGTGTGTGTGTTTGTTTGTTTGTGTGTAATACTATAATATATATTTTATACTACTTTTAATGTCATGTTTTTTTAAGAATAAAATGCTTTGCGCGTTAAAATTCAGGCTTATTATTTTACATAAATTACTTTTTCCATTGTACAAATGTTTCGTCCTTGCTCTCCCCGGCAGTTACTTGATATTTTATATTGATTGTCTAACCCGCTTATTCACTAAATAATGTAAAGACATTTCCAGTTATATTTAAAGTTTTTTTTTGATGGTTAATGTCTTGTTATTTTTGTATAAAGAATTGAGTGATAACACTTCAGGTAACTGTTAAAACATAAGTATTTACATCATAAGTAACACACTAATAAAATTGTACAATCATTTGTAGTCCTTCACTGGAAATGTCACTCCGTGTACCAGTAAACCGACGACGTTGTTCTGGTGACATCTACTTCAAACGCCTTCAATGCCCCGAATGCACTGTCGACACACACGAAACCTGGAAACAGTGTATCCTATTTAACCAATGCTGAAAATTAAATCTGGGACGGCCATTAGTCTATTTACACGTGTTTGCTCTCCCGTACACTGTATTTTTTCCCGTACACACTTCTGTGTCTGTTTTTTGAGACAGTGAATGTGAGCGTGAGAGAGAGAGAGAGAGAGAGAGAGAGAGAGAGAGAGAGAGAGAGAGAGAGAGAGAGAGAGAGAGCGAGAGAGAGAGAGAGAGCGCGAGAGAGAGAGAGAGAGAGAGAGAGCTCACACACATACCTAAGTGAATACAATGGTTTATTTGTAATTACTAATTAAGTTATTTCTTACATATTCGGCCTGCGTTATATAGAGTATTCAGTGTAGCGCATACTGTTTTGACTCACACAACAGGTGGCTGAAGTTCGATTCCCCGTTTGGGCAAAAACATGATGTGACGATTTAATTGAAACTGTAATCTTAAATAAATAAAAATTAAATTTGCGAGCGATTAAATTTTTAAATCGCACTATTAAACCTAAAGCCCCTGTACTAAATCAGAATGAGAATGAGAAGTGAATGAAAATCAACAGAAGCACTAATAAAAAGTCGAATTGTAAAAAACTTATTAATATCACAATTACCCCCTTTGCTAGTCATCATGCGGTGACCTGTTAGTTCCGGACTCAACGTGTTTATCGAGTCGTCTGTAATTTAGGAAGATATAAAAATCATAATGTTTGTAATTAGAAATTTGAAGGCACGAGTAGTAGTTAAAATAATTCACTTAAATTATATATGTATAATTAATGTATTGTTGTTGGTAATAAGAATGTCAATTTAAATAAAAATAAGAACTATATTGTCGCGGAGTACTTGCCCCTCTCCGTTGTTATGTGCCAGTCGAATCTAGTAGAGAGTCACTATGCTGCCGTCAGACCGTACAGACGTATGAGCGAGAGCTCCAAATTTTAAAATGTTAGCTACCACTGCTAAACGTGGCGAGCGTTGTATAATGTGTGAATGATATAAAGATGTGTTAAGAAGAAAAATGTAATAAGTAAAACAAAAACTTAACTAGTAGTAAACAAGATGACGTCTGCCCTCAAGAGGTAAATACAAGTGCAACCTTATACATGAAGATGTGATCTGCTTAAACTTCATAAATACACGTAACAAAATTGCGCCACTCTGCTAAATTAGTAAAAAGGTTGTAAGCATCGTGACATTAACAGAGATACGTCACCCTGCTAATTAAAGTAATTGTTAAGTAGTAAAATAGATAACTTTTGGCACTCAGTTGTCTGATCTATGCACTCAGGCAATGTATTTAATGTAACTTTAATTTTCATAAAATGAATTTGTTTTAAGATACGCGAATGATAGTCAGTATAAGTTGAAATATCATTGTATGAAGCCAAATGCAAGTATGTACATGAATTGTAGTGCTCGGTGATCTGCTCAGCCTTTAACAGGTTTATATTGTGACAATCCAAGACCTGTTGTTTCTTGAATATGCCTGCATAGTATATGTTAGTGTATGTCTGTCGTCATAGTAAAAGTAATAAAAAAGAAATAATAATAATGCTCCTGTGTAAAGTAGACCCGGTTAATTACGTGGAAAGAATTTCGTAACTTAAATTTGTTACCAATATAAATAATTAATTTAATTGGGGAAAGTACGAGAATTAATAAAGTCAGACTGTTATAACCGTGACTCGATTATTGTCACCATCGAGTTTAATAACAGTTCGTTACAACGTAGGCAGCCCATGTAATTGGCAAGTGTCAGTTAAGATGGGTTCCCTGGATTTGTAACGTGGCAATACGTAACAATGACATACGTTCCAGAGGTCTACACTTTCATCGCAAGTTGCTTGTTTATGCAGTAATATCTCCACTAGCAGCTCGGTGTAAAATCTACCTTAAGTCCGTCAAATGATTGACAATATCGTACACACACGGCTGCACGTATTTCACGTCCCAGGTGAAATCACTGTAGAGACATAGAACGCAATGCCGGTTGATAAGTTGACATTCTCAATAGCCACTTATACGAGATACTGAGATCATGATTTATAGCGAATTCTAGGTTTAGATTTATAGTGTACAGAAGTTTTGTTAGTGTCGTGAGTAGAACGCCAATGAAATCTGTTACACGATATGTAATCTTATTTATGTTCGATTTTTTGCTAGTCGACAGAGTCGCAATTCGTATTTTACTTTTCAGTTTTGATCGGTATTTGTGTGCTAAGTTAAATTACACATAGGAAAATGAGTATTTTATAAAAATTCGGTAGACTTTGATCAGCCAAGTGTACTCCCTGGGCACTTGTAAAAACGATTATTTTCTTCATAGATCATTTTGGTGAAAGGTTTACGCCAACGTACGAATATTTAGCACTACAGTTTCCACTTGTGAACAAAAACAAAATGTACGAGTACACACAGAGTAAGCTGAAACTGGATGGTATATAAGTAGTGCTACGCGACAGGAGAAAAGCTGACGCTGGCGTTTGTTGAAACCGTAGTCACCGCCACACAGGACTCGCTGGTGCGCTTCAAACCATTCTTCGTTGTACAAACAGCATTCACTACATACGCTGAACCCGTCTGGCGTACGGAACGGAAGGAAAGAAGCGGTATCAGAAAATGACGTGTATAAATAAAACGTCCATGCAAATGAAGTATTTAATTGGTTATATCTAATTTTTACGCTACGCTACTGAGAACTACTTACAAAATACGCTACTGAAGTAGATTAATGGATACGTTAGACTGTGTTAGACATGTAGCCAGAAGAACAGACGAAACTAGAACTCAAGTAGTAGAGACCCTTAACAGAATATAAAAAGGACATAGCGGTTGGTATTAGGAAGCAAAGGGAATATCAAAACGCGAAGCAATCCAGTTAACTCAGCAATGGAAGGAATAAACAGATGCCAAAATCCAACTGAAATACCAATTTTTGCGAGGGTAAACGGTCACGAGGGAACTTAGGTTCAACTGGTTATAAGGGTGAGTTTAAAGCATCACAATCGTAGTAGATGTGTTTCATTTAACATTGAAAGCTTGCTTACTTCTGTTAAAATGTGAAAGTTTTAATGATGTTAACAGATTTATTTTATAAGTTGAAAGTTTTAGTACCAAAGCGAAGCGCTGGATACACATATAGTCATGCTTGTATGGTGGCTTACTTAGCCAACCTCTCGTAAACCGTTTCCGTAGTACAAAAACTACAATGTTTCGGTGGTTATTATTATTATTATTATTATTATTATTATTACAGACACTATTTTGAAATTTTATAAAGTGGTGGGGGTCCCATGCGGCCTTTATGGCAGTGAGACTTGGGCGCTGAACGCAGAGACCAAAGACGGATACAGGCTAGTGAAATGAGATTTTTACGATCAGTAGGCTTTTAGGAGTATCACGGAGGGACCGGCCAAGAAATGATGATATAAGAAACATCCTTGGAATACACAACCTAGACAAAAGGATAAAGCAGTACAGACAGGATTGTACAGACCATGTTGAAAGGATGCATAAGAACAGGATACCACAACTAATATTGGTTTATAATCCGACAGGACGGCGGAATATTGAAAGACCAAAGAAAAGATGGTCGGACCAAAGAGTGCGCAACGGATCGTAAGGTCCACAGCCTGAAGAAGAAGAAGAAGAAGAAGAAGAAGAAGAAGAAGAAGAAGAAGAAGAAGAAGAAGAAGACTATTATTATTGTTGTTGTTGTTGTTGTTGCTGTTTTTGTTGTTGTTGTTGCTGCTGCTGCTGCTCCTGTTGTTGTTGTTGTTGTTGTTATTCTTCTTCTTCTTCTTCTTCTTCTTCTTCTTCTTCTTCTTCTTCTTCTTCTTCTTCTTCTTCTTCTTCTTCTTCTTCTTCTTCTTCTCGTTATTATTATTATTGTTATTATTATTAGACGTTTTAATGTTATTTGGTGACACTTGTGCAGAATAGAATAACATAGCAAAATTCTTCTCCCCAAATGCTCTGTACAGTAGGACTATATGGCGGTTTTCTGCAATTTTGAAGGGAACTGAATTAATAAACCTTTAGTTACAATGTTGTTGTACGTACTATTTAGTGGATATGAAACGTGTGAAATGACCGTCACCGTCGCACGTAAACTTCAAATTTGTGTAAATAATTGCCTGGCTGAGATTCATGAGAATACGGTGGTCACCAGTTATATGTAACGGTGAAGTATAGTAGAACAAACACTATCGAACAGCGGGTAGAGAAGTGCGAATGGCTGGTGTTAGATGGGTCACCCTCTCAGACAGTCTCACGATAATGTAGCAAAACAAGATATGAAATGTAATCCTCAGTAGAGCATAAGAGGAGAAGAGCGAGACAGTGCAGGTGAGCTGAAGTGCAGTGAAAAAGGTAGTGAGCGCATGTAAAGTTTCTGGGTTAGGTAAACACGGATGGGAAGCGTTATACTCCACTTAAGAGTGAAAGGAATGAAGAAAAAGAAGAAGAGCAGGCTGATTTGGGGGATAACGGAATTGAATGAGGAAGGCTTTTTTAAATATTTATTCACAGAGCTAAATACCTCTATCACTACCCATACGGGAAGAATGTAGGGGTAGGATAATTAATTAACGAATATATTCCGGAACATAGCCTATTTAGCTGTGAACTACTATTTAACATTGAGGCGTTTATACATGTAACTAAACTATTAAATATTTACAAGGAAGAGCAGTAATTATATACACAGGGGAAAATATAGCGGTATTTACGTTACTAACTATGAAATGGAGAAACTGAAAAACATTTTTAAAAAGTAAGAATGAGGGTGCAAGAGAATCTGGTGATCGACGCAAAAGATGAATGACTAAACAAATAGACCAAACGGTAAATGACGAGAATGTACGTCAACAGTGAGATTTAAGACGTAAAGGTTAAGGTGTATATAGAAAACAAGGGGTAGGGATTAAAAAATTATAAATTAGTCACTACACGGAGCACAGAGGCGGTATAGAACAAGGACAGGACAGAACAACATAAGAAGAGTAGTATAGACGAGTGGAAAAAATTGAGGGAGCGAGCTTTATGCATAAAAAGTACACTGGTATACCACGAGAAAGAAGAATGAAGGAATCGCGCTGATGCCTTGAAAAATAATAAAAATTAGTTTATGTCTCTTTAGCACATAAGTATAAATAAATATATAAGTGCGCTTGTGCGTGTATAAATTAATAAGTTAATTTTGGGGCGTTTATTTAGTCGTATAAATAGTGAACAGTGCGTTCTGTACCTGTGTGTCTTGTGTTACTGTAAAAATTTCATGTATTAAAACCAACAAGAATATTTCAATTTCATCAAGCTTTTTTTAATTGACGAAACTTTAGTAGAAAGGTAGATTGTAGCCAATGAAAAATAGCAGAGTTAAAAATATGATACCAGTTGTTTATGCGCATAAATAGACAACGTATAATCACGTTCACGTGATTTTTTTTTACATATTTACGTATATAAATTGCAGACGTATATTTGTTCCATCGCGAAAGAGAACTGTTTCTAATTTACGCCAAGTATAATTCGCATAAGGAAATAGAAACTAGTTTTCAGTTTGTATAACTGTAATTATATACAGGTTTTAATGTAGCATTACGGCAGATGCTGGGATCGTCGTGTTACAACATTGCAATTCTGTGACGATTTAAAAAGTATTTAAATAGCACAAATTAATTTTTTTGTTCTCATAACTAGTGAGAGTATAATCCACCCTTATTTGTACCTAGATTCCTGTATCAACGTGCAAATTGTCCAGTACGAATATGCAAAAGTACAGTGTTATTAAGCGAAAACTAATAATTCTTTTAATTAAATAAAAGACGTATTAATAGTGTTTAAACTTTGTACTGGTTTATCAGCTGTACGCGGTCTACCGCCGCAATACGGCACGCACGGATGACGTCACGCGCTTATCAAACGCTGCACCCGGCTACAGGCAAGTTTAGTTTAGTTTCTAACAAGGCTCCGAGCGCAACTCTCATAAAACACTTCTCTTTCAGCCGCGGCTTCTGCATATTTTTTGGCATGCATTCATAAGATTTCGCTTAATTCAATTACCTGCGTCCATCTACAATGGACAACGATTTCATTCAAAATTAATTTTCGGGCGTTATTGCCACAAATGCATCCGCACGTGCCGATCGTAACTAACAATCAAAATTTTCAATAAACGCATGTTCAATATCTTCAATACAGTCCATTTCTTTCTAACATACAATCCAGCCCTTCCCGCTTAGCGTTTTTGGAATAACTCACGATTCTTCAAGAGCTTCCAAACCGCAACATTTTGGTCCCACCGGGCAGGATTTCATATTTTTGGCCCAAAAACGAAAACGTTTTTGGTCACCACGGGACGGATTGCTCATGTTTGGGTCCACAAGCGACAGCATTTCTTATACGCATCATTTCTGGACCAACCGATCTGAATTTAATCACGCCCTACGGGCATCATTCTCGTCCTGAGCGACACCATTGTTCTGAATCACGTCGCAGTCATCTCGACAAGATTCGGCCAAGCAGTAGACCAGAGACGACGGGACAAAGCAGGACAACATTTGCGAGGTCATCAAAAAAGATTCCACAGCTTTAATTGATGGAGGGTACAACATGAGGCGTCGGCTGACCAGCAGAGACAGGAGGTGTAGCAGCTCCAAGCGGGATCGAAGCCAGCTTCATCACGAATGG
Organism: Magicicada septendecula; assembly: GCA_034769895.1. Lineage (NCBI taxonomy): Eukaryota > Metazoa > Arthropoda > Insecta > Hemiptera > Cicadidae > Magicicada > Magicicada septendecula. The sequence goes on along the minus strand of CM068376.1, from coordinate 225,541,312 downwards.
ATCGACGGCCACGTGACTATAAACTTTACTTATATTTGACGTTTAATAATATTTCACTTTAGTGGTTATTTTTAACACATTTGTATAAACAAACACCTCATTACACAATACAAATTAATAAATGGTTGGCAGCTCATTATCAGTTAAAACTTTAAAGATAAAGATATACTTTGTTACCATTTAGATTCATAATTTCAATAATTTAACTGCCAACAAAGCTTGATTAGTTAGAGAGAGTAAGTTTATGTTCAAAACAACGATCGCTAGCTACCGAAACGTATTTAAACTGATTTAAAATTAAGTTTGTGGTTCACATGCTCTATGCTCAATTTCTTTCTAAATATGTTTCCTTTTTTTTATTTTAAATTATAATAATGGCCGATGTAAGGGCTCTAATAAAAAACGAGGCACAATTAAGGCCTCAATATCCCGAGTAAATACCTTCGCGGATAACTTCGATTTGTTAAACAGTGATCCTCATGCGCTGAAAATAAAACTGCGTCATTTGATGGAATTATCCACCAAATATGACGAGATTCAGACACAAATCGAAGCGGAGGAAGCGGACGTTGCTTTAACGAGTGATAGAGTACAAACGGAGAACGATCTCTGTACTATAGAATGTAAATTGCAACACCTGCTGGAGCAAGCTGAGCATATGAACCAAAAACCAGTAATTAATGCTGAAGGTAAACAGCCTAAAACACCCCCCATTCAATTGGAACCAATAAAATTACCACGGTTTGAGGGTAGTATTGTTGAGTGGCAACATTATTACCATATTTTTCTTGAATTAATTCATGTCAGAGCAGATCTGACGGATATACAGAAACTTCACTATTTGCACTCGTCATTACATGGCGAGGCGCTTAACGTAATAAAATCGTTGCCCATCACTCATGAGAATTACGCGGTGGCTATCGATCTGTTGAGGAATAGATATGACAGTAAGCTAATTGTTTCCGCCCATCACGTGTGGAATGTCCTGGACGTACCATTAGTTCAACAAGAATCCCGAGTTAGCATATCGCAATTTATTGTCAAATCTCTGCCAATATAAACGCTTTAAATAATCTCAAACTGCCAGTCAACAAGTTCGAAATTATTGTCGTAAATTATTTAGCCAAAAAACTTGATAATTACACTTTACGTTTGTGGAAAGAGAGTTTATCGGAGCATAAATTCCCTGATTTTAATAATTTTATAAATTTTCTAAATTCACGAAGAAAATTACTGCAAAATCTCGATAACGCGACTAGCCCAACGAGCAGGTTGAACAAAAGCGATAAGTCTCCTTATCGCAAGGCAGTTAAACAGATAAGCACTCCAAAGGGCGCATTCCACTCACATATTAGAAACAATTTATGCCGGCTGTGTAACGGTGGACATAGACTTAGCGACTGCCTACAATTTACATCGCTGTCTATCCCTGATAGAAAAAACGCGTTAATAAAAAACAAACTTTGCTTAAACTGCCTCCGTTCGGGACACGAGAGCTCAAAATGTCCCTCAAAATTCTCATGCAAAAAATGTTCTAGGCGTCACCACACCACGATTCATGTCCCCAACAGGGACGTAACTTCTGTTAACAACCAGTGTTCACTGAAATCACAGACCAATAAATCGGTATTGTTATGTACCGCCGTCTGTATGACATCCAATAAAGTCGGCAAAAAATTTCCCGTTAGGATTTCTGGATTCCGGTTCTCAAGCGAACTTTTGCACAATGGATTTCGCCCGAAGAATGGGCCTCCAATTGGTTAAATCGCAACTGCCCATCACGGGTATAAACAACTCGCTTTCCCAGGCTGACTTCAGTACTAATGTAAGACTACATTCACGCTATAAACTCTTCACGTTAAACGTACATTGTGCCGTATTACCCAGTATAACTAATAATTTACCGGCGGAGTCGTTCAATCTTGCCTCTTTGAATTTACCCAAGCGCATATTCTTGGGGGATCCTCATCTACATTGCTCGGCGCAAGTCGATATATTAATCGGTGCTCAATATTTTCTCCAATTAATTGAACCTATGAAATTTACGCGCGGACCTCACTTTCCTATAATTCAGGGAACCAAGTTAGGATTTATTTTGGCCGGTGACTTACCATTCAACGTCGATATAACTAAAACGGTTTCTTCCTTTATGGTCTGTAAGGATGATAATCAGATTTCCTCGCAACTAAAAGAATTTTGGAAGTTGGAGGAGATCTCTAGTCGCGAAGCCCGATCTGAGGACTCGCCGTGTGAAAGGCATTTCGTGGAAACCACTAGCCGTAACCGCGATGGGAGATTCGTGGTATCCCTGCCCCGCAGATCTGATAAATTTCATTTGGGAGATTCTCTCCGCGGAGCCATACGCAGATTCCAATCGTTAGAGTTCAAGTTCAAGCAGAACCCTATCCTTTATAAGGATTATAGTGAGTTCATGAGTGACTATCTGAAACTTGGCCACATGTCGCCGCTAAATGAATACGATCTGTCGCTTGACAGGTCAGAGATCTTTTATCTGCCCCATCACGCAGTCTTCAAAGACTCTAGCTTAACCACTAAATTGCGCGTGGTATTTGACGCCTCCGCTAAAACCACCAATAATTTGTCCCTTAACGATACTTTAATGGTCGGTCCTACGATCCAGCAGGATCTGTTTTCGATAATGGTTCGGTTCCGTACCCACCGATACGTACTTATTGCGGACATAGAAAAGATGTATCGCCAGATCATTGTTAATCCCAAGGATTCAAACCTGCAACGCATCGTTTGGCGTGATGCGCCGCACAAGGAATTGCGACATTACGCGCTAAGGACGGTTACATACGGCACTGCTAGTGCCTCCTTCCTTGCTACACGTTGTCTGGCTCAAATAGCCTACGAAAATAAATCCGAATACCCTACAACTGCTAAGGCCATAGCAAATGACTTCTACGTAGACGATCTCATAACGGGTTCGGATGTCCGAACGGCTTAGCTGAAATGAAATGCGAGATCGTGAGGTTGTTGAGTAGGTATGGTTTTTCGTTACATAAATGGTTCTCTAACCACCATAAGATTATGACCCTTCGCGCCCAAGTAACCCGTGACTTCAGCAAAGGCCAAAACGTGCGTACATTGGGAATCCAATGGAACGTTGAAAGGGATAACTTTTTATACACCGTTAGGGGTGATGATAATTCAACCGTTTTCAACAAGAGAAGCGTGTTGTCGTTCATCGCCGGGATCTATGATCCTTTAGGATTGATCGCACCCATCACATTTTACTGCAAGCATTTCGTGCAACAGTTGTGGTTGGCGGGCACAGATTGGGACGAACCCCTATCTGGATCATTGGCTAATCAATGGTTGGAATTATACGCTCAATTAGTCTCCGACACTCATTTTGAGATTACGAGGTCGGTTAAGAGTTCGAACAATTACCCAATTAGTTCATTACAGCTGCACGGATTCGCCGACGCTTCGGCTAAAGGTTACGCGTGTTGCATTTATGTGCGAGCGGTCTATTCGAACGGCGCCATATCATCAAACTTGTTGTGTGCTAAATCTAGGGTCGCTCCGCTGAAACAGATAACGCTACCACGACTTGAACTTTGTGCTTGTTTATTGTTGGCTCAATTAATGTCCAAGGTTTTAAGCGCCATCGATTACAATTTTGACGGACTATATCTTTATTCGGATTCGATGATAGCGTTGTACTGGATACATCAGCAATCTTCCCGCTGGAAGGTATTTGTGGCCAACCGTGTCGCGGAAATACACCGTCTTGTTAGCAGCAGGGGAACTTGGCGTCATGTAGTATCAAATGACAACCCTGCCGACATCTTATCGTGCGGTTGCCTCCCTCGTGGTTTGCACTGTCATGCACAATGGTGGCATGGTCCCTCCTGGTTATCGCATGAGTCGGCTTCATGGCCGGTCAGCGCGTTCGACATTAATACTCCCTGTACTTTTCCCGACCTTGAGGAGGAATGTCGCAAGCAGGTTCAAACCTCACTAATTGTCGCATCCTCAACACATAGTTATGTTGAAAATTATTCATCACTTACGAGGCTTATTCGCGTTTTCGCATATTGCCGTCGATTTTTTCGCAATTCTAGGCTCGCGGTGATTGATAGAGACACGTCCTTTTTGTCGGCTCAAGAATTGTCTGACACGCTCTTGATTTTTGTCCGGCAATCTCAGAAGTTGCATTTCGACGTAGAAGTTATGGAACTTGAGGCACACCGGTGCCTTCCTCGCAGTAGTAAAATTCTTGCTCTTAACCCATTCCTGGATGAATCAGGCATTTTAAGAGTGGGTGGACGCTTGCAATTCTCCCCACTTAGCTATGAGAGTAAACACCAAATAATTTTGCACCCGCACTCTCATCTCACGAGATTAATAATTGAACACGAACACATCCGTTTGTTGCACGCTGGAGTGCAGTCAACTCAAGCTTCGCTTAGGCGAAAGTATTGGATCATACACGACAAATCCTATATCCGCTCAGCGATACATAAGTGTGTCACTTGTTTTCGTTTCCGGGCTAAAGGCGCGAATCAACTACTAGGTCAGTTACCCCCTTCAAGGGTCACGCCTTCAAGGCCATTCTCACAGTCGGCCGTGGATTACGCCGGTCCTGTACTTTTGCGCCATGGCGGGCAGCGCTCTAAGTCCACGACCAAGGCATACATCGCGCTATTTATATGCATGTGTACTACGGCCATCCATTTAGAATTGGTGTCGGATCTCACGTCCAACGCCTTTATAGCGGCTTTAAAAAGGTTCATATCGCGCAGAGGTATTCCCGCGCAAATATTTTCGGATAATGGCACGAATTTTCGTCGTGCCAACCACACGTTGCATGATTGGTACAAATTTTTAACCTCCAAGGAAGTTGAGCAATCTTCTCTGGAGTTTTGCGGTCTCCACGGCATCAAATGGTCCTTTATCCCCCCTTCAGCCCCTCATTTCGGTGGTTTGTGGGAAAGTGGTGTAAGGAGTGTTAAATTCCATTTACGTCGCGTAATAGGCGGTACGATCTTGAATTTTGAGGAATATTCTACTCTTCTTTCTCAAATTGAGGCTTGCCTTAATTCACGCCCGTTATGCGCGGTGTCCGACGATGCTAGAGACCCTGAACCCTTAACACCTGCTCATTTTTTGGTCGGTGCTCCACTGACGGCACTTCCGGAACCCGACTATACCCAAGGCAATAATAGTCATTTGGGCAGATGGCTTCTGCTCCAAAAATTTACGCAGACCATCTGGAAACGGTGGTCTAGGGATTATCTGCACCAGCTGCAGCAGCGCAATAAATGGCGCACCCCGTTAAGGAATTTGAATGTCGGACAGCTTGTCCTCATTTTGGATGACAATTCCCCCCCTCTAGAATGGAAGCGTGGGGTAATTACCAATGTTTTTCCGGGTCAAGATTCCTTAGTACGCGTCGCAGAAGTTCGCACCGCGCTAGGTATCTTACGCCGACCCATCCACAAATTATGCCCCCTTCCGGTGGCTACACACTAATCGTATGCGTGCCATACGAGGTGTGTGTGTGTGTGTGTGTGTGCGTGTCACATTACATGGACCACGCCCGGGACATTCCCCGGGGCGAGCATACAAGTCAATTGTATCATAAGCATTGTAATATTGTTTACGTGCCGCTAGCTATTACTGCAACAGTGACTGTGTTTCATATGTACTATCAATTATTATGGATGTTGTGTATTGTATTTTTCAATGTCATGTACCATTGAACTTTGATATGATTATGATAACATTATGTTTCTATTATTTCTATTACTATATTTGAAGCAGTGATCAAGATGGTTTCTCTTATATAATTTAAGATTATTATTTACGTTTGTCAAGGTTTAAATATATGTATTTTTTATCCACATGGTATGCTTCAAGAGAGATCATGTTTAGTTATGTAAAGGTTCGTTTTTATCATGATTTTTTATTTGTTGTACCTTTTCTAGCACAGAAACTGTTTTGTTCTGACTTACGCTTTGTGCTAGCTTAATGAATTTTGTTTTCTACAAATTTTATGTATAAGCCTTTAAGTGTATTATGTATTGTTTATATATATACATTGATAATGTTTGTAATATACTGTTCCTAGTTAATGTTAATGTACAAAATCGGCCCGATTTTGGCGGGCAGTATGTTTAAACTTTGTACTGGTTTATCAGCTGTACGCGGTCTACCGCCGCAATACGGCACGCGCGGATGACGTCACGCGCTTATCAAACGCTGCAGCCGGCTACAGGCAAGTTTAGTTTAGTTTCTAACAAGGCTCCGAGCGCAACTCTCGTAAAACACTTCTCTTTCAGCCGCGGCTTCTGCATATTTTTTGGCATGCATTCATAAGATTTCGTTTAATTCAATTACCTGCGTCCATCTACAATGGACAACGATTTCATTCAAAATTAATTTTCGGGCGTTATTGCCACAAATGCATCCGCACGTGCCGATCGTAACTAACAATCAAAATTTTCAATAAACGCATGTTCAATCTCTTCAATACAGTACATTTCTTTCTAACATACAATCCAGCCCTTCCCGCTTAGCGTTTTTGGAATAACTCACGATTCTTCAAGAGCTTCCAAACCGCAACAAATAGTAAAGGAAATATCTAACTCATAACAAAAAGGTAGCATAATTTATTACTAGTTAATTAATGAACAATTAATAATAATAATAAAGGAACGAACTACTTTTCTCAGCGCGTAAACCGCGCCAGCTTACAGACTCCCTGCCGCCTGACAAGCCCCAGTCGCCGGAGAAATTCGACATGTAAGCAGGTCGAGAATGTGTTGTAAAGTTACACTTAGGTGTATACCGCTAAACAACGATATAACCAGACGTTAGTTGTTAGAATTGATTTAATCCAATGTAGCGTTGGTAAAACTAAAACACTAGTAATGTAGTGCGTGGAGCAAATATTGATAATATATAAAAAAAAACTTAGCCGACACATCTCTTTACAAACAGTAAGTGGTAAGATATGTTCCTTACCATATTAAAGTAAACATCAGTGCTGCTAAAATAAGAACAAATAAAATGTAAAATGTGAACAACCAACACCAGAAGAAGAAAGTTACAACAACAACCGTATGAACTTCAAGTAGCAGAATCCAATCGTCATGACCTAGACTACAATTCGGAAACAATCAACTAAATGGAGGATCCAGATGAACAACGAACTACACCCAAGAAGACCCACTGAAGAAGATCATCACGAACACCCACAGCAAACTCACGTTCTATTCAGGTGATATTAAACCGTAACTTTTGTGCATAACCTTTTTTTTTAAAAACCGAAACAAAAAGAACAGTAAAGTTTCTTGTAAAGACTTTTAGATAACTTAAAGATTAGCATATAAATGTTTGTAATTTCTGTAATGCTATAGTAATAATCTGATGCTGTTTAAAGGTAAAGTAATTTGAAAATTACACCGGACTATTCTTCAAATAGTTTGGATGATGTTGTGATATATTAGAATATTGCAAAGTTAAGACCCGGATCCGTGGTAATTGAAATAATACACAGCTGAATGATTTTGAGATAAAAAGAGTAAAAATTTAAAGAATATTTAATGCAGAATTTATAAGAGTTTTTCTTTTAAAAGTAAAGTAAAGTAAGTAAAAAATTAAAGGATGACGATTAAAGCTATTACTTTTATACTTAGTTAAAATACAAGACTAAAGAGATGTTTTCGCTAATATCCAGAGAGTGAATAAATTTATGTAACCCTTGACTAATTCCTGATATATACATTGTCATAAGTCATAATTTGTTGGTAAGTAAATTTTACTAACTACGGCAGCTAGTTTAATTAACAGAGAACAATTGAACTGGTTCCCGAGGTTATAATGTCTTTGCAGGATTTTACGGTACTAAGATGCGCAACTCTGCTTCTTTGTAAAAAAAAAGATTTAATCGTGTACAGAGTGACACATATAAGATCCGCCACTCTGCTTTCTAAAAAAATAATTGTGTATTGTGCTGTTGTGTAAATAATAATTGTGTATACTCTGCTGATAATTAACCGTAACTTTGTAGAATATATAAATTTATTCACTCTGAAATCGTGAACAAATAAATAAATAAAGTTTTAATTAAGAAATAATAAATAATATTAGTATTAGGATATTGACGTAATAAACAAGTCCCTGAAGGTAAAAATATTCCATTTTAAACCTGTCGGTATTTACAGGCTATTTCATGTTAAATACGTGTCGAGAAATGTACGCTCTCCCCCTGTACACAAGTAAGTTGTTTGAATGAGATTCCCTCGTGGACATAACATACAGTCCAGAACAGGAAATAATCGTGTTTCAGATTGTCCGAATCACCCTCCTTTGTTAAAGCACCCCTACGTAAACAATAAGACTCCCCAAACAGCTGATCCATTGTGCTATTATAAATGTAATGAACTCTTCGTGTGAAATTCCTTTCCACTATAAAATAATATTATCATTTTGTCTTGACTGATAATTGCTAGAAGTACGTAAAATTGAATTGATTTGAGATAATTTTAATTTGATTAATTAGTATAAGATTCTTGTTATCTATATATGTGTGTGTTTAAATGAATTCAAATTTTATAAGTGTTTGATATAAAATAAATAATAAATCCTTTAAATAAATAAAAAAGCTTTAATAATATCTTAAAGTAAACTAAGGTGTAATAAAAGTGAAAAGTGTAGTAGTAAAATAAGTAAAGAGTAAATAATAATAAAAGTATAATTGAAACGTGTAAACACCCGGTCGTGGCCTGTTCGAAAAATAATTCCCAGCTTGCCAGTATAAGACAAACTAGTTCGTGTAGGAGATAATCGTGTTAAGAATTGTAGTAAGCCACCCCTATTGTTATGAAAGCCTGCATCGGTAAACAGCCACCACCACGTGTATAATACAATGCTTCTTGTGTAAAGTGTTTGTCCCCTCTTGGATAGTTTGTAACAGCTGATCGTTTAATAGAAGATAAAGATTCCCCTTCGTGAAATTCCGCTTGTCTCAGTAGAATGAGATATTAGAGTTAAGAAAGAATCTAAGGTTGAGTATGGGATCAACTTTAGATTGCTGTAGTATAATTAAGAGATATAGGGATAAAGACGTAACACAGTCACAATGACGCCGCACTGAAAAGGGTTAATGATAGAGCAGAAAACTAACTAATTGAGTTAGAGTATGCAAATGTAATCAGTCGGGCCACGATATTGTGAAATTACGAAAACTAAGAGTAATAAATAAATAAATAAATAATATTTATTTATATGTAAATAATATTAAGGTAGTAGTTAAGAAACGAGAGAAAGGGAACTTCACGAAAGTAAAAGATATCACTGTAGTATTCACTAATGTCGTCTCATCGTCATCTTTAAGTGGAGGAGGATGTGACGATTTAAAAAGTATTTAAATAGCACAAATTAATTTTTTTGTTCTCATAACTAGTGAGAGTATAATCCACCCTTATTTGTACCTAGATTCCTGTATCAACGTGCAAATTGTCCAGTACGAACATGCAAAAGTACAATGTTATTAAGCGAAAACTAATAATTCTTTTAATTAAATAAAAGACGTATTAATAGTAAAGGAAATATCTAACTCATAACAAAAAGGTAGCATAATTTATTACTAGTTAATTAATGAACAATTAATAATAATAAAGGAACGAACCACTTTTCTCAGCGCGTAAACCGCGCCAGCTTACAGACTCCCTGCCGCCTAACAAGCCCCAGTCGCCGGAGAAACTTCGACATGTAAGCAGGTCGAGAATGTGTTGTAAAGTTACACTTAGGTGTATACCGCTAAACAACGATATAAACAGACGTTAGTTGTTAGAATTGATTTAATCCAATGTAGCGTTGGTAAAACTAAAACACTAGTAATGTGGTGCGTGGGGCAAATATTGATAATATATAAAAAAAAACTTAGCCGACACATCTCTTTACAACCAGTAAGTGGTAAGATATGTTCCTTACCATATTAAAGTAAACATCAGTGCTGCTAAAATAAGAACAAATAAAATGTAAAATGTGAATAACCAACACCAGAAGAAGAAAGTTACAACAACAACCGTATGAACTTCAAGTAGCAGAATCCAATCATGACCTAGACTACAATTCGGAAACAATCAACTAAATGGAGGATCCAGATGAACAACGAACTACACCCAAGAAGACCCACTGAAGAAGATCATCACGAACACCCACAGCAAACTCACGTTCTATTCAGGTGATATTAAACCATAACTTTTGTGCATAACCTTTTTTTTAAAAACCGAAACAAAAAGAACAGTAAAGTTTCTTGTAAAGACTTTTAGATAACTTAAAGATTAGCATATAAATGTTTGTAATTTCTGTAATGCGATAGTAATAACCTGATGCTGTTTAAAGGTAAAGTAATTTGAAAATTACACCGGACTATTCTTAAAATAGTTTGGATGATGTTGTGATATATTAGAATATTGCAAAGTTAAGACCCGGATCCGTGGTAATTGAAATAATACAAAGCTGAATGATTTTGAGATAAAAAGAGTAAAAATTTAAAGAATATTTAATGCAGAATTTATAAGAGTTTTTCTTTTAAAAGTAAAGTAAAGTAAGTAAAAAATTAAAGGATGACGATTAAAGCTATTACTTTTATACTTAGTTAAAATACAAGACTAAAGAGATGTTTTCGCTAATATCCAGAGAGTGAATAAATTTATGTAACCCTTGACTAATTCCTGATATATACATTGTCATAAGTCATAATTTGTTGGTAAGTAAATTTTACTAACTACGGCAGCTAGTTTAATTAACAGAGAACAATTGAACTGGTTCCCGAGGTTATAATGTCTTTGCAGGAGAGACGTTATAATTTAACCAACCGGTCACCAGAGAAATCGCTGACAACAACTTTAATGACAGTTTAAATAAGCTAAAGAACTTATAAACACTGGTCTTTGAAAAATAATGTAAGCCACTAACTACACACGCCCACACACAATAATCATTTTACACTAAACAAAGTTCACAAACACAACAGCATCCATAACGCACACAAAATATCAAATTCAAAACTAACTGGCTGGCCGCTTGTGAATCCTGTACAGTAGAACTCCATTTATTCGAACAATGATTCCCAGACGTAATTCCGATATGCAGAAATTCGGATAATTGGAACAAACATAAGAAAAATGTTATGTTATGAAAGAAAACGCGAAAATTGCTGAAAAATCACTTTTGTTTATTTTTATTACGTGAGTACAGTATCTTAATAAAAACCAGGTCACACGTATTTTGCAAAAAGTTCACTTTTACTACAAAAAATTTAAAATAATACTCGCACATAATTATGATTTTTCAGTTGAACATGTCAAACAAAGTTAATTGTTATGACGTAGAAACTCATTTGCGTGCAGCCAGGTCCCGCAAACGCTTGACGGAAAGAAGCTGCACACGGTCGCATTCAGGCTGCCGTTCCATCCACTTTAAGGCAGTGTCAAAACAAGCGATTGCCTCACTCATCGTAGGTACCTTTTCCGGTTCATCTGAAGCAAACATCCATATCACGGGTACGACACGTTGGTTGGCTATTTCATGGGCTTCAGAGTATATTATTGTAAATTTGATATTTCGTGCTGAAGATCAACATTTTCCCATGGCCTCTAAAATTTAAATTAACAACCTTTAGCCAGCCTGATCGAACCAAATCGTATTACTTTAAGACGCGAGATTAATATTTATCAAAAAATACACAGGAAGCGCAGTATGCATGTATATTTTCTTCTTAAATTGTGAAAACAAAGTGTAAGATTGGATTAAAAAGAAATTATATCAGAGTAACATAAATTTTTAAGTTATACTTATATAAACACGTGCTTACCGATTAATCATATAAAATTACCTGCATAAGTAGTACTGAGGCATCGTTTCTATTTGTTTAACAAACCATAATAAACATAACAAAACAAATTATAATATCAAATTTAAGTTCTAATATGTTGTTTCAAGGTATTACTTCGTTTTCTAAATGTGAAGATTTTACTGAACTCTACTTATTGAACTCTTTTGTGTTTATACCTGTGGATAAATCGCTGTACCACTGTACAGTTGTGTGTGTGTGTGTATGTCTGTGGGGAAAATTTATCTTATTTTCTCCTTTTTTTCCCATTCAGAAACCATTTACATGATTTCCATAATTCAGACTTTGGTGATGTGAAAAAGGATTGTTAACATGTTATTGGAAGCATATTTGAAAAAACAACGAAAAGAGAGTGCGGATAAAGACAAGAATTAAGAAAAAGTAAAGATGTAGAAACTCTAGTAGGTCTGTATATGTGTTTATAGATGGGTGGATGTTTAATAATATTTAAATTTGTTTAATATTTTATTATATGTAATACAATTAACAACACAAAGTTATTGTCTAGAGTAGGTAAGGAAGATAGATTACTTAAAAACACGTCGAAGTAATACAGAAAACGTCATACGCACAATAGCTTCTATGGATGTAAAACACGTTCACCAACAACCAGACGTCTCCGTTTATGTTTTACCGACTTTTTTCGTTTACGACTTTTCTCTTGTTCCGAGCTGTAACCGCATCTGAGAAGCGCGCTTAAAAAAATAATTGAAGGTAATCCGCTTGGGGAAAAGGGATTACAAGTCATTTGTAAGTTAAGTGGCTGCAAGGAGGTCGCTGGAGGTACGGATCTGTTTGGTTTTTAGAATCTGATAAACAGGAAAGAGTGAAGCCACGCTACGTAACGTTTAAGGACACATCAACGACACGAATTTGCAATTACCAAATAATCAACGCTCTCTCTCTCTTTCCTTCTCTCCCTGCCCCCTTTCACACACACACACACACACACACACACACACACACACACACACACACACACACACACACACACACACACACACACACACACACACACACACACACACACACACACACACACACACACACACACACACACACACACACACACACACACACACACACACACACACACACACACACACACAACATGATTCTTAATTCGGAATACTTACATAACTTTTATTTTTATGTACAGGTGTTATAGATGTTAGTGAATTTGTCAAAAGATTATTAACAATAAAATATATGTTGCATTGTTAGAAATCTTTAATAAAATATGGCCAGATGATATAAACACAAAGACACAGTTTCAAGGTTTATTTATCACTAATATATAATCCATTGAATTCAAGGGCGACGATAATTTTTGTCTACATTCATTTTTTATGCTCTCTCCACGTTATAACTGATATCTCTACATGCTGAAATTTAAACAAATCAAAATCTATTATATATATATATATATATATTGCAATAAACATTCTAATTGAATATGGAATTTAGCAAACAATATTGCCATATGATAGCGTATAAAGAAGATATATGAATAACTAGAGGTTGCAGGTTTGATCATTGGAGTGGATAAGGAACGTTGTAAGTAATGTTAGTTTAAGTAATTTTATACTTGTAAAGAAATTTTAAGTGCAGTAAAATGGTGCGTAATATACTTAGCCATATGTGTAATTTGCGTGTTCGAGGGTACGTAAATATTTAATGGAATATTCTTAAAAAACACATTATTTGAATAACTATCGAAATATTGGAAATTTTGAGATGGGACTTATACCATAATACTTGTAATAAAAAGAACTATTTGATGACAGTAGTTATTTTAAAAATTAGTACCTGAATATGTGGGTTTTTTGAGTAAAAACGTTTTATAGCCCATAAAATCAGTCATAAAATATTTCGGGGTTTTTGAACATTCATTCTTCTGCTTATAATCAATCTTGTACAGGTAAATCTGCTACCTATAAGAAGAGCATGTGGTTACAGAGGAACCAATCAAATTGCAAGAAATTCAGTTTAAAAATAAAACAGTGAACATACGGTTAGTCCCGCTTCGGAATCGATAACGAGTAGACGTTGCTTTGGTCCAAGACGTTTGGTTTGCCAGTTTTGACGAACTCAAGGTAAAAAAACCTCGTCTAGTTACTGCAATAGTTATTATAATTGTGTGCTATCCGCGAAGTGCAAAGATTGTCCGTTTAGGAATATATAGACACTTCAAACTAACTGGAAAGTTGAAAATCTAATACAACAGTTTGAGCGTTTCAAATCTAATACAACAGTATAGTTTTGCGGTTGAACTTGTATGTAACCGTGCCCGCGAGAACTATTTACACGCCCGGAAGCTACGCTGATGCCGGACACGTATTCCTCCAGATAAGATCAACCCGTCGTCTGAAGAATATGCAGTCGACATGACAGGGAAGTGAACTTGCACTATTTTATCCACACTTTTAAAAACCTATTTAAAAGAAAGACTCTATTACAAGTTACATCAATAAAGACTTTCTAGTTTAGATAATACAAAAAGAATTTTTTAAATAGCAATTTATTTAATTCTACGAAAATTAAATTTTAGTTTCTGTTACGAAGGTCAACAGAGACAAAATTAATTATCTTTTGTAAACTGTATTATAGGCACAGTCAGTTTGAAAAATTTATAGAATCATTAATAAATCCGATTCATTCCAATAAAATCTATCTTGACTGCTTATTCAGTGCCATCCTTATACATCACTCCGCTGTAACCCTTATTGCAACGATACATATTTGCATATTTGCTTAGACGAATTTACTTGTACATATAAAATAAAGATAAATAGTTTTAAATGGTGCATACGGGAAAAGACAAGAACTGGACAATTCGTAACCTGTTTTTAAACACCTGTTTTGAACATTGATTTACTTATAAATTAATTTAATTTACCTCCGTCTTGTGGCTGCCTGATAATCTTCTTACCACTAACGCGTTTCGGAACCTATGACTCCATCATCAGAGTGTAAAATTAATCAGTCTAAAAGACGTCGTTAGTCATTAAACATAAAAATAAAATTGCACAAACACACACATAAAAACGAAATCTTAACCTCACACGTGAGTCTTAGAGTGCGCACTCCACGAACGCTCGCGACACACTGATAGTTCTGTATTCATGTCGTCTTATCTACCTGCGACGTTGCCTTACTTATATTCACTGCGCCCACAAATCTATCATACAAATCATGTGATTTGAAATCCAGTTGGTCCTTCAATACAATATTTTGGTTGGTTTTGAAGGCCTTGTATATTTCAAACTCTTTTACCGCGTTCATGTAACGTCCTTTACTGCATACATATAATGGTATGAAGTTGTTATCAAATCGGTGTAATTGTGATTAAATGCCATTAAATGCTTAGGATAGTTAGACCTAACTGTGTTTAGATTACTTTTTGGCAGATGTTCTTTAAATCTCTCTTTGAAGGCCCTGCCCGTCTGGCCGATATAAAACATATCACAGTCATCACAGATTATTTTATATACGCCTGTTCTTCTCTCCATAGGTCTATGTACGGTGTTTCTTAAGAATTTATGGATGTTATTATTAGTGCGGAACGTTACATGGATGTTGTGTTTAATAAAGACATTTTTTAAAATCATGGGTAAATTGTTGGTGTAATCAACGGAGATGTACTTCATGTTGGTCTTATCGAGACATGGTTTTTTGGTCTTATACTTATGTTTATGTATTAGCCGTTCTATTAACGAACTGTGGTAACCATTCGCCACTGCTATATGTTTGATTACGTTTACCTCCTCAGCGTAATCAACCGGATCCAGAGGTACAATATGTAACCGATGTATAAGGCTATTAAAAGCTGCCATCTTTTGTGATATAGGATGGAAAGAATCAGCGTCTATAACACCATCTGTTGCAGTGGGTTTCCTGAATATTTTGTACCGAAATTTATTATTTTATTTTATTAATGTTAAATCTAGAAAATTAATTTCATTATTCGACTCTATTTCAACCGTAAACTGTATATTTGTATTGATATTATTCATGTAATTCAGTAACCTGTGTATTTGTCTCGTGGTACCGTCTGACAAAGGTATAGTCAACATAGCGTTTGTAAAATTTTATCCTGTTATGTAATTTGTTGTTCGTTGAAAGCAAGTATACATTCTCGTAATAGATAAGATAAATGTCCGCCAACAATCCAGAAAGAGGAGATCCCATAGCCAGGCCCTCTTGTTGAATAAAAAGTCTATTATCAAAATTAAAATAGTTCTGCTTTAGTATGACCTCAAGAAGAATTAATAACTCATATATTTCTTGTGAACTCAAGTTACCGGTTTTTTCCAAATTAATTTTCAGAATGTTCATAGTTGCCTGTATTGGTACACTAGTGTACAGGTTAGTTATATCAAACGACACAAATTTGTACTGGCTACTAATATTTCTTTCTTTCTTCGTATTGTTTAAATTAGCAGCCATCCTTACTATTTCTTTAGTTAGATTTACCAATTCAAAACTATTTTTTATGCAATGATTATTATCCAAAACTACGTTGTTTTTTTATTATATTGACCAGTTTCTTCGAAATTGTACCCTGGTGCCGTGGTGTAATTTATAAGTGGCCTTATTGGAGTGTCTGGTTTATGAATTTTAGGTAGTCCGTTGAATTGTGGGGCATATGCTGTCATAGGTTTTAGATGACGGCGCGTGGCTTCATTAAAGAGATTTGTGCACTTATTAATTGCATTATTAAGGTTTTTCATGTATTTCTGAGTAGGGTCTGAACCTATAGATTTTATATTGTTGTTTTTGATAAAATCATATACTTTTTGGTGGTATATGTCTCTTTGCATGATAACCAAGGTATTGCCTTTGTCGGCTTTTGCGACTATTGCATTCTGTTCTATTATTTTATTGTTAATCTGTTTTAAAACTCTTATGTCGTTTGCATATTTTTGTTTAAGATTATTCGGTGATGACATAATACTATTATTATTTGTTCTGAGGGACCTATCTATTCTGTTGTTGATTAATAGATTGGTCCCTCATTAATAGAGAGACATTAATATGTAAACAAAGACAAAAGTATCACGAATCTCATGATTCTATTAGTTTGCACATGAACACTAATTATGAGCGTAAAAATACACAAAAAGTGATGTGTTGAAAATCGACCGAGTCAGACCTAAATATACAAGTTTGAGAAGGCGTGTTAAACAATTTTCGACCTGCAGCGTGCCTTGAGTATAAAACCCAAGGCCGATTCTGAACGACCGAACAGACGCCAAGAATTTACTCACGGGGACACTATGACAATTTGCTCAGCGACATAGACTCATCATCACTATCAACACCAAACCGTAAACAGAACAGACTACAATAATTGACGAAGGAGCACCCAGACCATCATCTTCACCATGCAATAAAACACTGAAAACTAACTATCTACATGGCAATCAGTATCCAGGAGCTGCAGACACGCACACACGCACAATAGGTTTTCAGCGGTAACACACCGATACTCAGGTAAAAAATGAACAATTATTATTATTATTATTATTATTTAATTAGAACTCATAAAGAAGAAAGTAAAACAAATACATAAATGTAACCAGTGTAAATATTCAAATTAAAATAAGTAATATTAATTTTCAGTTGTTATTAAAAATAAATTCCTATTTAATTAAAATGGGTGTGCAATAACTAGTATTCCTTGAATTAAAATAAATGTTATTTTTGATTAAAATACTGTAAGTAAGTTTTCATTTTTATGTAATAAATTTGTAAATAGTATTTTTATAAATGACTTGCAGTATTTAAATCAATATTTACGATAGACACTAAAGTAATTAAACATTGTCCTATATCTGTGTTTTATTTTTTTGTTTGTGTATTACTTATGTGTGCTTTAAAATATGTGTAATGCCCCTAATACCTGTAAAATAGCTTCTTTTAAAAGGTGACATTTAATACATATTTCTTTTGAATTTTTAAAGAATTTGTGTGTTTTTAAAAAATATAAATCAATGTTTTATTAGCATTTATTCCACGCCACAAAATCTTTCTTCTCTCTTCTTACATAAAAATTTACTGGGCAACAAAAGGGATTTAACGTAACGAACACAGAAATCCCACTACCTAGCTGGTAGTTTATTCTATAGTTACGTGGAGTACTCTTCAGATATGCAGTATATAAATTGTAATGTTGCAATACACACACAGGCGCGCGCGCGCGAGCGAGCGGGTAAGAACGTGTTTTCCCTTTCTACTAAAATGCAACTCACAAAAACTTTTTAAGAGTCTGACTGTCAGTCCCGACATTGTTTATATATATATAATGAATAGTTCTTCAAATATTTACTATTTGTGCAAATAAAAAATTATATTGTACCTTACGCACGTTTCACTGATTAAATCAGAATCATCATCATCAGAAGTTTATAAATGAATAAACAAACAATTGAATTGATTCGATTTTAATGTAAAAATAACGGATAATCGAATTTAATATAAAAGAAACGATTGATTTAAATTGATTTTGCTTATCGATTTTGTATAAGTTTGTTCGTTTGCTAGCAAAATAGACGGTCAAGTCTGTGTGACCGTCTTAACATGGATTATATAATATCTAATATATAATTTATGTAATACATAATATAGAATATATATAGTTATGGTGATGAAATAAATAGTACCGCATTGCTGAGTGCGTAGCGATTCTGGGCACACTTCGCGCGAGGCTGTTCCGGTCATAGTTGGGCATTATTCTACGCGGTAAAGTTGTGTGACGTTCTGCCCCTTCTAGTCGTTACCCGACTACCGACAGGCTCCCTATCTGACTCCAGTGCAAACGGCGGAAGTATAAATATTGGATTCGTAGCGGCCCAGTTTCATTTTTAGACCTGCCGAAATTCATGTGCGGGTTGAAGTTACTGTGGCGGTTTAGTGATAAGTGATAGTTGTGTTAATAAGTGGTACGGGACTGTAATAAGTTGCCATTTATTGTTGTGTGTTGGATTATTGTATAAAAGTTTTGTTGATTTATAACTTCTGTTTGTGTCTAATTAAAGTTTGTAATTAGTGATTTCATTGGTGTCAGTTATTCGGTTTCTACTGTACCACACGACGATCGGTGTGACCGTCGTAACAATGTGTGTGTGTGTGTGTGTGTGTGTGTGTGTGTGTGTGTTTGTGTGTTTATTATGCTGGAAATGTTTTGTGCCTACGCGATCAAGATATTTATTGGCATCTATGTGTAGGCCTACTTGTTTTCCAAGTATCTAAATGCCGTGCTGTATTCCAGGTCACGGTCGAAACCGTTTGTAAATACAACTTGCAGCAAGACTAGCTTCCATATGTTGCAGTGTGGGCTCCTACGCAAAGGGTCGTTGTTCAGGACATGTTAATGGGCGAAACATTTGAAGGCCACGTTCGGTTGGAAATAATTAGCAGTTTTTCAGCAAATTACTATGTAGTTTGAATTACAAAAAGTACTTTGAAGATTAACAAGACTGTGAAGAATTACGTGGATTTGAGAGATTATATCTCACACGGCAGATCGCTTTGATCAGATGACCTGGTTGTCCATAATGAATAAAGGTGTTATATGTAGGTCATTTGTACGAACAGCTTCACACATAGTAAAGAAATCCTGTAAACTTAAAGAATAATACGGAAATTATGCCATATGCAGCGCGTTTGTGTGTGAGTACATTATGCGACAGGGAAATTTCAAACCATCATAGTTTCGTTACTTCCTAGAGCATAAAATTATGTGTTTAATAATAATATTATTACTGTTGAAAATAAATAATAATAATAATAATAATAATGCAATAATAAAATACTACTACTACTACTACTGCTGCTGCTACTACTACTACTACTACCACTACTACTACTAATAATAATAATAAATTACCAAGCTTGATATGAGATGATAGGTATGCATATAAAATTTATTATACCCCGAATAATTGACAGGTAATCAAAATTTAATATCTTCAAAAGTTAATACTTAAATTAACACTGCTCTTAAAGGTCACATTAAAATAAAACACGAAATTATGATATGGCAATACATGTTAAAACATCAAATAAATAAATACCTGTCTTGAAATAACTACTAAAAAAATTACTCAGTATTTTTTAATGAAACGATGTCTCATATATTTCGAAGGCTTTCTCGCACATTTCATGTCATCAAACTTAATACTATCACTGGTTGATTGTCTGTAGTCTGTTGTTTTTAAAATCGTTGCTGTACTTTCGCACAATCTAACTTCAGTAGTAAGGTTCAAGTTGTGTATGTCCCTGGGGCGTTTTTTCCAGCGTTGGGACATACACAACCTGAACCCTGCTATCGAAGTTGGCTGGCATGACCGTAGACAATCACCTGTAATAATAATAATAATAATAATAATAATAATAATAATAATAATAATAATAATAATAATAATGTCTGAAATTCATCAAATATAAAATAAAAACTGAACAGTTAAGAATTAATCAAAATGAACAACACATAAATAATAACAACAACAAAAAATGGGCCACATTCACATACATAAATAATAAAATGACAAAACTAACAAAACTATTTGAAAACACAGATATAAAAATAGCATACAAAACTAATAAAAATAATTTACAAACACTAAATAGCCACACAACAAAGATAATACATCAACCAGCGGTATATATATAAAATTGAATGCCAAGATTGCAATAAATATTACATAGAACAAACAAAAAAACAGCTGAAAAAACGTTATTTCGAACACCTAAACGCATACAAAAAACCAGAAATATATAAATCCAATTTATCCACACATGCAATAAACACAGGACATGAATTCCCAGACATAACCAATGTGACACTAATAAAACATATACCACACAAAGGCACCATAATGAACATTTGGGAAAATTTACAAATATACAAACATAAAACACAAAACAAACTAATACCTGAACAAATAGAAATCAATACAAAACATGACACAATATTCAAAGCACTCAACATCGAAAATACACAAGAAACTAACACATACACCACAATCACACACAATAAAACCAATTTGAAGTACCAGAAGCCAACAGCAAGCCACAATAATTATAGTCAACCAACAAATATGTACTTCACCAGACACAAAAACCGGAAGGCTGAGGATGGGTACAAGATGGTACCCGAAACATGTTCCTAATAAGGAATAAAATATCATGAGGTAAATTCATCATAAGTATTAAATGTAATATAATATATATATATATATATATATATATATATACTGCGACAGTACAAATAAGTGATGTACTGAGCATTGAATATAAAAATTTAAATATACCTAATAAACTGTAAATAATTTATAATGTATTAGAAATAAGCATGTCAGGGATTGCAAGCTTGGCTCAGACAAAAATATGAACAGGTGTTTCGACCTGAATCGACGTGCACACACACACACAAATGTAACTGAAAGTGTGTACACCAGTATTTTGCTAGTGTGTGTGAACGCAGGTCTATGCAGGCGAGTTTACCACTCCAAGATGAATAATTGCATACTTACTGTTTTTCCGTAATTATTCATAAACTATAATTAAGGAGTAAAATCCAAAAACCCAATAAAATGTAATAAAATTTAATAAATACTGTGTACAAAAACCACGTGAAAGTGACACACCGTACGAGTGTGGTAGTGAAATAACTGTGTACAAATCGAAAGGGTTAAGTTGCGATGTCCAAAATTACAGTGAACATGTGTAGTGAAAATAGTTATAAGATGAGTATAAGAGTATACTTACAGGACTCTGCAATTCGCAGAAATATAGCGAAATTGACAAGGAGTGGGGGAACTGAACCCAGAGACAGTTTCAGACATGTCGATTTCGTACAACTGCAGGTGTTGACCAAGACATGGGTATAAATAGGACACACACGCTACAGTTGTTCTCTTTCTTCAATCACCCACAGTGCGGCGGGAGCTTCTGCCCGTCCGCACAGAATATTTAATTTTTTGTAAATAGTTTCATACTTTCAGTTACATACAGTTATGTAACTGGATTGTAAAACAAACAAATTTTTAAGTAGTAACAAAATTACATAAGAAGATCAACTGACGTCCGAAACAGCACGAGGAGAAGTTCCAGAGAGCGATACGACGCTGGACAAGAGGACAAGAGGAGGCGACTCTGGACTCTAGAGGAGCGACGCTGGACAAGAGGAGACGACGCTGGAGAAGAGAGAGACGACGCTGGACTCTAAAGGAGCGACGCTGGACAAAAGGAAGTGATGCTGGAGTTCGAGACGAGGACGATTACAGATGGATCCAATGATTGAGTATGATTGACGACAATAAGGTGATAAACAACTTATTTATCTCTTAATCGAACAATTAACTCAAAGACAATTAAAGACATTCTTGTTCTATTTAAAAGTAAGAGTCAATGTTTATTGTAAAATTGGAATTAAAATCATAGCTGTTATTGAAATAAGATTAACGTAAACAAGAGCTCAAATTAGTATTGAAATGAAAAGAATGCAAAGCATTTAAGTAAAAATTAGCGTTTTATATAAATAAGTACTGAGAAAAGAAAGATAAATTCAGTAACTATTAATATTTTTGAGTTACATTACAATATATAAAAAGATATTTAAATATTGATATTTTTAAACACACTAATTGACTGAGTAGTCTGGAAATGAGATTTTTTTTTTTAATACAATAATTAGTAGAATAGAATATTTAGTCAATAAGGATGTATATAGCATAAGCCTTACGGCATAGTAACAAAATAATAACAAATGTTTTAAGTCGAATTAAGTGCCATGTGCACAATTTTATTAGTATCAAATAAATTTGAAATACCGTTACAAGTTACATAGAGTTCTTATTACAGATACAGCTGAAACCCAAATTAAATTACTGTATATTTATTGTTACATAAATTGTCGCTTCCAACGTGGAGCATCACAAATTTAAATTATATTATATTTGTAATGTTGTATTGTTACATAATTTTGTCGCCCTGGACTTGGGGCACGACATGCCTACATTTATGTACAAAGATTCGTTACAATACACACATATATATATATATATATATATATATTGCGATGTACAAGGTCGCATAGAATAAATAAGTCGATATCTAGATATGGAAATGTTTGGCTTTAATTAAAGATTTTCGTAAATTTAGACTGCGCAGAATTTACTACATTTTATATTAAGACAACAAAATTAATAGACAGTTTTTTATACAAATAAAATAAATTAATAGTTCTATTTACATAAATAAATTACTGCTTCTTTTGTAAATTAATGAACAGTTTCTGTTGACCTTCAGTATTACTTTAAAATAATTCCTACACACTAATAACATATACGTTAATTTCTATAAGTTTCATTGTCTTATTAGTTTATAATTGTTTTATTTAGTTTTAATACAAATGGGTTCACTTTCCTGAATAAGATGAATGATGAGGTGTTTCTCCTTGTTTCCTGATGAATGTCTACAGTTGTTCCTTCCAGGTAGTCGTCAGGATACCGCCGCTCCTCCTGTGGATCTTCTTCAGGATCTTCTCCTGTTTTCAAGGTCTCAGGGTCGTTGTACGGGTTGGGTACTTCTATGACAATGTTAAAATTTTAATTATTAGTTAATTATATAGCTCCGGCAACTTTATGCGTTCATAAAAACCTAATCGGACAATCTTGGAACTGTTACCGAATTAGCACTCGATGATTCAGTCGCGCACTTTACTATTAGTGTTCGTAACACCTGACAGACCTATCGTACTGAATCAGAGTTAACGATTACACGTTATAGAGAGTAACGAGACTGCTTCTTCTGAGTTCTACGGTAGACTGCCTTGCATCTCGTCACGGAACAAATCAACTGATATGTTCGCCCAACTGATTGGTCAGAGCTGCTCCTTCACCCTTACGCTACAGTCTAGATAACATTCTACTTATAAGAAATTGCATATGGGCAATGTAAAACGTGCTAAATAAACCGGTATAATTTTATTGCTTTTCTTGTGGGTGATAAAACCTTTTTATGAAAAAACTCATATATTTTGTACTTTATATCATTAACAAACATTACGACCAGATTGGTCTTGTTTTTATGCACAATCTGGTATAAGTCTTACGTCAGACATTTGATTTACATAAGAATTATTTAATTTAATTCGTTTTTTATTGTTAATTCGTAACACAGTTATTCACACGCGCACACGCGCACTCGCCATATGCCTATGCATATGTTCACACTATTTCACAACACTCATATTTTTTATACAGTCAAAAATTAACTTAATCTAACAATTCTGACATGATTCTTACTGTCTATAATACAATATTCCAACACGCAACTTTTACTTTGACCAGTTCTCATTGAAACGTGCTATCATATGTTAAGAGTGAAATTTATTATTTTATATGCAAATCTCACCCATTGCAATATATATATATATATATATATAGAGAGAGAGAGAGAGAGAGAGAGAGAGAGAGTCAACGAGCTTATAAATTAAATAAGTATCAAGTAAATGGCTACTGAAAATTCAAGCACACAATATACACACGCGCGCTCACACAGACCAATATACACTAGAAATTGTATTCCAAATAAAAATTTTTTCAACACTTTGTAACAAGTTTTCAATTTAGAGAATTATTTCAACTAAATATCGTGTTAAAGTGTTGTAAGACAACACCGCTATCTTATAACGCGCACCTCCAGTAACAATCACGCACATAAATAATAACTAAGAACCGCGCGTGTGCGCGAGCACACACACACACACACACACACACACACACACGAATAAATACAAGGTTTTATTGTCATTTTTATATATGGCGCTTGGGTTTGCGTGTTAAAACTATTCCACCTGCAGTAGGTCTACTAACAGTACCGCGCCCTCATTGTCTGGCGAGATTCACTATTTTCCGACTAAATGCAAATTTAATTTTGATCAAAAATAAACACGAAACTGTGGGCATACCCATATAAGTGAATCCACCCAATGTCTGTCTCTCTTTCCCTCTCTCTCTCACCCCCCAACAGTACACGTACACAGATGTTTATATATACATTTACTTACACTTGATATTCATAAAATTAATTACTTTAGTTTGCAAATACAAACTTGCATTTGAAATCAATAATTTTTTAGTTAGAACCTAATTGTATTATGACCGCCAGCATGTTAGGAGATAAAATTCAGTAACCTTAATCATATACAACGTTACTACTGTATGAATATTATTGCATATAAATTCCTTTTAAGTAGGGATATCATAGGAAAAATATTGTGTGTGTGCATATGTGCATGTAGCCATGCATCTATTTGAGCGGTGTTATATAAAAAGAAATTTTGGTATAGGGAAAGTAGTAGAATGAAGTAAGATAATGAGGCTCTTTTAGAGACGGAGATATGACATAATTTAATACAGAATTACAGAGAACAGGATTAAAAGTGTTCAAGAAATAAATGAGTGGGAATAATTGAAGAAAGATTTGCTGGGTAATAGACTGACGATGATGGTGATCACACACGCGCGCGCGCGCGTGTGTAGTGAAAATACTGTGGTAAAATGACGAAAGCAAGTTGCGACGCAATGTGGAAAAATTTGAAATCGATTAGTAGTACAAACCTTATACATATGTATGTAAAATTTTACACCATCTAAAATTTTATTTAACTCTTTAAGGGAGGGTTATTATTATATTTACACAATACTAGTGTGTAAATTATTAGTGCTTAAAATTATGAAGGACAAGATAATATGAACATTAAAAATGAAAATGTGTAGGGAATATAATTATTAAAATGTTATGGGCTAAAAGAAAAAAAGTTGAATATTTAAATTCTGTGAATTTCGGATATTGCAGGATCCTTTACTTGCGATATTAATTAATCAGACAATTAGATAATAGGGCTATTAGCTATTTCAACTATTAGTTAACCGAGCTATTATTTAATTGCGCTTCTAGTTGATTGGGCTATTTGTTAATTGCGCATTAGTTAAACGAGCAATTAGTTAATAGGGCTGTTAATTAATTGCACTTTTATTTAATCGGGATGTAGGTTAATTGCACTATTACTTAATCGTGCTATCATTTAATTGCGTTTTTGCGTAATCAGTTTATTAATAATTTGCGCTATTAGTTAACCGGGCTATTAGTTAATTGCGCTACTAGTTAATCGGGATATGAGTTAATTGCTGTATTAGTTGATGGGGCTATTTGTTAATTGCGCTATTAGATAATCGGGCTAATAGTTAATTACGCATTTATTTAATCTGGATATTACTTACTTGCTCTATTAGTTAATAGTGCTATTATTTAATTTTGCTTTTATTTAATCGATCTATTAGTTAATAAAGCTGTTAGTTTGTGGTGCTATTAGTTAATCCAGTAATTAGTTAATCGGCCTATTAGTTAATTACGCTTTTAGTTAATCGGGAAATAGTTAACCGGGTTTAATTTTAATTGCGCTATTAATTGAAAGAGTCATTGTGGTATTGTGGTTAATTGTGATATTAGGTATTTGGCATATTATTTAATTGTTGCGCTATTGGTGATCTTGTTATTAGTTAATCGAGCTATTTGTTATTTACGCTCTTATTTAATCGGGCTGTTTGTTAATCAGGCTTGTAGTTATTGCCACTATTACTTAATTAGT
Source organism: Magicicada septendecula (assembly GCA_034769895.1). Taxonomy (NCBI): domain Eukaryota; kingdom Metazoa; phylum Arthropoda; class Insecta; order Hemiptera; family Cicadidae; genus Magicicada; species Magicicada septendecula. Next base: position 225,514,751 of record CM068376.1, on the reverse strand, counting down.
GAATAAGCTAATTGCGCTATTTTTAGCAGCCGATCTATGAGTTAATTGCGCTATTAGTCGATCGGGCTATAAGTTAGTTGCTGTATTTGGTGATGGGGCTATTTGTTAATTGCGCTATTAGTTAATCGGGCTAATAGTTGATTACGCTATTATTTAATCGGTATACTACTTACTTGCTCTATTAGTTAATAGGTCTATTATTTAATTTTTCTATTATTTAATGGATCGAATAATTAATAACGCTGTTAGTGGTGCTATTAGTTAATCGAACTGTTAGTTAATTACGCTTTTAGTTGATCTGGAAATAGTTAATGGGGTTAAATTTTAATGAAGCTATTAATTGATAGGGGCATTAGTTAATTGGGCTATGAGTTATTTGCCGCATTGGTTAATCGGGATATTAGTTAATCTCTCTATTACTTGATTGCTCTTATATGTAATCGATCAAATAGTTAATAGGGCTATTATTTAATTTTGCTATTACCTAATGGGGCTGTAAGTTCTGCGCTATTAGTTAATCGAGAAATCAGTTAATTGCGGTGTTGGTTAACCGGGCTATTAGTTAATCAGCGTACTAGTTAATTGGGCTATGAGTTATTTGCTGTATCGGGTAACCGGGCTCTTAGTTAAAAGGTCTTTTAGTTAATTGCGCTATTAGTTAATTGCTGTTTTAGGTAGTTGGCCTATTATTTATTTGTTGCGCTATTGGTTGATCGGGTTATTAGTTAACTAGACTACCAGTTGATTGGGCTATTAGTTTTTCGCGCTATTTTTTAATACTGATGTAAGTTTATAAAGCTATTAGTAAAGCGTGCTACTATTTAATTGTGCTATTGGTAATCGGACCATTAATTCATGGGGCTATTAGTTAATTGCACCATTAGTTAAACGGGCTGTTAGTTAATCGGTCTATTATTTAATTGAGCTATTAGTTAATTGGACTACTAGTTAATTGAGGTATTGGTTAATAGGGCTATTAGTTATTAGGGCTATTAATTAATAGGGCTATTATTTAATTGCACTACTAGTTATTCGGCCTCTTACATAATGGCGGTATTTGGTAATTGGCCTATTATTTAATTGTCGCGCAATTTGTTGATCAGGTTATTAGTTAATCGGGCTATTAATTATTTACGCTTATAGTTAATCGGGCTAATAGTTATTTTCATTAATAATTAATCAGACTATTACTTCAGTTAATAATTTAATTAATAATGTAATGGGATCTGTTTTTTGAGTAAATGTCATTTGTTTTATTTTAAATGTTTAATAAAGGGAAATCTTCTTGTTGCACACATATACTGAGTACATAAATCAACAGTTTTCCCTTCCATGATTCCTTTTATATTTACTGTGTGTTGTTCTGTTTAAATTTCAGCTCGTCCCGAATAAGGCAGCCTGAAGTAATTGGCCGAACCAATTACTTTGGGTTCCCTCTGTTATAACTCAAGAGAAGAGGTTATAAATTGCGCAACTCTGCTAATTAGTTAAAATTTTGCTGCTAATTAAAAAAAAAAAAAAAAAAAAAAAGAAATTTTGTTACTTGTGTTATTAAGCAGTAATTGTGTGCCTATTAACCCAGACCATAGTCTGTTGATTTATTTACTCATGTACTTTAAATGTGTCTAAAATCTTAAATAAAATTAAACGATAATAGTTATTATAATAGTTTTGTAAATAGGTAATTTTAATTATTATTTAGATATAGCAATGATCATAATATTAACTAAAGACGCCCCGTGTATTCGATATAACATCAGGTATGTGCTTGTCAAGAGTTCATTCAACAACACGTCTGTTTGTAAACAAAATCAAACCAGTTTAATTCTTGTCCAAGCCTGTGTGAGAGTGTCCTTGTCACCCTAGCGCAAAGTTGCGTTAGACAATACATCACCTTCCTCTATTGTATAAAATGTGTGTGACCCCTTGCCCAGTAACAAAAGATTTCAGACCTATGTTGAAAATTAAAACAAAAAAAAACAAGTAAATAATTTTATTATTAAAATGCGCCACTGTTTTTGGTTTCATGTTGTGTAAATGCTTAGTGTACTTATTGTCAATTATAAAATACTCCATTCTGTATATCGATGCACTCAGTTAGGAAATTGTATGTAAAAAGAAAGAGGCTAAGTAGCATATATGAATAATATTGACGATATTTATAAGTGTATAAATATAAGTGTATATTTTGTGTGAGATTACGCACATACTCGTATATAATTATACGTGAAAAGATTAGATTGTATTATACCAATTCATGTATGTACGTGTCAAAGTATTCAGTCTCTAACAAGTCAATTTTGCGACGATTTAAGACCTGTAGTTTTCCTGTACAAGCCTGCATAAATGTGTAATTCGTGTTTCTATTGACACGATGAGTTATGTAAACTACTGACTGAACAAAACAAGTGTACTAATTAATTTTATGGAATGATGCTTCCCGAAGTAAACAACCGAGTCCTAAACAAATGAAAAACGAAGTTTCTTAAATCTGAGTAAAGTAAATAATAAGAAATAAATGATTAGTCATTTAAAATAAAAGGTTTAATAATATCGTAAATTATTATAACACGTTAGTATAATTATAATTATAAAAGTGTAACTAAACTCAGCTTGGTAACGGGCCGTAACATTGCGTACGCATCGCACACGCCACCCCTTTTGAAGCAAGCCAGTGCAAGTTAATAAGGTGTCCGTTAGCTATTGTTAAATGAAACAATAGAGATATTCTCCCTCGAGTTGACTTTTCCCCTTTGTAAGCAAAACTATGCCATTGTTTAAAACTAGTCTAACCTACTTTCCAGCGAAACAGCTGATCGCTTAAATAAAAAACTAATGCTATGTTTAATTACCTCTGTTAATAAACGTTTACCATGTACTAAAGTGTGTAGGAAATAATTGTGTAGTATAGTAAAGCGAATAATATTGTGACTTAAATTTCAAATGAATAAATGACTTAGTTAACCCTCCCTTGTTAGATAAAGTATTATACCCCAAGTCCCAAAACAAAGTAAATAAAGAGTATTCTAAATAATATGGTAGTAGATAGTAAATAATTCTAGGTGCGTTTCGTAAATGCTCCAAAGTAATTAATTAATTATAAAGAAAGTAAATCAGAATAAAGAGAATAATAATTGTTTAAATAATAAGGCTAAATAATTCTTGATTTAAACTAAATGTGTGAAGTGTAGCGTAGAAGTAAGAGAAAAGAATAATAATAATACAAGTAACGTAGATTAGTAAGCACCCCAGTTGTGGTGGCCAGTTAGAAGAAATAATGCGTGTTCAGGGTTGTACTAAGCAGCCACCCTCTCTATTGTATAAACGGTAGCACTCCCTAAACAATGAATGCCACCGCGTGTGAAATTAAATGCAGCGTGTAAAGTGTCCCCTTCCGCATAGTTTGTCTAGTTATTGTTAAAGAGTTAAAAGAGAAGTATCCTCGTGAAATTCCGCTTCTCTCCAAGTAACTATAATCAAGAGTGTAGTATGAGACCCTCTTTGGATTATTTAAAAGTAAGTCTATGGTATATAATCAAGATAGAATTATATACCGGTGTATAATCAAGATAGAATTATATACATGTTAAGTAACGAGTCACAACGGCGCCGGCTGAAAAGGATAATGATGAGCCAAGAGAGCCAAGAGATCATTTATGAATGCTGAAAGCTAACCTGTAGTGTTAGAGTAAGCTGATGTCAGCCGGGCCACGATATTGTGAGTTGCTGAAATTAGGGAAATTAGTATTATAAGTTAGTACTGTAGAAAGTGAGAAAAAGGGAATTTCACGGAGGAGGAACATTTAAATGAGAACTAGATCATTTAAAGAGAATTTAAAACAAACAAACTGTGCACTAATAATAATAAAAGAGAATAATAATAAATAATGATAATAATAAGAATTTTCACACTGTACTCCCCAAGCATACTCTCGGTACGTATCAAACCAAATTTTCCGGAGTCGGTGTTGGTTAAGAGGCGGAGTATGTGACGATTTAAATTGTTACAATTATAAAAAAATAAAGAAATAAAAAAAAATTTTAAGTTGCGAACAATTAACCATTTAAATCTCACAATGATAATAAAAAACATGTAGGTACTAAGTGTGAATGGAAGTAGTAATTAATAAGGGCAAAGAAACGGTAAAGAAAAGACATATTGTAAATAATTATTATTGTCGCATTTAACCCTTTGCTTGTTATCAGGCGCCTACCTGTTGATACCGGACTCGACATGTTTACCGAGTCTTCTGCAATTAAAATAATATAGAAAAATAATGTTAATAATTAAAGAATCTGGAGACACAGATAGTCACGAAAACAACTAATTTAAATGATGTATTTTTATCTAACGATAGTTTGTATAAATAAAAAAGTTTTATTTAGAGAGAGACCGGGACTATATTCTCGCGGAATAAACACCCCACTATCTATTGTCCTGTACCAGTGGTAGCGGACGAAAAATCTCTCTCTCGCTATGACGACTCCAAGCAGTGCACACGCACGAGCGAAATGCTCTGTTGAAATGTTATGTGATTGGTTATTAGTTTGGATTAATTCTTATGTATTTTACTAACTGCTACAAAAGAGTGTAATATGTAACGTTAAGAGAAAGAAAAATTAAAAAAACGTTGTAACAAGAAGAAATATGTGACAACCAATAGTACGAGTGTTAATAACTATAACAGCTATCTTCTCCGATTGACGACTCTTCACAACATCCTGCCTGGAGACATGAATCATCAGAATTACAACTCTAGTAGACCCGACCGATAATGCAGTTCGAGACATCTGAGAATCAACGAGTACCTGTGTAGAAGGCCCACTCTATCCTGCAGACGTTTAAACCGTGAACAACTGAGACCAGACCTAGACGAGGACGACGCTCTTAGGATTCCCAAGATGTAACCATATGGAGGAGACTTCTACATCCCAAATTAAAGGTGACTCGATAGCACGTCTATCGAGGAATAATAATAATAGTAATTGTAACACAATACTCTCTTAAAGAGACTTTCAGAGACGATTGACTTTATAAGAATATAAAAATTTAAATCTAAGAATTTAATTGTAACTATTCAGGCTTCTTGCAATTGTAACAGTTTAGATTTTAACGTATCGTAGTATAATTAATACCATTCTTCAAATGGAATAATAATGAAACTTAAAAGTAAAAGTAAAAGTAAAAGTAACAGTCTTGCAAGCTAATATCTTGAATTGAATATAATTAATTTTTAAAGTTTAAAGACTAAATACCAAATGGTTACCCGGATCCGGGGAAAAGCTAAATATAATTTGTTGTGATCCCACAGTCTATATAAAGTAATTTAAACAAGTTAATAATTTAATTAATAATGTAATGGGATCTGTTTTTTAAGTAAATGTCATTTGTTTTATTTTAAATGTTTAATAAAGGGAAATCTTCTTGTTGCACACATATACTGAGTACATAAATCAACAGTTTTCCCTTCCATGATTCCTTTTATATTTACTGTGTGTTGTTCTGTTTAAATTTCAGCTCGTCCCGAATAAGGCAGCCTGAAGTAATTGGCCGAACCAATTACTTTGGGTTCCCTCTGTTATAACTCAAGAGAAGAGGTTATAAATTGCGCAACTCTGCTAATTAGTTAAAATTTTGCTGCTAATTAAAAAAAAAAAAAAAAAAAAAAAGAAATTTTGTTACTTGTGTTATTAAGCAGTAATTGTGTGCCTATTAACCCAGACCATAGTCTGTTGATTTATTTACTCATGTACTTTAAATGTGTCTAAAATCTTAAATAAAATTAAACGATAATAGTTATTATAATAGTTTTGTAAATAGGTAATTTTAATTATTATTTAGATATAGCAATGATCATAATATTAACTAAAGACGCCCCGTGTATTCGATATAACATCAGGTATGTGCTTGTCAAGAGTTCATTCAACAACACGTCTGTTTGTAAACAAAATCAAACCAGTTTAATTCTTGTCCAAGCCTGTGTGAGAGTGTCCTTGTCACCCTAGCGCAAAGTTGCGTTAGACAATACATCACCTTCCTCTATTGTATAAAATGTGTGTGACCCCTTGCCCAGTAACAAAAGATTTCAGACCTATGTTGAAAATTAAAACAAAAAAAAACAAGTAAATAATTTTATTATTAAAATGCGCCACTGTTTTTGGTTTCATGTTGTGTAAATGCTTAGTGTACTTATTGTCAATTATAAAATACTCCATTCTGTATATCGATGCACTCAGTTAGGAAATTGTATGTAAAAAGAAAGAGGCTAAGTAGCATATATGAATAATATTGACGATATTTATAAGTGTATAAATATAAGTGTATATTTTGTGTGAGATTACGCACATACTCGTATATAATTATACGTGAAAAGATTAGATTGTATTATACCAATTCATGTATGTACGTGTCAAAGTATTCAGTCTCTAACAAGTCAATTTTGCGACGATTTAAGACCTGTAGTTTTCCTGTACAAGCCTGCATAAATGTGTAATTCGTGTTTCTATTGACACGATGAGTTATGTAAACTACTGACTGAACAAAACAAGTGTACTAATTAATTTTATGGAATGATGCTTCCCGAAGTAAACAACCGAGTCCTAAACAAATGAAAAACGAAGTTTCTTAAATCTGAGTAAAGTAAATAATAAGAAATAAATGATTAGTCATTTAAAATAAAAGGTTTAATAATATCGTAAATTATTATAACACGTTAGTATAATTATAATTATAAAAGTGTAACTAAACTCAGCTTGGTAACGGGCCGTAACATTGCGTACGCATCGCACACGCCACCCCTTTTGAAGCAAGCCAGTGCAAGTTAATAAGGTGTCCGTTAGCTATTGTTAAATGAAACAATAGAGATATTCTCCCTCGAGTTGACTTTTCCCCTTTGTAAGCAAAACTATGCCATTGTTTAAAACTAGTCTAACCTACTTTCCAGCGAAACAGCTGATCGCTTAAATAAAAAACTAATGCTATGTTTAATTACCTCTGTTAATAAACGTTTACCATGTACTAAAGTGTGTAGGAAATAATTGTGTAGTATAGTAAAGCGAATAATATTGTGACTTAAATTTCAAATGAATAAATGACTTAGTTAACCCTCCCTTGTTAGATAAAGTATTATACCCCAAGTCCCAAAACAAAGTAAATAAAGAGTATTCTAAATAATATGGTAGTAGATAGTAAATAATTCTAGGTGCGTTTCGTAAATGCTCCAAAGTAATTAATTAATTATAAAGAAAGTAAATCAGAATAAAGAGAATAATAATTGTTTAAATAATAAGGCTAAATAATTCTTGATTTAAACTAAATGTGTGAAGTGTAGCGTAGAAGTAAGAGAAAAGAATAATAATAATACAAGTAACGTAGATTAGTAAGCACCCCAGTTGTGGTGGCCAGTTAGAAGAAATAATGCGTGTTCAGGGTTGTACTAAGCAGCCACCCTCTCTATTGTATAAACGGTAGCACTCCCTAAACAATGAATGCCACCGCGTGTGAAATTAAATGCAGCGTGTAAAGTGTCCCCTTCCGCATAGTTTGTCTAGTTATTGTTAAAGAGTTAAAAGAGAAGTATCCTCGTGAAATTCCGCTTCTCTCCAAGTAACTATAATCAAGAGTGTAGTATGAGACCCTCTTTGGATTATTTAAAAGTAAGTCTATGGTATATAATCAAGATAGAATTATATACCGGTGTATAATCAAGATAGAATTATATACATGTTAAGTAACGAGTCACAACGGCGCCGGCTGAAAAGGATAATGATGAGCCAAGAGAGCCAAGAGATCATTTATGAATGCTGAAAGCTAACCTGTAGTGTTAGAGTAAGCTGATGTCAGCCGGGCCACGATATTGTGAGTTGCTGAAATTAGGGAAATTAGTATTATAAGTTAGTACTGTAGAATGTGAGAAAAAGGGAATTTCACGGAGGAGGAACATTTAAATGAGAACTAGATCATTTAAAGAGAATTTAAAACAAACAAACTGTGCACTAATAATAATAAAAGGGAATAATAATAAATAATAATAATAATAAGAATTTTCACACTGTACTCCCCAAGCATACTCTCGGTACGTATCAAACCAAATTTTCCGGAGTCGGTGTTGGTTAAGAGGCGGAGTATGTGACGATTTAAATTGTTACAATTATAAAAAAATAAAGAAATAAAAAAAAATTTTAAGTTGCGAACAATTAACCATTTAAATCTCACAATGATAATAAAAAACATGTAGGTACTAAGTGTGAATGGAAGTAGTAATTAATAAGGGCAAAGAAACGGTAAAGAAAAGACATATTGTAAATAATTATTATTGTCGCATTTAACCCTTTGCTTGTTATCAGGCGCCTACCTGTTGATACCGGACTCGACATGTTTACCGAGTCTTCTGCAATTAAAATAATATAGAAAAATAATGTTAATAATTAAAGAATCTGGAGACACAGATAGTCACGAAAACAACTAATTTAAATGATGTATTTTTATCTAACGATAGTTTGTATAAATAAAAAAGTTTTATTTAGAGAGAGACCGGGACTATATTCTCGCGGAATAAACACCCCACTATCTATTGTCCTGTACCAGTGGTAGCGGACGAAAAATCTCTCTCTCGCTATGACGACTCCAAGCAGTGCACACGCACGAGCGAAATGCTCTGTTGAAATGTTATGTGATTGGTTATTAGTTTGGATTAATTCTTATGTATTTTACTAACTGCTACAAAAGAGTGTAATATGTAACGTTAAGAGAAAGAAAAATTAAAAAAACGTTGTAACAAGAAGAAATATGTGACAACCAATAGTACGAGTGTTAATAACTATAACAGCTATCTTCTCCGATTGACGACTCTTCACAACATCCTGCCTGGAGACATGAATCATCAGAATTACAACTCTAGTAGACCCGACCGATAATGCAGTTCGAGACATCTGAGAATCAACGAGTACCTGTGTAGAAGGCCCACTCTATCCTGCAGACGTTTAAACCGTGAACAACTGAGACCAGACCTAGACGAGGACGACGCTCTTAGGATTCCCAAGATGTAACCATATGGAGGAGACTTCTACATCCCAAATTAAAGGTGACTCGATAGCACGTCTATCGAGGAATAATAATAATAGTAATTGTAACACAATACTCTCTTAAAGAGACTTTCAGAGACGATTGACTTTATAAGAATATAAAAATTTAAATCTAAGAATTTAATTGTAACTATTCAGGCTTCTTGCAATTGTAACAGTTTAGATTTTAACGTATCGTAGTATAATTAATACCATTCTTCAAATGGAATAATAATGAAACTTAAAAGTAAAAGTAAAAGTAAAAGTAACAGTCTTGCAAGCTAATATCTTGAATTGAATATAATTAATTTTTAAAGTTTAAAGACTAAATACCAAATGGTTACCCGGATCCGGGGAAAAGCTAAATATAATTTGTTGTGATCCCACAGTCTATATAAAGTAATTTAAACAAGTTAATAATTTAATTAATAATGTAATGGGATCTGTTTTTTGAGTAAATGTCATTTGTTTTATTTTAAATGTTTAATAAAGGGAAATCTTCTTGTTGCACACATATACTGAGTACATAAATCAACAGTTTTCCCTTCCATGATTCCTTTTATATTTAGTGTGTGTTGTTCTGTTTAAATTTCAGCTCGTCCCGAATAAGGCAGCCTGAAGTAATTGGCCGAACCAATTACTTTGGGTTCCCTCTGTTATAACTCAAGAGAAGAGGTTATAAATTGCGCAACTCTGCTAATTAGTTAAAATTTTGCTGCTAATTAAAAAAAAAAAAAAAAAAAAAAGAAATTTTGTTACTTGTGTTATTAAGCAGTAATTGTGTGCCTATTAACCCAGACCATAGTCTGTTGATTTATTTACTCATGTACTTTAAATGTGTCTAAAATCTTAAATAAAATTAAACGATAATAGTTATTATAATAGTTTTGTAAATAGGTAATTTTAATTATTATTTAGATATAGCAATGATCATAATATTAACTAAAGACGCCCCGTGTATTCGATATAACATCAGGTATGTGCTTGTCAAGAGTTCATTCAACAACACGTCTGTTTGTAAACAAAATCAAACCAGTTTAATTCTTGTCCAAGCCTGTGTGAGAGTGTCCTTGTCACCCTAGCGCAAAGTTGCTTTAGACAATACATCACCTTCCTCTATTGTATAAAAAGTGTGTGACCCGTTGCCCAGTAACAAAAGATTTCAGACCTATGTTGAAAATTAAAACAAAAAAAAAACAAGTAAATAATTTTATTATTAAAATGCGCCACTGTTTTTGGTTTCATGTTGTGTAAATGCTTAGTGTACTTAGTGTCAATTATAAAATACTCCATTCTGTATATCGATGCACTCAGTTAGGAAATTGTATGTAAAAAGAAAGAGGCTAAGTAGCATATATGAATAATATTGACGATATTTATAAGTGTATAAATATAAGTGTATATTTTGTGTGAGATTACGCACATACTCGTATATAATTATACGTGAAAAGATTAGATTGTATTATACCAATTCATGTATGTACGTGTCAAAGTATTCAGTCTCTAACACGTCAATTTTGCGACGATTTAAGACCTGTAGTTTTCCTGTACAAGCCTGCATAAATGTGTAATTCGTGTTTCTATTGACACGATGAGTTATGTAAACTACTGACTGAACAAAACAAGTGTACTAATTAATTTTATGGAATGATGCTTCCCGAAGTAAACAACCGAGTCCTAAACAAATGAAAAACGAAGTTTCTTAAATCTGAGTAAAGTAAATAATAAGAAATAAATGATTAGTCATTTAAAATAAAAGGTTTAATAATATCGTAAATTATTATAACACGTTAGTATAATTATAATTATAAAAGTGTAACTAAACTCAGCTTGGTAACGGGCCGTAACATTGCGTACGCATCGCACACGCCACCCCTTTTGAAGCAAGCCAGTGCAAGTTAATAAGGTGTCCGTTAGCTATTGTTAAATGAAACAATAGAGATATTCTCCCTCGAGTTGACTTTTCCCCTTTGTAAGCAAAACTATGCCATTGTTTAAAACTAGTCTAACCTACTTTCCAGCGAAACAGCTGATCGCTTAAATAAAAAACTAATGCTATGTTTAATTACCTCTGTTAATAAACGTTTACCATGTACTAAAGTGTGTAGGAAATAATTGTGTAGTATAGTAAAGCGAATAATATTGTGACTTAAATTTCAAATGAATAAATGACTTAGTTAACCCTCCCTTGTTAGATAAAGTATTATACCCCAAGTCCCAAAACAAAGTAAATAAAGAGTATTCTAAATAATATGGTAGTAGATAGTAAATAATTCTAGGTGCGTTTCGTAAATGCTCCAAAGTAATTAATTAATTATAAAGAAAGTAAATCAGAATAAAGAGAATAATAATTGTTTAAATAATAAGGCTAAATAATTCTTGATTTAAACTAAATGTGTGAAGTGTAGCGTAGAAGTAAGAGAAAAGAATAATAATAATACAAGTAACGTAGATTAGTAAGCACCCCAGTTGTGGTGGCCAGTTAGAAGAAATAATGCGTGTTCAGGGTTGTACTAAGCAGCCACCCTCTCTATTGTATAAACGGTAGCACTCCCTAAACAATGAATGCCACCGCGTGTGAAATTAAATGCAGCGTGTAAAGTGTCCCCTTCCGCATAGTTTGTCTAGTTATTGTTAAAGAGTTAAAAGAGAAGTATCCTCGTGAAATTCCGCTTCTCTCCAAGTAACTATAATCAAGAGTGTAGTATGAGACCCTCTTTGGATTATTTAAAAGTAAGTCTATGGTATATAATCAAGATAGAATTATATACCGGTGTATAATCAAGATAGAATTATATACATGTTAAGTAACGAGTCACAACGGCGCCGGCTGAAAAGGATAATGATGAGCCAAGAGAGCCAAGAGATCATTTATGAATGCTGAAAGCTAACCTGTAGTGTTAGAGTAAGCTGATGTCAGCCGGGCCACGATATTGTGAGTTGCTGAAATTAGGGAAATTAGTATTATAAGTTAGTACTGTAGAAAGTGAGAAAAAGGGAATTTCACGGAGGAGGAACATTTAAATGAGAACTAGATCATTTAAAGAGAATTTAAAACAAACAAACTGTGCACTAATAATAATACAAGAGAATAATAATAAATAATGATAATAATAAGAATTTTCACACTGTACTCCCCAAGCATACTCTCGGTACGTATCAAACCAAATTTTCCGGAGTCGGTGTTGGTTAAGAGGCGGAGTATGTGACGATTTAAATTGTTACAATTATAAAAAAATAAAGAAATAAAAAAAAATTTTAAGTTGCGAACAATTAACCATTTAAATCTCACAATGATAATAAATAACATGTAGGTACTAAGTGTGAATGGAAGTAGTAATTAATAAGGGCAAAGAAACGGTAAAGAAAAGACATATTGTAAATAATTATTATTGTCGCATTTAACCCTTTGCTTGTTATCAGGCGCCTACCTGTTGATACCGGACTCGACATGTTTACCGAGTCTTCTGTAATTAAAATAATATAGAAAAATAATGTTAATAATTAAAGAATCTGGAGACACAGATAGTCACGAAAACAACTAATTTAAATGATGTCTTTTTATCTAACGATAGTTTGTATAAATAAAAAAGTTTTATTTAGAGAGAGACCGGGACTATATTCTCGCGGAATAAACACCCCACTATCTATTGTCCTGTACCAGTGGTAGCGGACGAAAAATCTCTCTCTCGCTATGACGACTCCAAGCAGTGCACACGCACGAGCGAAATGCTCTGTTGAAATGTTATGTGATTGGTTATTAGTTTGGATTAATTCTTATGTATTTTACTAACTGCTACAAAAGAGTGTAATATGTAACGTTAAGAGAAAGAAAAATTAAAAAAACGTTGTAACAAGAAGAAATATGTGACAACCAATAGTACGAGTGTTAATAACTATAACAGCTATCTTCTCCGATTGACGACTCTTCACAACATCCTGCCTGGAGACATGAATCATCAGAATTACAACTCTAGTAGACCCGACCGATAATGCAGTTCGAGACATCTGAGAATCAACGAGTACCTGTGTAGAAGGCCCACTCTATCCTGCAGACGTTTAAACCGTGAACAACTGAGACCAGACCTAGACGAGGACGACGCTCTTAGGATTCCCAAGATGTAACCATATGGAGGAGACTTCTACATCCCAAATTAAAGGTGACTCGATAGCACGTCTATCGAGGAATAATAATAATAGTAATTGTAACACAATACTCTCTTAAAGAGACTTTCAGAGACGATTGACTTTATAAGAATATAAAAATTTAAATCTAAGAATTTAATTGTAACTATTCAGGCTTCTTGCAATTGTAACAGTTTAGATTTTAACGTATCGTAGTATAATTAATACCATTCTTCAAATGGAATAATAATGAAACTTAAAAGTAAAAGTAAAAGTAAAAGTAACAGTCTTGCAAGCTAATATCTTGAATTGAATATAATTAATTTTTAAAGTTTAAAGACTAAATACCAAATGGTTACCCGGATCCGGGGAAAAGCTAAATATAATTTGTTGTGATCCCACAGTCTATATAAAGTAATTTAAACAAGTTAATAATTTAATTAATAATGTAATGGGATCTGTTTTTTGAGTAAATGTCATTTGTTTTATTTTAAATGTTTAATAAAGGGAAATCTTCTTGTTGCACACATATACTGAGTACATAAATCAACAGTTTTCCCTTCCATGATTCCTTTTATATTTACTGTGTGTTGTTCTGTTTAAATTTCAGCTCGTCCCGAATAAGGCAGCCTGAAGTAATTGGCCGAATCAATTACTTTGGGTTCCCTCTGTTATAACTCAAGAGAAGAGGTTATAAATTGCGCAACTCTGCTAATTAGTTAAAATTTTGCTGCTAATTAAAAAAAAAAAAAAAAAAAAGAAATTTTGTTACTTGTGTTATTAAGCAGTAATTGTGTGCCTATTAACCCAGACCATAGTCTGTTGATTTATTTACTCATGTACTTTAAATGTGTCTAAAATCTTAAATAAAATTAAACGATAATAGTTATTATAATAGTTTTGTAAATAGGTAATTTTAATTATTATTTAGATATAGCAATGATCATAATATTAACTAAAGACGCCCCGTGTATTCGATATAACATCAGGTATGTGCTTGTCAAGAGTTCATTCAACAACACGTCTGTTTGTAAACAAAATCAAACCAGTTTAATTCTTGTCCAAGCCTGTGTGAGAGTGTCCTTGTCACCCTAGCGCAAAGTTGCGTTAGACAATACATCACCTTCCTCTATTGTATAAAAAGTGTGTGACCCCTTGCCCAGTAACAAAAGATTTCAGACCTATGTTGAAAATTAAAACAAAAAAAAAACAAGTAAATAATTTTATTATTAAAATGCGCCACTGTTTTTGGTTTCATGTTGTGTAAATGCTTAGTGTACTTAGTGTCAATTATAAAATACTCCATTCTGTATATCGATGCACTCAGTTAGGAAATTGTATGTAAAAAGAAAGAGGCTAAGTAGCATATATGAATAATATTGACGATATTTATAAGTGTATAAATATAAGTGTATATTTTGTGTGAGATTACGCACATACTCGTATATAATTATACGTGAAAAGATTAGATTGTATTATACCAATTCATGTATGTACGTGTCAAAGTATTCAGTCTCTAACAAGTCAATTTTGCGACGATTTAAGACCTGTAGTTTTCCTGTACAAGCCTGCATAAATGTGTAATTCGTGTTTCTATTGACACGATGAGTTATGTAAACTACTGACTGAACAAAACAAGTGTACTAATTAATTTTATGGAATGATGCTTCCCGAAGTAAACAACCGAGTCCTAAACAAATGAAAAACGAAGTTTCTTAAATCTGAGTAAAGTAAATAATAAGAAATAAATGATTAGTCATTTAAAATAAAAGGTTTAATAATATCGTAAATTATTATAACACGTTAGTATAATTATAATTATAAAAGTGTAACTAAACTCAGCTTGGTAACGGGCCGTAACATTGCGTACGCATCGCACACGCCACCCCTTTTGAAGCAAGCCAGTGCAAGTTAATAAGGTGTCCGTTAGCTATTGTTAAATGAAACAATAGAGATATTCTCCCTCGAGTTGACTTTTCCCCTTTGTAAGCAAAACTATGCCATTGTTTAAAACTAGTCTAACCTACTTTCCAGCGAAACAGCTGATCGCTTAAATAAAAAACTAATGCTATGTTTAATTACCTCTGTTAATAAACGTTTACCATGTACTAAAGTGTGTAGGAAATAATTGTGTAGTATAGTAAAGCGAATAATATTGTGACTTAAATTTCAAATGAATAAATGACTTAGTTAACCCTCCCTTGTTAGATAAAGTATTATACCCCAAGTCCCAAAACAAAGTAAATAAAGAGTATTCTAAATAATATGGTAGTAGATAGTAAATAATTCTAGGTGCGTTTCGTAAATGCTCCAAAGTAATTAATTAATTATAAAGAAAGTAAATCAGAATAAAGAGAATAATAATTGTTTAAATAATAAGGCTAAATAATTCTTGATTTAAACTAAATGTGTGAAGTGTAGCGTAGAAGTAAGAGAAAAGAATAATAATAATACAAGTAACGTAGATTAGTAAGCACCCCAGTTGTGGTGGCCAGTTAGAAGAAATAATGCGTGTTCAGGGTTGTACTAAGCAGCCACCCTCTCTATTGTATAAACGGTAGCACTCCCTAAACAATGAATGCCACCGCGTGTGAAATTAAATGCAGCGTGTAAAGTGTCCCCTTCCGCATAGTTTGTCTAGTTATTGTTAAAGAGTTAAAAGAGAAGTATCCTCGTGAAATTCCGCTTCTCTCCAAGTAACTATAATCAAGAGTGTAGTATGAGACCCTCTTTGGATTATTTAAAAGTAAGTCTATGGTATATAATCAAGATAGAATTATATACCGGTGTATAATCAAGATAGAATTATATACATGTTAAGTAACGAGTCACAACGGCGCCGGCTGAAAAGGATAATGATGAGCCAAGAGAGCCAAGAGATCATTTATGAATGCTGAAAGCTAACCTGTAGTGTTAGAGTAAGCTGATGTCAGCCGGGCCACGATATTGTGAGTTGCTGAAATTAGGGAAATTAGTATTATAAGTTAGTACTGTAGAAAGTGAGAAAAAGGGAATTTCACGGAGGAGGAACATTTAAATGAGAACTAGATCATTTAAAGAGAATTTAAAACAAACAAACTGTGCACTAATAATAATAAAAGAGAATAATAATAAATAATGATAACAATAAGAATTTTCACACTGTACTCCCCAAGCATACTCTCGGTACGTATCAAACCAAATTTTCCGGAGTCGGTGTTGGTTAAGAGGCGGAGTATGTGACGATTTAAATTGTTACAATTATAAAAAAATAAAGAAATAAAAAAAAATTTTAAGTTGCGAACAATTAACCATTTAAATCTCACAATGATAATAAAAAACATGTAGGTACTAAGTGTGAATGGAAGTAGTAATTAATAAGGGCAAAGAAACGGTAAAGAAAAGACATATTGTAAATATTTATTATTGTCGCATTTAACCCTTTGCTTGTTATCAGGCGCCTACCTGTTGATACCGGACTCGACATGTTTACCGAGTCTTCTGTAATTAAAATAATATAGAAAAATAATGTTAATAATTAAAGAATCTGGAGACACAG
Organism: Magicicada septendecula; assembly: GCA_034769895.1. NCBI lineage: Eukaryota > Metazoa > Arthropoda > Insecta > Hemiptera > Cicadidae > Magicicada > Magicicada septendecula. The sequence continues at coordinate 225,498,025 of CM068376.1, read as the reverse complement.
ATAGTCACGAAAACAACTAATTTAAATGATGTATTTTTATCTAACGATAGTTTGTATAAATAAAAAAGTTTTATTTAGAGAGAGACCGGGACTATATTCTCGCGGAATAAACACCCCACTATCTATTGTCCTGTACCAGTGGTAGCGGACGAAAAATCTCTCTCTCGCTATGACGACTCCAAGCAGTGCACACGCACGAGCGAAATGCTCTGTTGAAATGTTATGTGATTGGTTATTAGTTTGGATTAATTCTTATGTATTTTACTAACTGCTACAAAAGAGTGTAATATGTAACGTTAAGAGAAAGAAAAATTAAAAAAACGTTGTAACAAGAAGAAATATGTGACAACCAATAGTACGAGTGTTAATAACTATAACAGCTATCTTCTCCGATTGACGACTCTTCACAACATCCTGCCTGGAGACATGAATCATCAGAATTACAACTCTAGTAGACCCGACCGATAATGCAGTTCGAGACATCTGAGAATCAACGAGTACCTGTGTAGAAGGCCCACTCTATCCTGCAGACGTTTAAGCCGTGAACAACTGAGACCAGACCTAGACGAGGACGACGCTCTTAGGATTCCCAAGATGTAACCATATGGAGGAGACTTCTACATCCCAAATTAAAGGTGACTCGATAGCACGTCTATCGAGGAATAATAATAATAGTAATTGTAACACAATACTCTCTTAAAGAGACTTTCAGAGACGATTGACTTTATAAGAATATAAAAATTTAAATCTAAGAATTTAATTGTAACTATTCAGGCTTCTTGCAATTGTAACAGTTTAGATTTTAACGTATCGTAGTATAATTAATACCATTCTTCAAATGGAATAATAATGAAACTTAAAAGTAAAAGTAAAAGTAAAAGTAACAGTCTTGCAAGCTAATATCTTGAATTGAATATAATTAATTTTTAAAGTTTAAAGACTAAATACCAAATGGTTACCCGGATCCGGGGAAAAGCTAAATATAATTTGTTGTGATCCCACAGTCTATATAAAGTAATTTAAACAAGTTAATAATTTAATTAATAATGTAATGGGATCTGTTTTTTGAGTAAATGTCATTTGTTTTATTTTAAATGTTTAATAAAGGGAAATCTTCTTGTTGCACACATATACTGAGTACATAAATCAACAGTTTTCCCTTCCATGATTCCTTTTATATTTAGTGTGTGTTGTTCTGTTTAAATTTCAGCTCGTCCCGAATAAGGCAGCCTGAAGTAATTGGCCGAACCAATTACTTTGGGTTCCCTCTGTTATAACTCAAGAGAAGAGGTTATAAGACCTATTTTTTATAAATTACCTCTTCCTGCTATTTTTTGTCCTACTTTTTCTTTGAAGCCAAACATAGCTTCGTACGGGGATTGTGCGAGTGTGATTGGTTTACTTACCCCTTGATAGTAAGTCCGATTTTACATGAACTCGATGTATCTGAGGTTAACTGCCCAATAGCTCATTTTTCAGGTCGCATCCACGTAGGCTAATTATCATATTTTGGACACCTTCATTAACACGCTCAATCGAGCCCTGACTTTCGCTATGGCGTGGTTTTCCGTGTACAACTTTCAGCTTTGGCCACATTTGCTTAAGTTCACAGAGTGTTTTGTTTTAAAATTCCCACTGTCGGACTGAATCACTGATTGTGCCGCAGTTGTCGTAAAATATTTACTAGACAGAACGAAATTTCTTGCCCTCGTTTTGATTTGAGTGGTCATAAAAAAATAAATTCTGTTAAGTGATCCTGGGAATTCATTAAATATCTGTAGTCTCCGACAGCATTACTTTGCATGTCAGTGAGATTAAACTGTTTAACCGTGCATTGAACTCTTTAAAACCATAGATTTGATACCTAAGCCTATTTTTGTCAGAGAATGTTTCACTAGACATTTCACTGACCAGTAAACATTAGCAATAATTAATAAACAATTACTTATATATTAACTGAATACGCACGTATTCTTTATAATTCATTAACCTGTACACGTATTAGTAACCATTTATACGGCAGCTCAGCTAAGTACAGACTGACTCATACGGTATACTACCCAAACTGTAAACAAACTTTTCAGTCCTACATTATACCAAAGGCAATGTATCTCAGGCCCTGGCCGTCCGCTGGTAGCCAGTTTACATTCTGGCCGGCCAAAGACCAAAATAAAGCAATAATAACATTTATTTTTGACTCTGGATATTTAGCTCGGCCAAAGCGTAAAATGCCCGGCGAATACAAGATTCGCCGTTTTCGCAAATTTGCCGTAACATCTACACTACGAAGAAACAAACTGATACGTACGGGAAGAATAATTTTTCGCTTAATAGTCTCAAAGTTTTTTATTAATTTTTCATTTTTTCCAATTTATATTACCATAAATTACATGCAGACAATGAAATAAAAGCTCTCTCTCTCTCTCTCTCTCTCTCTCTCTCTCTCTCTCTCTCTCTCTCTCTCTCTATCTCTCTCTCACGCACACACACACACATGAGCGAGCGAGCATAAATGTATAATGTATAGTATATAAAACTTACGGTAGTAATAGGCCTTTATTTTACTGCGAATAAACTACCAGTTTCCTAAACGTAAAATTATAATTTTTTTTTTCAGATTTCTACCTGCTGCACTTCTGATGGATTTAAAACTTCAGAAATATAGAATCGTCCAAAATCAGCTTCGTCCACTTTCAAAATGTAATCATCCTGATATAAAGTGAGGAAGTTCTTGAAGAAAAAGCATAACAATAATGAAACGCGCGGAAACACAGACGAGATTTTGGTTTAAAGATTTGCAGAGGGGAGGAAAGATGGAAATAAAAATGACAAAGAGTACGTTCGTTTATTAACGTATTGGTAGACCTAGTCTTCCAATAGTAGGTTACCAAGTTTTAGTAACCTCAACCCTTATAACATAGGCTATATTATTTGTTAATAAAACTAAATTTCTTAATGAAATATACTAACAGCCCGACATAGGCATTTACGGACACATTTTAAAGTATTACAAGCATTATACTAATATAGGCCTCTCTCTCTCTATCTGTCCCTCCTCTCTCTCTCTCTCTCTCTCTCTCTCTCTCTATATATATATATATATATATATATATATATATATATATATTTCAACGATACGTTTAGCATAAGTATATGTATCAACCCCTGACTGAGGTATGATAACGTGCTTGCGTATATAAGTATGAAATATGTAAGATGTACATAATAAAAATAATATAAGAAATATACGTTACGTATAAGAAATAATGTAATAAATATAAGTAGTATTTATTTTTAAATAAATCAAATATTGTAAGTAAGCATGTATATGGAAACATATGGCTTAGTTGGTTTTAAAATGTAACGAAGGGGAGCAATTGACACGCGCTAACTCGCAGAGGTGACGTCAGAACGACATGCGGTCGCCTGTGTATCAGTCTGCGTGTGTGTGTATGTGTACATATGTAAATAACAGACAGGTTAAATTATGCAAACGAGGGTGGAAGATTTCACACAGTTTTTTAAGTACTGTACGTGAACCATAAGTCACACGAATCAGTGACATATGTAAAAACATAGTTGACGCCTGGCGCTTCAATTTGGCGTTATGTGGTCATTAATCGTGGGAACGGTTCAGACACCGTGTGAAATTTTGCCATCACTGCCATAATTTACACAGCGTAACATTCATAATTTGCATAAATAAGGTTTAATATTATACCGAACGATTGGTGTAATAATATTTATAAAAAAGTGTGCGCTTTATAGATAGACGCGTAGGTTGGAAGTAAAGATTTCACCGACGCGCCGGCCTGTTCAATGTTGTCAGAACAGTTTCCAACAGGAATTCCAACGAGGCAGCAGTATAAAACCCCAACGAGCGACACACTCTTTCTCAGATCGAGTTTATTTAGTACGAGGAATCCATGCATCTCGACACCGTAAATTTTACAAAGTTGTAGTAATGTTTTAAACGGTAATATATAAACTGAAGTGCGACGGAACCGGCAGTACGTCGGTGCAGTTATTAAAGAACTCAAGTAATTTGAAACAGACTATATAAATGAATCTACGAGAGTTGAAACTATATAAACGAATCTACGAGAGTTGAAACTATATAAATGAATCTACGAGAGTTGAAACTATATAAATGAATCTACAAGAGTTGTAACTATACAGAACTTCTAGACAAAAATATTAACTACGAGGGACAAGAAAGAAGAGGACGAGAAACTAGACAAGAAGTCGAGAGGACGCAGGGACAGCACATGCAGCTACATCCAGCCGTATATCACCACGACTAGAGGTCCACGTCGGAACTCAGCATCCAGAGACGGAGCGAGGAATTCAACGACGCAGAGACAGAGGAGCTGATACCGAAGAGGATCAACAAACTCGAGAGTCCAGATGACGGTAACAACAAAGTTAAATGGGTGCAGAAAAATGCAGGTGAAGTCGATCATTTATTTAATATTATAAATGACCCTGAGGTCTATCGCCAAAAGCTCTAGTTTCCATATTCAAGTTTACAAGAACATTAATATATTTTTAGGTTTGAATAATGAATAAAGAATTGTTCAAAATATAATTGAGTATAACTGTAGTAATCTCTTAAATAAATGGTCAAGCAAGAACCATATTATTTTATTGTATTTTGTAATTCATTAAATGAGTAATTGTAAATATGAAAATTACATGATTAGGAGATTGTTAATTAATTGAGACATTAAAAATAGAATCAATTAACGTAATAAATGTTCTCTATTAATATTTTAATAAATATTTTAATTAATTGAAAGTTTTATTTAAGTGGTATATATTAAAAACCACGCTTGTAAAGATAAGATCAATATTTAAATGTTATACGTATTAATCACATTCCTATAATATTTATATGTTTTATATGTATATGTCTGTGTACTATTTCAGGTCATATATAATTTGTGTATGTGTATACTATGTCTTAGAAATATAAGAAATAAGAGTTAAACACATTATGAGTACATTCTATTCAGATTGAATATAAGTTTTCATATAATAAGTAACCCGCATTAAACATTTAAATAACATGAGAATTTGAATTTAATTTTTGAATAAATCAAATGAATATACTTTTCTTAAAACAGTCGTACTAATTTCACAACCAGTACTAAATCCTCTGTACACTTTACTTGTAAATTAAAACTTATAACGTTATTCACGTGCTTATCCACACTCAACCAACGACTAAAGCCTGCGACCCAGCCGGGGAACATCAAGGTAAATACTGCTGAAGAAGAGTATACCTCCGAGACGTGGGTAAGTGCGCGCATATGAGTAAGAGCGTATGTGTAAAAGTAAGTGTATAAAAGTAACGTTGTATAACTAAATTGGCGCTCCAAAATCGTGGGGTTCGGCAAACACAAATAAATTTATGTATGTTAATTATTGTTGTGTCATAATAAATGGCCCGATATGTGTATAAAGTCACGCTCTTTGGAAAAATTGTATAGAAATTGGCTCCCAAAGAGCGTGGGGCACGGTATACGTTAGATACCAATGTCCACGTTGGCATCGTTGTATTAAAAGTAACGTTGTATAGAAATTGTCGCTGCCAACGTGGGGCCACGACATAAAGAAAATAAATGTTAATTATCATTACAAGTAAATGGCGCCCTGGTAATAAATAAAGTCTAATAAATAATTAGCAAAAATATTGTAAGATAGAATTAATAGTCAATTTATGTAATAAATAATATTACAAATTGTTATATAAGTACAGAGAGAAAAGAGTTGTGAAATTAAGACTGATAAATACAATAATTTAAATAAAGAAATATAGAGTCACGGTTGACCAATAATAAAAATATAATTCATATAACGAATTAGTTAGGACACAGTAGTCTACAAAAAAAATGGCGAAGCAACCAACAATGGACTTCGAAACGATGTTTAAACGACTTCAAGAAGAGTTGAAAGTAGTGAGGTAGGAGGGGTACTGAAACATGATGACGTTATCATGTTCCAGAACCCCCCCACATCTGGGGGGATTCTAAAACAGCTAGCTCTGACGTCATCGTGACGTCACTGGCCTATGTCAGCTATCTCTGATGTCATCGTGTCGTCACTGGCTATGACGACATAGTGTCGATGGTGTTGGTCGTTGGTCATGTTGTCGGCGTCGGCTATGTTGTGGTGCGGCGGCGAGGGGTATCCGTGTGTTGATTGGCGGAGACATGGTCTGTCGGTTCGCAGTTCACCGTTCGCGGTTCGCAGTTCACCGTTCGCGGTTCGCAGTTCACCGTTCGCAGTTCGCTGTTCGCCGTTCGCTGTTCGCCGTCCGGCGGCAGCCTGGTCACCGCCCGGTCGCCGCCTGGACGTCGTCGTAGATTGGTGATAAATTCGAATGTGTGTGTCTGTGTTAAGTATATATTGTGATCGTCAAGTTCCGCGAAACTCTCGATGACTTGGTCCCTCAATACATAATTGAAAATCAATTCACTTGTAAAATTGAATATGGCACATCCATGCACAGAAGATAAGTATTACCATATATAATATTCTGATTGATATGTAATTTTCTATAGGTAAGTAAATATATATACAGATTGTAAAAAATACGTTCGCACCAACATGTTGGTCTAGGGCTTGCTATAGCCAGCCCTACATTTGTTGTTGTAAGAAACACACATGAATGATAGGGACAAGTGGCAGTTGGCTTCCGCTGAGATTTATACACGTGCAGTTTTTTTTTCTGCAGCTGATGTAATCGACTCCGGCTGTCTGGCCATCTGTTATCGCGAGTCGCTAATGGTAATAATTAATTGCCTCCGTCTGTCTGAGCATATAATTAATTGCCGCCGTCTGTCTGAACATATGTTATCGTTGCGTGTGAACGAAGTTAGGGACGTACATAAATTATTGTGTGAAATAGAACGCAAGCCAAGCTAAGTGTGCGTCTTTGATTTTGTGTGTGTGGCAGCTGTTACTTTTTTTTGTTGATGAGTGTGCATTAGTTGTTATGATGATGTAATCGACTCCGTCTGTCTGGCCATCTGTTTATCGCAGCGTGTGAACGTAGTCGTACATAAATTTATTTTTAAATAACAGAACACACAAGCTGTCTGACATCATCTGTTATCACAGCGTGTGGGAAACAGAACGCAAGCCAAGCTAAGTGCGCGTCCGTGACTTTGTGTGTGGGAGCTTTTTTTGTTGTTACCATCTCTTTCGTGTACATCCTTGAGATACTATATATAAGCTGTATGAACTGCTCTCAAAGGCACATCGTTCGTCGCGAGACAACTGGAACTCGTACAAGGTTAGTTTGATTTTTAAATATTCTTTAATTTCTAAAGTATATTATAATCATGCAATTATTGTTTAATAAAATTGATTTTTTAAATTAGTTGTATGTAACACGTTCTAGCTTGTATATTGAGTTATGAATAGTGTTAGTGTTCGAAGGAATTTTGAAATTAAAAAACAATAAAAATGTTAAAGCAATACTGTTTAATTACAAATAATTAAAATACATGTAATTAAAATATATTACAATTTAAAATACATAATATGTAAACGCACACAGTAGTGAAAGTTATTTTTATACGACTAGACAGCAATTGTGCGTGTTTGAACATGTCGACGGCACTATTTTTTTTTTATGCGTCTAACTGGATGATGTAATCGGCTTTAGTTGGATGCAGAAGGGGAGCGGAGACGACTCGGTTATTTTTTATACGTCTAGACAAGGTGATGTCATCGACACCAGTCGAGCGTGTGGGAACAGGCGACAAGACGGCGGCACTAATTTTTTATGCGTCTAGTAATCGACTTCTGTCGTGCGGGGAAGGGGAGTAGGCGAAGGCAGTTATTTTTATGCAAGCGAAATAATGCTAAATAAAACAAAAATGTTATTAATTTACCAGAAACCTACTGATGAGTCTAAAATCTGATACAACCCACTATCGTAAAGCGTGTACTCTATGATTTGTACATATTTCTGGAAATAAGCGGTGCGCGAAACGGGCTGTTCCGTGCATCGAACCTAATTGTTCAAGTTTGAGACAACCGAAATCTTCTAAATTTATAATATTGAAATGCACGATACGCTTCTCCAGAAATCTTTTTTTGTAATCCTTTTACGAACACGTAGTTAAAAGGAAACGTGTACTTTACTAATATCGACACAAGATGTTCGTACGATGTCTCCTCGTTCGTCCACACTAGTCCATGAAAGTGCTCCGTTAACCATCGGTTCGTCCTCGCATGTTTGTGATTTGAAACGATCGTGTCCGCTGGTGGTGAAAATATCCAATGCCTGGTGGTAAATGCGGTGACATCCATAACGGTCAGTTCCTTGACGAGTTCGTTTCCGTTATCGTCCATGAAACAGTGAAAGTCGAGTATGACTGCTAGCTCGTGGACTGCCATCCTTTTTGTGTTACAAACAATGTGTTCGATGCCACTAGGAACGCTACCGATAGGTCCGTCTCGCGGAACAGACACGTATGTTGTAAAACGTCCGTAAACAATTTCTTCGGAACGTTTACTTTGTACCTTGTCTCCTCGTCACGGATCAGTGCAACAAATTTTTGTGTCAAAACGTTGTATACAAAACGTTTTACAGGGTACAGTACTGCGTGCTTTAAGTCACTACAACGTCGAAGTTAAGTTACTCGTACGAAGTTAATAGCTCCATGCGTCCGTTCTCGACGCGTACTGTCGAAACACTGAGGTATACGAGATTGTGGGAGAGGAGGTAGTGAGATATCTATTAATTATAAACACTTCCGTCACAGCAGCAGCATAGATTTTTAAACAATTTTTTACTGGTATATTTCGTGCATTAGTCGAAACGTTCTTGCCCTTTTATTAACAGCTGGTAAGCGCGACTATGAATTTGCTTTTCGTTTTCTGTCCGCACGTTGTTTAGTCGTTCTCAGTAGTCGTTGTAACAAAAAATAGACATTTTTATCGGTGTAACCTGAATAAAAGAAACCCGTTTTGACTAGTTCTTTAGGCGGTACCGGGCATCCTATAAAATTTAAATGGTTTTCAGGTGGGAACTTTGATAAGACTATTGCTATCGTAACGTGTTGTACTTCTTCATCATCTAAAGAAACGTGCTCGTACGTTTCGCTCATAACGTGCTTTCTTCGTCAGAACTTATCGTCTCGATGTAGTCGATTCTGGATTAAAACCAAAGAAGGAAATTCGTAGTAGTCACTGTGCGTGGTAGGTTGAAACTGATGTGTGAAAACGAACTAGAAATATGCTCTCATGTAAGCGGTGTATGTGGCTCTACATAAGGGACACGTATTTAGAGTGATGACGCAATTTGCACACAGACACAAACATACACTTTTCACAGTCAACTGTACTATCTCGTACAAAGCGTGATGCAACATTGGACAATCTATTCATAACGACTTCCGTTATTAAACCACAATTTCCTGTTGGTGGGGGGCAACTACTTATTACCTCTTCGTCATAAAGTACGCTCTCGACGTCATCGGTTTTTCTTTTGTTTTGCCTTTGTATACTACCAGAGCTTGCAAAATGGTTTTCAATGGTACTAATATTGGTTTGTAACTTCTTGTTAGCTTTCATTCCTCTTCTTGGATCCTCTGTTTTAAGTCACAGTATTTTTTCCACAGGTTGTCCTTAATCGTATCGTTATCACGAGCTAGTTGTTTCTCCTTTTCGTCTGTATTGACAGATGGTAGTACACCGACTGGTTTATTGACTCTGGAACATGGGTATTTACGTACTCTGACACCCTATTAGGCAAACGGTTAACAGCTGTTTTAGTTAAACACTCGTAACAGTTATACCCGTTTATGCGGACAGTACATATCGGAAAATATCTGTTGTAACACCGCATTAGCGCACGTTGGGCCTTATCCAGTGTTGCTACCATCTTCATTGTAGATAAGGCTACATATAACGCCCTTACGGTACTCGTACATTTCCACAACTAGCACGTTATTGTTTTCGGGTAAACCGTAGTTCAGGTGGCTCGCTTTGAGTTCTGTTATAGGACAACGGTCGCGAGACTCAAAGTATGAGTGCAACATTTATAACTTTAATAAACAAAACTCATCGGTCATGACGCCTGCGCATCGACGATGACGATTTGCACTGATCGTAAAAACGTTCGTTAGACACTGTTTAACTGTGTTTCTCAGAATATCGTATTCTGAAGTATTTAGAGTACGTATGAAGTGTCGGTAATGCTTCCCGGAGATAATGTACCAAATGCAGTCATTGTGCTTTGTTGGTCACCAACTGGAACGCACTTTCCAGTTTTGTTAACAGCGACGATGGACAGTCTGTGTCAAAACTACTGATTGATTACTGATTTAGTCCGTTTACGGATCGGTTGTTTGTTGTTATTTCCGAAGTATGCCGAATTACGCTTTCGCGACGCGCGAACCGAATAACACTGGTACGTTGAACATTCTCTGCTTCCTCCACATCCATCTCGGACTCGCGAATTCTATAATGCCCATACGCTAGCGTTCTCTGACCGTCTTCCAGGATATATCGTTTATCGTCGTACGGCGATAGCGAGAGTTTGACGATCTTGCGCGTTTACAGTTGGTGGTTTTCACTGCGGATAATCTGCGCCGACGTATATGTTTGGTTGTTACTCGATTCCGATGACGAAAGCAAACACCGTTTGTAATCAGCGTGCGTTAAACGGTTTTGTATTGCCACCCGCGGTACCCCTTTTGCTACACGCTTCTCATTTTTATCCCCGTCGTCTTGTAACACTAACAGTGAGTACGATTTTGCGCGCAACCCGACGAATTCTTCAATATGTTTTGCATGCGTCTCGTCCTTAAAAGTACCCAACCGTTTTTTATTTAGCACACTATAACATGGATGCGTCACGGGATATTCTAATGTATCGAAAAGATGAAGGTTTTCCTTAATGTCTGCGTAAACGTCATCAGTCCGTATATCATACAACAAAGAGTCCGTGTCTGTCATACACAATCGAACACGAGATCCATATTTTGCGATTATGTTATCCTAATGAAAACTGTACATCACATATTTACTAATGTCCAACACTGTGAACCCCACGTACAGCGGACGGTTGAGGTATACGGTTCTCTTTTTCATTATCACACCGACCAAGTCTTCGTTGTACACCTTTACGCGCTCAAATCTTGGGCTCGCAGTCAGCTTTATCAGATCGCGTTCGTTGGACACCAAACGAAAATCTATCCGTTTTCGAACGTTTTCCAATGACTTTCCGTAAACAGCGTTAATCATCAATTTAAAAAAAACCTTTTCGAAATCGTTCGCTGTGGCTTTCCGTTTTTCCGTATTTGAAACTATAAACGGCTTCATCCAAGCGCTCTGACGGAACGCCAACACGCGATTAACGGCTTTCAGCTCCATCCCGAGTTTGAGGTAAAGCTGCAACGTTCTGTAATGCACGATATAATTCTCCTTATCTTTGAGGCTGGTGATGAGTTTTTCAACTGTACCGGTGGCAGACATTTTAAATTTCTTCAAGTAATTGAACCGTTTGCTGTAAGGTGACAATTCGTGTTCGTTGACTTTCCTGCGTTCCGGTGCCAGTGGATAGTCCGAATGCATATCATGTAAATTACGAGGATAACCAAGATCAACATCAAGAATATATCCGATTTCGTCTTCCACTCCAACTGTAGTTAAATCTAACGCGTCAATTTCTTTGCATTCCATCCAACGGAATCCGGAATGAGGTAGCTGTTGTTCCATCGCTGTTCCGTACAGATTTGTACAGTCCAAGTAAAGAAGATAATTATTTTCGCGTTCCCGATCGTAGTCCGACACGTAAGGATTGTTGGCCTTGGCGTATCTATTAGATATCATCGCTATTCCGCCACGAACTCCGGTTTCTACGAACAGATCCATGTCGATATCCTTCAACAGTTCCAGTCGAATTCCAGACATTTTCATCATAGCGTTCCAAGCTAGTCCCGGCGCGGAGTACACGTTACACGGATCTATCCCGTAGTACTGCAGACTTGTGTTGCGAAAATTTTCGAACACGTCAGCCAAAAGCAATACATCAGTTTTCAAATAGAGGTTATGGTAGTCCCCTAACGTTTGTATTCCGAAACTTGTCCAAATGTTGTGTGCATGAGTGTAGTTGTCGTCGGATAAGTGTGTCTCGGCTAATTCGTTGTAAAAGTGTTCCTGTGCGGGCAGAGACGTGTCCACGAACTTACTTACGTCTGTCACATACTCATACGGGTAGACCCCTTTCTAAGTAATAAATCGATACTATCTTCATTTCCACTGGTTTGCATGCACTGGCGTAAAATTTTTAAATTTTCTTTCCGCAAATTGTTTACCAGCTTCTCTAACGACGTGTTCATGAACTGCACGGAATCGAGAAACCGCAAGGGGCCGAGTGACACGGACACGTAACGCTCGCTGGTCGTAGCGATACATTTAATGTCTTCACGCTTGAATTTTCCGAAAGCCTGCACCAGATGGTGACAATCGTAGCCTCGCAAGTTGTGAAAGAACACGGGAACGTGTTGTGGTACCTTGTAGTTCAAATTACAAGTGTTATGCGCGGCTCCCAAGTACTCGCCCGTCACATGATCATGGTTTCGCACTTTGTCCCCTTCGTGCTCGAGACACTTCTTACATAGATGACATATGGTAGCGTTTTGAAACTCACGTTCGGCTTCTTCAGTCATGCGAATGGGTTTGTTAAAATCACGTTCGAGCCGACTAATGTCTTCCAACAGAGTTTGAAGAAACGTCTCCACAACGTCTTTACCGCGATACAAAACCGGTTCTTTAACAGTTTTTCCGGTCCAATCAACGATTACATAACAGAAACTATATGGCACGTGATGCGCGTTGTCGAGCGAGTGCGATCTATCGTTTTTGTGTTCACAACCATGCACGGGAAGGAGGAAGGATTCAAAATCTGCATACACCGTGTAAGGTACTCTGTGGCACTTTGTGTAATCCTTAAAATACTTATTACTATATTTTCCACTCGGTAATTTGACTTTTTGCGCTCCGTACAGTGTGCAGAGTACCTCGTGATCCTCAAGTCGTTTTTGTGAATTTTTAGGATCTGTATTATCTCGGAAACGTTGTAAGCAATAGTTGCAGTAGAACGAAGGGGTCTTACTTTTAGTTAAAGTATACAACAAGCGTGACATGTTTCTAATAAGACAATAATGTTCAACACCTTCATTGCTGACTAGCGGTAGAAGATTCACGTGCGTTCTACCTTTGTTCTTGGTTATCCGTATGGGGTACACTTCGTCTTTTCTGTAACCGAACTCATTAATTTCTCTTTCGTAACCGAACACGTTCACAGAAATATTCACATTTAGTTTTTCAAATTTGTTAATTTGATTCACCGGTACCGGATAAACTATCCCTTCCATATTCAACTCGTTTTCATACTGTCTGTAATAATCCAAACGGTGCGGGTTAGAAGCGATCGGATGTAAACCGGCTAGAACGGACCAGAGGAAGCATTTGTCATCCATTAGATTCTGCACGTTTACTATAGCTTTCTTAAGTAATAATTTTTTCGGAGTGGGAACGAAACTTGATCCTGCCAAAGGACGATACTTTATCAAATGTACTTCAACGGCTACGATTCCGTTTACGACCCATCCGCTACCTTCACGAGTAAACTTTGATACCGAATCCAGCACTTTTTCGGTACACTCCCTATATTGTTCGTACACGTCTTCCGCGTCCGCAGGTAAAACGAGCTGCGTACGCGAACGAAACACTCCCGTCTGCTCCAGCTCACTATCTGCTATTAATTTTTTGAACAAGACGCGCACGACCAAGTACCACTTGTAACTTTCCCCCATATCGCGTGATTCCGCGAGAACGTCTTCTGGAATAACCTCCACCATTCTCTTCAATAACACGGATACCGTGTCTACTCCGTCTTGAAAATCATCGTACTTTATTGTTTTTACACTCCCATTGAGAGCAATGGTACGAGTAGCGTATACTGCCATGATTTTATGATCACTTTAACACTTTATATCACACAAAGTAAATTAGCATAACAATTTGTAACACACAATTTGTAGCGCACCAGTGTTCAGCAACATAAACGACTTGTAAGTGAGGCGCTGTTGCGAAGTTCACAGGTTATATAGTGCGAGCGTCGATGCGCGCTCAACTGTACTAAAAGCCGTTATGCGCATGCGCAAATGATTCTAATGCGTATGCGCAGATCACTGAAAAAAAGAGATGATTTACATAATAAATGTACGCTTAGGCCAACGATATGATCTTTAACGTATGCGTGTTTCTTGATTATGAAAGAACATTCGTCTATCTCCCCATAATACATATCGTTATACAACAGAAGAGTACGACCCGTGTATACATACATCAACGTAGCTGGAAACCCACAGAGGGGAAATTTCCCCTCCGCTGACAAACTTCCCACTACTACGTGAGTACGCGTGTACTAGTTGGTACAGTCACCACTGCAAGCAGGGTTCGGAACGCTTTGTTTGTGTCAGTGTTTGTTTAAATTTCAATAATTTAAGAGCTGTTTTAAATATAAAAATTGCACACTCGTGCGCTCATAGCCCCAGGTGGTAGCAAATATGCCTTATATTTTTATGTCTTAAGAAAAATATCCACTGTCACTTTAAAAATAGAACCAAACAACGAAATGCAAATACTACTGGTAATTGTGCTACTGTAATTTCTAAATTTTGTAATGCAAATTATTTTCTATTTAATGTTTTTGGATCTAAAGAACAACATTTATAATCGTTAACGTACTACAAATTAAACACAGAACACTAACAAAGCATACCGAAAATTATTGTAAAATTATCGTAGGCCTATAAATATGCCGACATTATCAAATTAATCCATTCATCACCTCACCCCACTTGCTCCTATTTATGCAGTAAAATAGATCATTGGAACTACGTACTATAGAAGTAGGCCTACACAAGACAACAAAAATGAAAAATGGAATTATGTTTATAAAAATTACCTTTCATGATTCCAAGGTCATCTTCAGGGCTCTTTTTCGTTTCATGTCAGTAGACGATCAGTAATATGCAGTCCTATGGTCACAAATAATTGCTAACTGTTCAAATAGAAAATAATAAAATTTTTACTGTGCAAGTCATATAGTAATATGACTTTTTTTATAGTAATGTACTTTTTTGTAACAAAAATATTTTCAACTAAGTTAACAGCTATGACAGCAGGTAAACCACACTTCACATTAAGTCTTCAATTCCTGATAGAGTTTCTTCACTGTCCGTGTCCATTTGACTACATCCGCTGGCGTCATCCTCATCTGTGTCACTGGTTTCCCCTCCAAGTTGAATGATGAAATTTTCAACAGCGTTTTCTATTTGTGGTTGAGATGTAACGTGGTCTTCTTCAACCTTTTTTACATGGTCACATTTTTTTTGCCAGGATTCTCTGGTGATTTCCCCGAATTTTTGTACTGTTAGCTGCTTCACGTCTTCAATTGTAAACGTTGTGTTGTTGGTTGCTACCCAGTTCTTCACCTCGGCCCAAATAAGTTCTATTGGGTTGAGCTCCGGATGGTATGGAGGTAAGCGCAATAGTGTGGCCGTGTTGTTGGAGCGAATCGATTACATATTCTTTGATCCTTGGTTTATGTAACGAAATCAACTGAAGTAACTGTACCTTCAGCATCGAATTATCGAAAGGTATTCAGTTACTTCGAAGCCACTCTTGCATTTTACTTTTAGTTGAAGCGGAGGTTGGACACTTTTTTGACTGCACATTATGGTATGGTGCATTGTCAATGACAAGTACACTTTTTTCTGGCAGGTTTGGTATTAATTTTTCTGTCAACCACTTTTGGTAGTTTTCAAAGTTCATTGAACTGTGATAGTCTCCTGAACACAGACTTGATTTCCACATGGTGAAGCAGTTTTCAATAAAACCCATCTCTCCTCCCGCATGAATTATTATAAGTCTTGCTCCTTTAGTGAGGGGTATAGCGACACCATCATTGTTATTGTCTGCCCACGATTTCTGGCTCACATGTGACGAGGGAATATAAGTCTCGTCCATGTAAACTACGGGTCGCCCTTCTTCTCTGTATTTCCTAATGTTTTTTAAATATTTGTGTCTGTGGAAGGCTATGTGTTGTTGTTCAATAAGTACATTTCTGTTGTTTCTCGTCTTTTTCCATTTAAAACCCAACTGTTTGATTACTGTCCTTAAACTTGTCTTCCCTCCATTAAACCCTATATCTTTCACTAATTTTGAATGTAATTTTGGTAGTGTAGGTAGACATTTTTCGACCAGGTAAAAGCCGTTGATCATTCGGCGTATAACAGATTTATCAAAATCGTCCAAATCTGTCAAAGGCTTTTCTCTCTTCCTTTTCTTATTTTGCGTTTCAAATAATGGTTGCCCTTCGCTTCTCTGCCTCTTCGCTTCCTGGTTTATTCTCGCTAGTGTCATCTGACTTACACCAACTGCAGCCGACACTCTTTCTCTAACTTTTTTACAGTCTATTAAAAACCCTCCATGATCTACTTTCTTCTTCATAAACTCCATCACATTGTATATAACTTCGCGAGTTTGGCTTTTAAGCACCTTTCCCGACAACTTACTCATTGTTAAGCAATCACTAATAACAAAAATTAAAGATATAAAATGTATCGCGACGAAAAACAATACAAACAAATTAGTTTTAAATAACGTCACAGAAAGGTAAACCTAATTACTAAGATAGCTATTAAAATACAAAACGACAGCACAGATTGCAAAAAACAAAACACAACAGCAACTCAGTAACTTTTGGAATGCTTGCAGACTGTACGTTTAAACAACACCACACGTACAGTCACACTGTATGGTGGGAGACGCTCATTCATTGCGCATGCGCTAACCAGGCAACTTCCTAAATTGATGTGTGTATAGGTGTGTATCGCTGCGTTTATTTTCGTTAGCGTGCGAACGCCGAGCGTTGTGATCGGTTGTGGATATCCTTTCACCGGCTGCAGACTGTGTATATCCAACATGTAAATGTATTTGACTATAAACAGCGTTATTTCTTCGGTTCGCGTTCTCTCTTACATTGTCGTAACGTTAACGGAAAGAACGTAAGCCAAACCGTTAATAAAAGTGGACACCTGCCGCCGCCCGAACGCTTCGACTCGAGTACCAGTGTCCACGAAAAGTTATCGTGCACCATATACACATGTCTGTTAATTATTTAAAATTGATTAAATCTCATTAGTCGACATAAATCCGTCGTCGTCCGGATGGTGACTTTCATCGTTCGTCGGCGTCGTCGTCGTCGTCGTTGTCGTCGTTGATGATGAGGTTATACCGCTGCTCGGTTTTCCTTCATGTGGTGAGGTTAAACTGAATTTTATCGGTGATATCGGTTAGGTTTGTTAGGTTCAACCAGTATTTTTTTCACCGTCGTCGGTGAGGTTAAACTGTGGTGAAGTCGGTTAGGTTATCATCGACGACGTCCGGGCGGCGGCTAAAGCCAGATCACATAGTTTTTTTTGCCGCCGCCGCCCGGCCGCCCGGCCGCCGTCCGGACATCGTCGATGATAACCTAACCGACTTCACCACAGTTTAACCTCACCGACGACGGTGAAAAAAATACTGGATGAACCTAACAAACCTAACCGATGTCACCACCGATAAAATTCAGTTTAACCTCACCACATGAAGGAAACACGAGCAGCGGTATAACCTCATCATCAACGACGACAACGATGACGACGACGACGACGAACTCTCCGGTTTCCTCCTCCACAACTAACTCCTCCACATTGTGTGTGCATTTTAGAGTAAGACCGAATGGACATCTTCATTTATCATGTATAATTGTGCATAAATGTCATTGCACACACACACACACACACACACACACACGCAATTGTCACTGCCTGTGGGTACGATTACATATGTATATTAACTTGTACTTAGATGTATTTCATTTCATTTATTTTAATTATACACGATTGTGTGTGCGTTTACATAAGTTTACATTATGTATTTTAACTTATAATATAATGTGCTTACACATATTTCATTTGATTTAATTGTACACAGTTCTCAATGTGCTTATGTCTACATAATAAGACAAGGCTTACGTGGTGGACATTTTAGAGTAAGGTCAGATAGGCACAAAACAAACAACAAGCAACAAGCAACAAACAAACAGATAGGTTCTGAATTAACAAATATATTACGTATGTATTATTTAGCATGAATAATTGTGCATAATTGTCATTGCACACGTTTTGATATAATTGTATACAATTGTATTTTTTTAATTGACACTATTGTGTGTGTTTATTTCATTTTTTTGTACATATTTGTCATGTCATAGTGCACTTGTAATTAGTTTTACTTAGTTGTATTTCGTATACAATTGTCATATTGCACATGTTTACATTTTGTAATTTTCACTACTGTGTGTGTTTACATATTATATATTTTAAATTGTAATATATTTTGATTACATGTATTTTAATTATTTTGTAATTAAACAGTATTGCTTTTTTTTAATTGTCACTACTGTGTGTGTTTATTTAATTTTTTTGTACATATTTGTCATGTCATTGCGCACTTGCAATTAGTTTTACTTAGATGTATTTCGTATACAATTATCATATTGCACGTGTTTACATTTTGTAATTTTCACTACTGTGTGCGTTTACATATTATGTATTTTAAATTGTAATATATTTTAATTACATGTATTTTAATTATTTGTAATTAAACAGTATTGCTTTAACATTTTTATTGTTTTTTAATTTCAAAATTCCTTCGAACACTAACACTATTCATAACTCAATATACAAGCTAGAACGTGTTACATACAACTAATTTAAAAAATCAATTTTATTAAACAGTAATTGCATGATTATAATATACTTTAGAAATTAAAGAATATTTAAAAATCAAACTAACCTTGTACGAGTTCCAGTTGTCTCGCGACGAACGATGTGCCTTTGAGAGCAGTTCATATAGCTTATATATAGTATCTCAAGGATGTACACGAAAGAGATGGTAACAACAAAAAAAGCTCCCACACACAAAGTCACGGACGCGCACTTAGCTTGGCTTGCGTTCTGTTTCCCACACGCTGTGATAACAGATGGTGTCAGATAGCTTGTGTGTTCTGTTATTTAAAAATAAATTTATGTACGACTACGTTCACACGCTGCGATAAACAGATGGCCAGACAGACGGAGTCGATTACATCATCATAACAACTAATGCACACTCATCAACAAAAAAAGTAACAGCTGCCACACACACAAAATCAAAGACGCACACTTAGCTTGGCTTGCGTTCTATTTCACACAATAATTTATGTACGTCCCTAACTTCGTTCACACGCAACGATAACATATGTTCAGACAGACGGCGGCAATTAATTATATGCTCAGACAGACGGAGGCAATTAATTATTACCATTAGCGACTCGCGATAACAGATGGCCAGACAGCCGGAGTCGATTACATCAGCTGCAGAAAAAAAACTGCACTTGTATAAATCTCAGCGGAAGCCAACTGCCACTTGTCCCTATCATTCATGTGTGTTTCTTACAACAACAAATGTAGGGCTGGCTATAGCAAGCCCTAGACCAACATGTTGGTGCGAACGTATTTTTTACAATCTGTATATATATTTACTTACCTATAGAAAATTACATATCAATCAGAATATTATATATGGTAATACTTATCTTCTGTGCATGGATGTGCGATATTCAATTTTACAAGTGACTTGATTTTCAATTATGTATTGAGGGACCAAGTCATCGAGAGTTTCGCGTAACTTGACGATCACAATATATACTTAACACAGACACACACATTCGAATTTATCACCATTCTACGACGACGTCCAGGCGGCGACCGGGCGGTGACCAGGCTGCCGCCGGACGGCGACCAGGCCGCCGCCGGACGGCGAACAGCGAACCGCGAACGGTGAACTGCGAACCGCGAACGGTGAACTGCGAACCGACAGGCCACGTCTCCGCCAATCAACGCCCGGATACCCTTCGCCGTCGCACCACAACATAGCCGACGCCGACAACATGACCAACGACCCACACCATCGATACTATGTCGTCATAGCCAGTGACGACACGATGACATCAGAGATAGCTGACATAGGCCAGTGACGTCACGATGACGTACGAGTTAGCTGTTTTAGAATCCCACCCAGATGTGGGGGGGTACTGAAACATGATGTCGTCATCATGTTTCAGTACCCCCCCCTACCACACTACTGTTGAAGACGAATAGTGCAGAACTCAGTGAAGAATTAGAAAATAAATTCTAAAGTAGTAGTGCAGAACTAAGTGCAAAACTTAAAACGCAATTAGAAAGTAGCAATGAGAAATTAGAAAATAAATTAGCAAGATTAGAAGATAGTAATACGAGATTAGAAACTCTAATAAAAGATAGTCGTAATCGATTAGAAATTACTATTGAAGAAGTCTATTGAAAACTCAATTAGAAAGTAATATAGAACTCGTCAGTAGTGGTATAATGGGGGTTCAAAGCCACAAAGGAATGCCGCCTTTTTAAAAAACAATAAAAAACGATAAAAAACATGATCTAAGAGATGACGCCGCCACCGCTGGACCCGCAGCATCCCGATGGATCACAGCACCGCGAATTTCCGCGAATAAATTTTTTTATTTTTTTTATATGGTTTTTTATGTTTTTAATTAAATTGATTTGCATATCAAGGGGGGTGGGATGAGGTTCAATGGACCACCAGCATCCGTGAATATAGTTTTTTAATTTTTTAAGAAAGCTGATTTGCATATCAGGGGGTGGTGGTGGGTGGGTGGTTTTTTTATTTCATATCAGTGGGTGGGGGTGGTTCCAACTCGATGCATTATAGTGTATATTAAAATATATGATCAGGTGTACCAACCTTTGCATGAATTCAAATTTGTCGTGTGTTATAATGTATATTAAATCTATATGATCAGGTGTACCAACCTCTGTATTATTATTATAGTGTATAGATATTTTATATGAGCAGGTTTGTCAACATTTTCTGTGGCGGGGGGAGGGAAATTCAAATATGTGTTATATAGTGTATATATTAAAATATATGATCAGGGTTACCAATCTTACATTATTGTGTGTGTGTATAGAGCAGATCTGCCAACATTTTTTTCTCTTCTGTAGTGGGAAATTCAAACTATATGATCATAATTGTTACTCTCTCTCTCTCTCTCTCTCACACACACGTTGTGTATGTCTCTCTCTCTCTGTGGTCAGTACCGTGCGCATGTATATGAAATTAGAAAGTTTATATTTATTCGACAAATATTAACGTCCTCTCTCTCTCACTCTCTCTCTCTCTCTCTCTCTCTCTCTCTCTCTCTCTCTCTCTCTCCCTCTCTCTCTCTCACTCTCACTTGTTTCAACTGTGTCAACAAATAGTAACGTCCTCTCTCTCTCTCTCTCTCTCTCTCTCTCTCTCTCACTCTCACACGTTTCAACTATGCAAGGTTTCATACCCTTTCTCCTGTCTCTCTCTCGTACATTGAGTAGTCGGTGTGATGAGTAAATAATTTTAGCTTTCCCTCTCTCGTTGTCAAAACGTCGTCTTCATTTTTCATGTATCAAATAATTAATTAATAGTTTTATAATGCAGTCAGTGTGATTGATCCTTGTTAGAAATATATATATTTGGCAAATATTAACTATGTATGTGTGTTGTTGTCAATGAACTACTTACCTGTGTGCTGTTACAGATGACAAATCCATACGTTAACGGCGTAGCAATCTACAAATACGCTCTTCTTCATGTGGTACAATACTTCTGTTTAATGGGTACAGTTTACACATGCACATAGGTTCAGTGGTGTATAGCGAAATAAATTAAAATTATACACACACATGAAAACGGTGGTTGAAATTCATACAAATCTTCTGATGTAACAGTTCAAAAAAATAAATTAATTGTACACATGTTCAGAGGTGTAGAGTGAAATAAAATAAAGTCATAATTTGTTTAAATGATTAAATATATTTTAACATTCACAATATAAAATTCACAATTCATAATTAAATAAATACATTATAAAATTGAAAATTCACAATATAAAATTCACAATTCATAATTAAATAAATACATTATAAAATTGATATTTTTCGAAAGTTTATATATAATTGTGTCGTACTTGTAGGAGAAGCAACCTGCAACATAACAATGCAACAACATTAAAATCATGTTAAATATCACACACACACACAGATATAGTTGGTAGAATCAACGCTTTACGCGAGTAACTTCTTAAATTATGTGTCACTCTCTCTCATAAGTTAATGTCCATTCATCAAAACTTTGTAAATTAGAATCTGCACTACATTCAAACACATGCACACACAGTGATAAAAAAGAATTAGTAATGTAGGTTGTTACCTTAACGAGATACAATTTCCACTTGCACTGTTTGATTCCTCATCCCTCGAAACACGAGATGTAGGTCGCTGGGGCTTATATGACGGAGCTCTTCATCCGTAAAGACGCAAGCAGGTAAAGACCTCTTAGGTAGATATACACGATAGCGTAGCTCACCATCTTCCAACGTTAGAAGCACAGACTTCCCATATCTTGTGTCCACATGCACCATGTTAACAATCGGATACTGCTTGTTCAGTGTTCATTCTGCACACCGTTTGTACTTAATAGCAGAAACTGCATTGAATTTTGTGATAAACGACATTATTAGAAGTGAAGACGTCTGTATCAAACGAGGCGGAACTAAACAATGACTACAAAGAAGACTAGTGGAATGTAATGGTGGTGGTGGTAGTTATCAGGAAATTTTTCATCCCCTGAAGCTTTGCATGTACATACATGCAGAATTATGACTGTTACATAATATATATTTTAGGAAAGCCCACAGAAATAGTTATCGCCTGCAGGCATATACAAGTTTACTAACGAAATTAACAATGCTATGAGACACTCACATTAAAAATGTTTGTATTAAAGAAAAATCATTAATTATCCACTCTCTAAGTGCGTACACATTATGATTTGTACATAGTGTAGAAGAAGAATTGCAATGTGTAAGACATAACGTACCGGGAAATAGATATGGTACATCTTTTGGGCAACCAATGTCATCAAGATTTATTATATGATGATGTATTATTTTCGATTCTAAAAAACGTTTTTTCTCAAGACCCTTCACAAACACATATTTATATATGTTCGTATACGTTGTTAACACTGAAACAAGATTGTCGTACGGTGTCTCTCCTTCATCCCATCTCAGCCCATGATAGTTTGTCGTTAACCAACAGTTGGTTCTAGTGTATTTCGAATTCGTAACGACTGTAGCAGGCGGGGCGAAAATCCAATGTCTGCATGCAAAACGTGTTACGTCCATAACCGACAACTCCTTTACTATATAATTGCCGTTGTCATCATAAAAGCAGTGAAAGTCAATTATTACAGCAGCGTTTTCCATTATACTATATAAAAAAAAAAAGAAACCACACATTACAAACTAATATTTATAAACACAAAGATCGTTACAATAATGATAATAATACACAAACTTACGTTTACTGCCGACCGAACTGAAGAGTGGAGAGAGAATAATTAACGATATCACAGTGAGAATTCTTTTGTTTTTAACAGATGGTGTAACGTGGAATTTTAGCAGGAGGGGGAGCAGAGTCGCCGTCGGCAATTAATTTGGCACGTACGCAAGATTTTAATAAAACAATTATCAGTTTTAAATAATAATTTTCGGAAACAACACATGACTTCAAAAATATAGTTTACCTTGTGGTATAAAATTCAAACTATTAAATTGTCTCTCTCTCTCTCTCACACACATTTCTGATTACTATACAACTAATTGCATGTATGTTCAGAGGGTTATAACGAAATAAACCAGTGTGTATTCGCTAAATCCTCCTTTCACCTTCTAATATGGCACATGACACTCATTAGTGGCACCGCCGCAAGTAATTATGGATTAGAAAGTATTCACTTCCAAACAAACACCGGCTTTCCCCTACCACCAGAGACCAATATATACTCAACAAATTTAACGATAATTTCTCATTGACTCGCTTGCGTGCACTGATAAATCTATCACGACATTTTTAATAGTTGGAAGACTGTTTGTGCATCTCAGTATACGCAAGTTCCTGTGTGTAGTCAACATACGCTAGTTTTGGTGAGTGAGCATAATTTATTGTATGTACAGATTTTATTTAAACGTAAAAATTATTTGCATTAAAACATTATTTATTGAATTTAATACATGTATGTGTATGTTCAAATCACAATTTCTGAAATATATTCTTACCGTATTTTTTATATTACACTTCTAATTGAAGATATATATTTGAATTTAATGCATGTGTGTGTATGTGTGTGTGTGTGTGTGTGGGTGATCAATTTTCTGAAATATATTCTTACTGTACCTTTTATATTACACTTCTAATTGAAGATATATATTTTTAGGTATAACTGAATTTTAGCGGTTTCACACTGACTGCTTGCGTGCGTTGATAAATCTATCTCAGCAGTTTTTTTAATAGTTGAAAGACTGCTTGTATTATTGTGCGTCTCAGTATACACAAGTTCCTGTGTGTGTAGTCAACATACGCTAGTTTGGTGAGCATAATTTATCAAGTGCATTATTTATTGATTTAATACATGTATGTGTATGTGTGTGTGTGTGTGTGTGTGTGTGTGTGTGTGTGTGTGTGATCAAATTATTATTATTATCTGAAACAGAACAATATATATAGATTCGAGTGGTATGTAAGACACTGTTATATGTTACTAAAATCATAGCAAATATTTTCATTCTAAGCATATTTACTGTTTAATAATAATTACAACCCAACGAATGATATATATAGTTTGATGCTTTATAAGTTTGTGTACATTGGTTGTATATTGTAAGCATGAAAGTATTATTTAAATCTGTTATCTGCTTCTGCATGAAAGTCATCTATAAATATCAGGTCAGTGCGACACAACGTAATTGGACCTAACATGATTCATGCCAACGTGTGCGCTCGTTGTGTGTACGTGTGCGTCTGTGTGTGTGTGTTCGTGTGTGCGCACGTTGCGTGTTTGGTTACGTTGCGTATGCGTCTGTGTGTGTGTGTGCGTGTGCACGTCGGATGTGTGATTACGTGTGCGTCTGTGTGTTCGTGTGTGCGCGCGAAAATAAACTTAATTTTCTTGATCTATCAAATAGTTGGTCTAAGCGTACATGTATTATGTAAATCATCTCTTTTCAGTCATCTACGTAAGTGCATTTGAATTATTTGCGCATGCGCATAACAGCTTTTTTAGTACAGTTGCACACACACACACACACACACACATCGACACTCACTTGCAACAACGTCTTACTTACCACACGTTCATGTGCTACAAATTGATATATAAAACATTTAAGATACACTAACATAATACCAGCGTTATAACAGTACCTTTTGTTTTTCAGTATTCATTCATTCTCACTCTCTCTTGAAGATCATGGCTAACCTTCAGCAGGAACGTGGGGAGGAGCAGACTGAACAAGGTAAAAAGTTCAATACCAATTGTCACAGTTAAGAAATTATTTTTGTAATTATGTAGTGTGCAAACTTGCTGATTCGAATTAACGTTTGAGTCATACTATGTCTATTGGTGTGTGTATGAGAAGTCTCACTCTTAACATCGTTTAGAAATTGACATGTAGATAAAAATTTTTCATGTTCTTTCATAGGTTTATCACCTTCTTTCCAATCAACTAATTCAATTCCACAACAAAAGCATTTCACTCTATCGTCTACGAATGACATACTATGCCCACAAACATCGAAATTTATAGGGTAGAAGTAGAACCCCGCAAACGCTAACTCGTCGGGGCTGATAAACGTCACTTCCCAATACTTGAATGATTTTATTCTTTCACGTTCAATACTAAAATCAGGAGTAGCCGACATCTTTACGGTTTGTAATAAACTGACATATTACCCCGACGAGTGTTATGTATTTACTACAAACATGAATTTGTGTACACGTTATTTATCATTCCTATTGGTTAATAATACTCATGTTTCTATTGTTTCAGTTGTGACTCGGTTTTATATCGAGAGGAACAGTAGTGTCCGAGGGTGCATCACAACTTTCGACTACCTTCCAGTGAACGTCAACGCGTCGGATCATGACATAGTATTCGTAATGACCGAGGCCCGTCCTTTATTGCTTGAGGATATTCAGGCAGAGCAGGCACGTTTACGCAATATCAAGTGGCATATTGCGTGCAGGATACGTTTTACCAAAACCGTGGTAGATGGTGACAGTGGTGAGGAGAAAGAGGTAACGAAAGACGCCGTCTTCCACGGACGTTGTCGCACGTTGCTCACGGACGACAACGACGAGTTGAATTGTCTACTCGATGAATCCTACGATAAAATCTTCAATAGCATATCTAATTTTACCCGTGACGGGAGCGGATGGTCGGTGGATGCTGTACTGAAGCTGGAACTGGTTGTTGGACGGTACCAGCCTCTAGCAGCGTCCTCCTACCTTCCAACCCCGCGAAAACTCTCACACACCAGGGCAGTAGTCAACATCAAGAACCCCCATGATGAAATGTGTTTTCTGTGGTCTGTTATAGCCCACAGACACCCTCAACAACAACATAGAGACCGTGCTTCAAACTACATCCCATTCATAAACACATTAAATATGTCCGGTATCGAGTACCCTGTTTCGTTAAAGTCCATTTCCAAATTTGAAGCACAGAATCCTAACATTTCTATAAACGTTTTCGGCTATGATATAGAAGACAATATCAAAAATGAATAAAAAAATGAGGTTTACCCTCTGAGAATTACCCCGAATAAGGACAGGTCGCATCACGTTAATCTTTTGCTTCTGACCGATACAAATAGCCGAAAACATTACTGTCTTATCAGTAATATGAGTAGATTGTTATCATCCCTAACAAAACACCGCGCTCAATCATTTTACTGCGACTACTGCCTGCATCGTTTCGCCACCGAACATGGTCTGTCCGATCATCTCCCCTACTGCACACCTTACGGCGAGCAGAAAACCAAAATGCCCACGGAGGAGGAGAAGTTTATGTCCTTTAAAAATTACTCGCACTGTCTTAAA
Organism: Magicicada septendecula; assembly: GCA_034769895.1. NCBI lineage: Eukaryota > Metazoa > Arthropoda > Insecta > Hemiptera > Cicadidae > Magicicada > Magicicada septendecula. The sequence continues at coordinate 225,470,869 of CM068376.1, read as the reverse complement.
GTACCCTTCACCGTCTACGCCGACTTCGAGTCCCTCATCACTCCGCTTCAATCGTGTTCACCTGGTAACAACGTCCGGACGACAGTGCACGAGTTAGGTGAATTCTACTCCGTCGATAGCAGCGGTGCCCGTCAGAAAATAACTTCTCCTCCTGTATCGTCCACATCATACGAAGCGATGCATATTCCGTCAGGTTTCTCCTATGCTATCGTCGATCACACGCACAGCCTTTGGAGAGAGGCTAAAGTTTATCGAGGTGAAAACGTTGTAGACACGTTCTTCTCGTGGTTGATGAAAGACACCGAGGATATGATGAAGGTGGTACGACGTAACGTACAATTAATTATGTCCGATGATGACAATGTTGTGTTCACTAACGCCACCATTTGTCATTTGTGTGAGCGCCCTTTGACAGACGATGACAAGGTACGCAATCATTGTCATCTTACGGGGAAATTCTTGGGAGCAGCCCATAATAGCTGTAATCTGAGCTACAGGATGCCTCGTCATATCCCCGTCTTCTTTCACAACCTTCGTGGCTAACGACTGTCACCATTTAATGCTTGGTTTAGGGAAATATAAGGACGAACGCGTATCCTGCATCGCGACATCCAGTGAGCGTTACGTGTCGTTCTCCCTGGGTCCCTTGCGGTTCGTAGACTCCTTTCAATTTCTTAATCGCTCTCTGGACACACTCGTTACCAATCTGTCCGCGTCCGGGAGCCAATTTTCCTTTGCTTAGAGAGGAAATGCTTAGACAGGGTTTCGATGAACAGACCAATCTGCTCGTACGCAAGGGGGTATACCCATACGCTTACGTTGACAGTATTGATCGGTTCAACGAAACAAGTCTACCCGCTCGTGAACACTTTGATAACCGGTTGATGGAATCATCTATTTCGGACGCAGATTTCGAGCACGCGCAAAACGTGTGGAGTGCATTCAATCTGCGTACGTTTGGAGATTACCATGATTTGTATTTGTTGACAGACGTAATGCTGCTGGCCGATGTCTTTGAAAGTTTTCGAGACATGGCCTTACGCGATTACTGCTTGGACCCATGTCATTTTTACTCGCTTCCCGGACTCGCTTGGAACGCGATGCTAAAAATGACCGGGGTCGAATTAGAACTGTTGACAGAAATAAATCTACATCTGTTCGTCGAGTCTGGGATTCGCGGAGGCTGCGCGATGATATCCAACCGTCATGCAGTCGCTAACAATCCTTTGATTCCAGATCAGTACGATGTTTCGAAACCGACCTCCTTCATTCTGTATACGGACTGTAACAATTTATACGGTGCAGCCATGTCGCAACCACTCCCTTACGCAGACTTCCGATGGCTCGATCGTAACGAAATCGAGTCCTTGGACGTACGTAATGTGAGTGATGATGCTGACATCGGGTACATTCTCGAAGTCGACCTACACTATCCTAATACCTTACACGACCTGCATTCCGACTACCCGCTTGCACCTGTGCGCCAGCGCGTAACACACGATATCCTTTCTCCCTTTTCCAAACGCTTACACGAGAGTCTATACAGATCATCGTATAACGAATCAGGGTCATCCGTAGAGAAGTTGTTAACAACTTTGGAGGACAAACAAAATTAGGTTCTCCATTATCGAAATTTGAAATTGTATTTAAGTCTTGGTTTAGAGCTGAAAGCGACTCATAGGTGTTGTGTTTTAAGCAAAGCGCTTGGTTGAAACCGTTTATCGATTTCAACACCCGCAAGAGGCAAGCAGCCGTCAACAGCTTTGAAAAAGACCTTTTCAAACTGATGAACAACGCCGTATACGGTAAGTCGCTGGAGAACGTACGGAAACATATAGACTTTCAACTAGTCTCAGATGAACGACGGCTTCAAAAACTAGTTTCCACACCCAGGCTAAAACGTATGATTCGTTATACGAACGATCTGGTGGGACTCTCACTCCGTAAAAAATCCATCGTTCTTTCTCGTCCCGTGTATGTCGGCTTCACGGTGCTTGACGTTAGCAAAACAATAATGTACGACTTTCATTATCGTTATGCTGTCGCCAAGTACGGTCGCAACTTTAAATTGTTAATGACTGATACAGACAGTCTGATGTATCATATTCAAACATCAGACTTGTATGCAGATATCAAGAAGGACTTGCACGTTTTTGACACCTCGGATTACCCCACGTCTCATCCTTGTTATAGCCTTAAGAACAAAAAGGTTGTCGGACTGTTCAAGGATGAAACGTGTGGTCGTCCTATTAGAGAATTCGTAGGTCTCAGAGCGAAATGTTATTCGTTCCTTGTGGCGCACGAAGATCCTAGCAATGCGGGTCAAAAACGTGTGTGTAAAGGTGTGCCTCGAGTTGCTATTAAGAGGAGTCTGCGACACGATATGTATCGCAAGTGTCTCACTGATCATTGTCAGTTTTCTGTCAGTGCGTTGTGTTTACGTAGCGATCATCATACGTTGTACACGATGCGTGTAAATAAGCAAGCGTTGTCACCGTATGATGATAAGCGCTATATATTAGACAATGGTCGTGATACGCTTGCGTACGGTCATTATCGGATACGTGCCGACGACGATGACGACTCTGCTCCTCCACCTGCTAAAATTCCCCGTTACACCACCTGTTAACAACAACAAAAATTCTTACTGTGATATCAATAGTTATTGCCTCTCCATACTTCAGTTCGGACGGCAGTAAACGTTAGTTTGCGTATTATTATTATTATTATTGTAACGATATTTGTGTTTATACATATTAGTTCGTAATGTGTGGTTTCTTTTTTTCAGGCGATAACTATTTCTAGTAGTCTGTGGGCTTTCCTACTATATATATATTTTGTAACAGCACTAGTTCTGCATGTACCTCGTTAAGGTAACAAACTACTTTTAATAAACATTTTTTTTATCACTGTGTGTGTGCATGTGTTTGAATGTAGTGCAGATTCTAATTTACAAAGTTTTGATGAATGGACATTAACTTATGAGAGAGAGTGACACATAATTTAAGAAGTTACTCGCGTAAAGCGTTGATTCTACCAACTATATCTGTGTGTGTGTGTGTGTGTGTGTGTGTGTGTGTGTGTGTGTGTGTGTGTATGTGTGTGATATTTAACATGATTTTAATGTTGTTGTATTGTTATGTTGCATGTTGCTTCTCCTACAAGTACGACACAATTATATATAAACTTTCGAAAAAATATCAATTTTATAATGTATTTATTTAATTATGAATTGTGAATTTTATATTGTGAATTTTCAATTTTATAATGTATTTATTTAATTATGAATTGTGAATTTTATATTGTGAATGTTAAAATATATTTAATCATTTAAACAAATTATGACTTTATTTTATTTCACTCTACACCTCTGAACATGTGTACAATTAATTTATTTTTGTGAACTGTTACATCAGAAGATTTGTATGAATTTCAACCACCGTTTTCATGTGTGTGTATAATTTTAATTTATTTCGCTATACACCACTGAACCTATGTGCATGTGTAAACTGTACCCATTAAACAGAAGTATTGTACCACATGAAGAAGAGCGTATTGAAGATTGCTACGCCGTTAACGTATGGATTTGTCATCTGTAACAGCACACAGGTAAGTAGTTCATTGACAACAACACACATACATAGTTAATATTTGCCAAATATATATATTTCTAACAAGGATCAATCACACTGACTGCATTATAAAACTATTAATTAATTATTTGATACATGAAAAATGAAGACGACGTTTTGACAACGAGAGAGGGAAAGCTAAAATTATTTACTCATCACACCGACTACTCAATGTACGAGAGAGAGACAGGAGAAAGGGTATGAAACCTTGCATAGTTGAAACGTGTGAGAGTGAGAGAGAGAGAGAGAGAGAGAGAGGACGTTACTATTTGTTGACACAGTTGAAACAAGTGAGAGTGAGAGAGTGAGAGAGAGAGAGAGAGAGAGAGAGAGAGGACGTTAATATTTGTCGAATAAATATAAACTTTCTAATTTCATATACATGCGCACGGTACTGACCACAGAGAGAGAGACATACACAACGTGTGTGTGAGAGAGAGAGAGAGAGAGAGTAACAATTATGATCATATAGTTTGAATTTCCCACTACAGAAGAGAAAAAAATGTTGGCAGATCTGCTCTATACACACACACAATAATGTAAGATTGGTAACCCTGATCATATATTTTAATATATACACTATATAACACATATTTGAATTTCCCTCCCCCCGCCACAGAAAATGTTGACAAACCTGCTCATATAAAATATCTATACACTATAATAATAATACAGAGATTGGTACACCTGATCATAGAGATTTAATATACATTATGACACACGACAAATTTGAATTCATGCAAAGGTTGGTACACCTGATCATATATTTTAATATACACTATAATGCATCGAGTTGGAACCACCCCCACCCACTGATATGAAATAAAAAAAACCACCCACCCACCACCACCCCCTGATATGCAAATCAGCTTTCTTAAAAAATTAAAAAATTATATTCACGGATGCTGGTGGTCCATTGAACCTCATCCCACCCACCTTGATATGCAAATCAATTTAATTAAAAAAATAAAAAACCAAATAAAAAAAATAAAAAAATTTATTCGCGGAAATTCGCGGTGCTGTGATCCATCGGGATGCTGCGGGTCCAGCGGTGGCGGCGTCATCTCTTAGATCATGTTTTTTATCGTTTTTTATTGTTTTTTAAGAAGGCGGCATTCCTTTGTGGCTTTGAACTCCCATTATACTACTACTCTCGTCAGTAATACTTTGAAAACAGAGCTTACTGCACGCGTGGAAGCAGTCGAACAGCGAGTTCAACAGTCACTGAACGAACAAGCTGTAAAGATTGATAGTAAATTTAGAAAACAGCGTGAATATACAACACGTGAAACTAAAGAACACATTCGACAACTGGCTGAACAGTGGAATGAGAAATTTAAAATTACAAAGCAGGAGCAAGACCTCAGACACAAAGATGTAAATGAGCGCATCCTGGACAACACTAATAAAACAAAGGAACTCACTGTGAGGACCGAAACTGTAGAAATAGCTGTGGAGGAGGTCACGAGGACAACTACGCACCACTCCATGGAAATTAACAATATGAAAGATGGACTACAAGACGAGGTAGAAAAACTACGAGCAGAAGTCAAGAGACGACCCAGTGCTATGATGATGTGTGCTGCAAAGGTAGACGATCGAGAGAAGATCAGTTTTAAAGGTAATAAATGCCATAGAATTTTTACATAAGTGTGAACGAGAAATGGCAACAATAGGAAGCAACCTAAACGACAGAGAACGTATAGAATTTGTAAGTCGACATTTCCAGGAAACAGCATCCAAATGGTATACGATTGTTCGGGACCAAACAGAAACTTATGAACAGTTCAAGGCATCCTTCGAAAATCGATACTGGAATATACATACCCAGAGAGAGGTACGAGACCAGCTGGAGTATGGGGGGTATTATGTCAACAGCAAACGTTCCATGGAAGACTACATAATACAACTCGTCGAACGGTGTAAGCATCTTAGACCAAGTTTCACGGAGCACGAATTAGTATATCAACAATCGACACGCCCGTCAAAATCCAAGGAGGAAGGGGGTGACCGCAGAACAATTGACAAGAAAGATGAATGACGGCAGAGGAGAAGCCAAAAGCCAGCTTAAACAGGTTTTAAAAACGACCCGTACACAAACAAAATACCGGTGCAGACAGGCTTGTTAAACGACCTCTACACACAGGAGCTGCGCACCACCCTAAATGATACAAACAATCCACAACAGGAAATAACGTTATCCAAAACCTATTGTCCTATATTAGGGGGGACAATAAACAATGTAAAGATGAAGATTCTCGTTGACACTGGAAGTGAGGTATCCGTAATCAGCCGGACGTGGATCAACCGGAACAAAAACCATTTCAAACATGCACCAGTATTACCGATTAACAATTATTACATAACAACGGCGACAAAAATGAAACAGATTGCCACCCAACAAATATATGTTAATTTTAAGTGTAATGAACTTGTATGCGATATTCCTATGATAGTAGTAGATAAGCTTACATATGATTGTATCACAGGTATCGACGTATTAAATAAATTAGGAGCAATTATTAATTTAGAAAATAATTCAATGACATGCAAAGTTGAGGGAGGACTCTACGAAATTAAATTTGAAGAAAGTCAGAACAACGTGGAAGAAGAACAGGAACCAATCGTCATCTCCAGACCAGCTGTAAAACACGCTGCAAGTAACATCAATATGCAAGAGGACAATCAACACGAAGGAATAGAATTAATAGAAGAGTTGATACAGGAATATCAAGATATATTTAGCGACGTTCCTACAATTACGAATGCTTATGAACACAAGATTCAGGTCACCGAACCTACTAAGTTCGTACGGAGGACATATCCGATTCCCATTAAATATGCGGAACCAGTCGAAGAGAAAATCAGAAGAATGTTGGATAACGGCGTAATAGAGCGGTCCAACAGTAGTTTCATCAATCCTCTCGTTGTCGTCAAAACGAAGACGGACGAAATAAGGCTGTGTTTAGACATGAGGAATCTAAATAGTGTTGTCGAAAAGGATTTTGATTGTGCACCGAATATAGATGAATTATTTAACAAGTGTCAAGGAGCAAAATATCTAACCAAGTTAGACTTGACTTCGTCATTTTGGCAAATTCCCATTCGTAAACAAGATCGCAAATACACCGCATTCCTGTACAAGAACAAAAACTACCAACATCTAGTAGTACCCTTTGGATTGAGTACAATCCTCGCAGCAATTGTAAAGTGTTTGGAAAATGCACTAGGACCAGAGGTGGAACCATACACCATAATCTTCGTGGACAACATCCTTGTAATCTCAACAACGTTGGAAGAACACCTTCAGCATCTGAACACTATATTTCAAAAGTTCAGAGACGCTAATCTCTCTTTGAAGTTAGAGAAGTGCGACTTTATTAAAACTTCAATAAAATTCTTAGGTCATATAATATCTGACAAGGGAATACAAACAGACCCTTGCAAGCTACAGAGTATAACGGAGTTCCCAAGACCCAAGAACATAAAAGGGTTAAGAGCATTCCTAGGACTCACGGGTTACTACCGACGTTTTTCATCGTTATATGGGGAGAAAATTCAACCACTTCTAGAACTCACTAGAAAAGAATGTTAATGGAAATGGGAGGTACATCATGAAGAAGCGTTCCGTGAAGTGAAAAATCTATTTCTACATAACATTATGCTACATCATCCATAACGGGAAGGACGATATATAATCTACGCAAATGCCAGTGACTATGCAGTAGGGAGTGTCCTGTACCAAGAAGATAAACACGGAGAGCTACGAGTCATCGCATACGCCAGTCGAGTCTTCAAAGGAGCAGAAAAACACTACTGTACGTCAGAAAAGGAAATCTTAGCGATAGTATACGCCTTGAAGCAGTTTCGTTATTATGTGTATGGAACACACTTTGAGATACACAAGGATCATCAAGCACTTTCATTTTTATTAAGTTGTAAAGCAACAAATGCACGACTAATGAGATGGATACTGGCCATACAAGAGTATTCATTCACAATAAAATATTGTAAAGGCTCGGATAATATAATTGCCGACACACTAAGTCGTTATCCACCACAAGAGACACAAGAAACTCATGAAGCTAAGTGGAACGATGTGAAAATATTAAATATTACTTATCAAACAGATGATAGAGTTAAATATTTGCTAAATAACATAGCAAGAGTGAACAAAATAAAGATCCACAAATAAGTCACTTGAAGTTATCAACACTATCTAGTAGATATACGATAAAAAATAGTATATTGTATAAACTCGTAAATTATGATTGGAAAATAGTCCTATCACCAGAGATGCTAAAAACACTAACTACACCATGTCATCAAAGTTTAGCACATGCGTCTGCTTTAAAATGTCATTTATCTTTGAAGGAAGACTTCATTTTGAATAATATGTTTAGAAGAATAAAAGCTATCTTAAAAGGATGCTACGAATGTCAAACAGCACGACATCCGAATCTTCACACATACGTAGATATGCAAAATATAAAGACACAGGAAAAGGGAGAATTAGTAGCAGTAGACTTCCTGGGCCCATTTCCGAGAGCTATTCAGGGGCGGGGGTACAAAGCACATACTTGTATTTATAGATGTGTTCACCAAGGCAGTTCGACTCCACGCTATTCGAAGACCTACCACAAAAAGTGTACTGAATATCATACTACGCAAATACGTACCGAAGCATGGTCAAATCAAAAAGATATTGAGTGACCAAGGTAAACAATTTCAAAATAAAGCATGGACGGAAACGCTAACTCAGCACGGCATACAACCAGTGTTAACGTCAATACGACATCCACAAGGAAACCTTGCTGAAAGGGTAAATAAAGAGTTAGGAAAACATTTACGCATCTACTGTAATGAACAACATAACCGATGGGCAGAGTACATATCATTTTTTGAACAAGCTATAAATGCTACATGCAGTGAAGCTACGGGATATACACCGGTGGAACTGGAAACAAATAAAAAGCCTGATAGATTCTGGTCGAGAAGCATTGACAAACCTCCAAACCAAAATCTACAAATCCCATTAAGTCACAAGTACGACAATGCGAAGAAGAGGATGGAAAACTTGGAGAAAAGAGGATCGAGAGGTTCAACAGAACGCACAAACTCATCACATTCCATGAAGGAGAGAGTGTGCTACTAAGAAGTAATCCAGTGGGAAAACGAATCGACAATACAGCAAAGAAACTATTCAGACTGTACGAGGGACTCTACTTATTACAATGGAGGAACGGACGACACACATTTATCGTCTACGATCCAACAAGAAACAAGATTATTGGAAAGTACCATGCATCAGCATTCCGTAAATTCTATGGATAAATGAATTAATAAAAAGTCAACTTATAAATCCATGGGAGAGACGTAATCCACCAAGGGGGAAGTGAAACAATTTAAGAACCCTTATAACCACTAATTGTGAGTTGTAATAAATAATAAAACAAATTATTTCTGAGTAAAGAAATAAAATTTGAATAAAATTCAAATTTTATTTTACCCAGCAGGGGAATTTATGCAACGATACGTTTAGCATAAGTATATGTATCAACCCCTGACTGAGGTATGATAACGTGCTTGCGTATATAAGTATGAAATATGTAAGATGTACATAACAAAAATAATATAATAAATATACGTTAGGTATAAGAAATAATGTAATAAATATAAGTAGTATTTATTTTTAAATAAATCAAATATTGTAAGTAAGCATGTATATGGAAACATATGGCTTAGTAGGTTTTAAAATGTAACGAAGGGGAGCAATTGACACGCGCTAACTCGCAGAGGTGACGTCAGAACGACATGCGGTCGCCTGTGTATCAGTCTGCATGTATGTGTATGTGTACATGTGTAAATAACAGACAGGTTAAATTATGCAAACGAGGGTGGAAGATTTCACACAGTTTTTTAAGTACTGTACGTGAACCATAAGTCACACGAATCAGCGACATATGTAAAAACATAGCTAACGCCTGGCGCTTCAATTTGGCGTTAAGTGGTCATTAATCGTGGGAACGGTTCAGACACCGTGTAAAATTTTGCCATCACTGCCATAATTTACACAGCGTAACATTCCTAATTTTCATAAATAAGGTTTAATATTATACCGAACGATTGGTGTAATAATATTTATAAAAGAGTGTGCGCTTCATAGAAAGACGCGTAGGTTGAAAGTAACGATTAAACCGACGCGCCGGCCTGTTCAATGTTGTCAGAACAGTTTCCAACAGGAATTCCAACGAGGCAGCAGTATAAAACCCCAACGAGCGACACACTCTTTCTCAGATCGAGTTTATTTAGTACGAGGTATCCATGCATCTCGACACCGTAAATTTTACAAAGTTGTAGTAATGTTTTAAACGGTAGTATATAAACTGAAGTGCGACGGAACCGGCAGTACGTCGGTGCAGTTATTAAAGAACTCAAGTAATTTGAAACAGACTATATAAATGAATCTACGAGAGTTGAAACTATATAAACGAATCTACGAGAGTTGAAACTATATAAATGAATCTACGAGAGTTGAAACTATATAAATGAATCTACGAGAGTTGTAACTACATAGAACTTCTAGACAGCTACAAGGGACAAGTAAGAAGAAGACGAGGAACTAGACAAGAAGACGAGAGGACGCAGGGACAGCACATGCAGCTACATCCAGCCGTATATCACCACGACTAGAGGTCCACGTCGGAACTCAGCATCCAGGAGATGGAGCGAGGAATTCAACGACGCAGAGACAGAGGAGCTGATACCGAAGAGGATCAACAAACTCGAGAGTCCAGATGACGGTAACAACAAAGTTAAATGGGTGCAGAAAAATGCAGGTGAAGTCGAACATTTATTTAATATTATAAATGACCCTGAGGTCTATCGCCAAAAGCTCTAGTTTCCATATTCAAGTTTACAAGAACATTAATATATTTTTAGATTTGAATAATGAATAAAGAATTGCTCAAAATATAATTGAGTATAACTGTAGTAATCTCTTAAATAAATGGTCAAGCCAGAACCATATTATTTTATAGTATTTTGTAATTGATTAAATGAGTAATTGTAAATATGAGAATTACATAATTAGGAGATTGTTAATTAATTGAGACATTAAAAATAGAATCAATTAACGTAATAAATGTTCTCTATTAATATTTTAATAAATATTTTAATTAATTGAAAGTTTTATTTAAATGGTATATATTAAAAACCACGCTTGTAAAGACAAGATCAATATTTAAATGTTATACGTATTAATCACATTCCTATAATATTTATATGTTTTATATGTATATGTCTGTGTACTATTTCAGGTCATATATAATTTGTGTATGTGTATACTATGTCTTAGAAATATAAGAAATAAGAGTTAAACACATTATGAGTACATTCTATTCAGATTGAATATACGTTTTCATATAATAAGTAACCCGCATTAAACATTTAAATAACATGAGAATTTGAATTTAATTTTTGAATAAATCAAATGAATATACTTTTCTTAAAACAGTCGTACTAATTTCACAACCAGTACTAAATCCTCTGTACTCTTTACTTGTAAATTAAAACTTATAACGTTATTCACGTGCTTATCCACACTCAACCAACGACTAAAGCCTGCGACCCAGCCGGGGAACATCAAGGTAAATACTGCTGAAGAAGAGTATACCTCCGAGACGTGGGTAAGTGCGCGCATATGAGTAAGAGCGTATGTGTAAAAGTAAGTGTATAAAAGTAACGTTGTAATATATATATATATATATATATATATATATATATATATATATATACCATATATATAATAAATTGGGAATTTAAATTTAAAAATTTTAATATATTATATAACTAGTATGTATGAAAGTCTGTAATATGAAGTTGGCACATCGAGTTGTGGTACTTTACTAATTGTTCCTGACAATTCCGTATGCGACAAATATATTGCAAAATTAATACGCTTGCCTTGTGGAGAAAGTATCTGCAATTAATAACAGGCAACGCTATGTCGAATATTCATTATGACGGGATTTTTTTTTTTGTGACGTGAGGTTTTAATATTTCAGAAGCAAAACGAGGTACGAAGAGGGTCTCCAAGTTGGCGTCGAATTAAATTAATCACTCTAGAATGGACTGTGCGGATCTCACGCACATGAGCCTCGTGATTAATTGCGGGTAGCGTTTGTAAGACGGTAGTGGTACGTTTTACATATGGAAAGGTTTGCTTAGATGTTGCCATTACATGCATTGGTAAAGCATTGTGTTATAACAAATCTGCCCTCGGAATATATCGGTCGTGTAGCGTAGGCTTACGCTGGAGTGAAACCACGTCCACTGGAGTGCGTTCACATAATCGGAAGGAACCAGAAACTATTTATACAAAACTACACACACACACACACACCTCCGCGTATATGTTTGTATACATACTAAGGGCTTTATGAGCTGCTCCCTTCGCCTGCTATTTGCAACGAAGTATATTTATTATTACATAAATTTTGAAATTAGATAATTTTTTAATTACGGGAAAAATTGCAGAAATCCTGATCACTCAACTATTTCTTTAGTAACGTAACAACTGTATAACACACAATCTTACGATAAACGATAAAAATTTGGAACATGCGGATCTGAGTTACAATTCTTTTAGTCTAACATCTTACTGGATTTTCACTATTTTTTTCAAATGTTTGTTATCCTTTTTCGGGCTTTGGTGTCTCAAAATCTCGAAATCTCCAAAACTTAGCACTGCATTCAGATGTTAGTTAACATTCTCAGATGTTAATTTCTCAGCCAGTAATTGCGACCTGAGATTCAAAAATTTTAAATTTTCAAAGTCTTTTGCGCGAATGTGTGTGTGAGTTGTGTTTTTTGTTGTACATAAAAAGTGAGAAGAGCTTGCACATGATTTGTGCACGTATTACAATTTTCATAGAGATAAGATATAAATATAATATTATACACCTATCCTAGCCTAACCTAACCTAACCCAACTTAACCTAACCTAACCTAACCTAACCTAACCTAATCTATATTCTACAGTCATTCTAAGTGTATTACTTCTGTATTGCCCGTAAACAGGATTTGATGACAACAAATTCTGTCAAAACGTCAACAAAAACGTTTTAAGTTTGTATGTGTAGTCAGCGACAGATACTCCAAAACCTTTCCTCATTAGAAGTCATAAAAAATGTGTTTTCTTTTCAATTTTCATATTTCTACAATAGGCCTATCTACTTCTTGACTGTTAATATTTACTTCACAAATTTGATGTTTTACGTTTGTGTTTATAACGTAAAATGCTGAAACATAAACAAATGCAACTTCAGAAAGCCGTCTAAGAAAAGAAAACCCATCGAAAATAACGATGAATGTTAACAAAACGAGGAAAATAAAATGCGCCAGGCACAGTAAGGTGTATATGGCCAACGCAGGAAAACCATAAATTAATTGCTACCGAGAACTCGGAGACTGTCGGTTTTCTTAAAACAACAGTAGAGAAAAGAAACAACCTAGCATCCCACGCTATGAACAGGAAACTACATTTTCCTTATACCGCAAACATTAAACTTCGACATTAATATCAGAAGTAATTGTACTTCTTAGAAAACGTCTATAAATATAAACATTATAAAAAGAATAAACTAAATCCAAAAGAAATACAAATAAACGCTAAAGTAACTCAAAGACACGTGGAGACCATAGGTGTGTGTGTGTGAGTCATGTTCAAGAAAGAATAGGGCCGGCCTTAGACGACTGAACAAAGTTCTCCGTGGGTAGTGGCTAATGAGGGGCTACAAGATAAAATCAAAAGTGAGCTTGAACAGTTTTATGGAATTACCATAGGAAGTAATGTAAACGACTTACTAGAAGGAAAGTAGAGAAAGCTGACTTACCACTTTTGTATATTCTAATGACACAAGGTAACTATGATTAAACTGTAAATACAATTATCCTGTAAGAGACAAACACAATAGCATTCTTTCTCTTGAGTGCATCAGCATGAAGGCTGTGAACTCAGCTGATTGGTTTATTATAATCTCGTAACGTGTATTAACTGTTTACAGCATCAACGCAAATTCTCCTTTTCGTTCTAATGTTAATTTTCTCAGTCTTTGAATATATATTTGGATACGCAAAGTTTTGCGTATCCAGACGGGAAAGTCTAAAAGAGAGGTTGGCTTAACAGATCTCGTTTGGATATCGCCTCTAGCACGTGCTAAGTGAGCTACCAAAGCCGTCAGATGTCTCGCCGTGGGTTATTTATCAGATGACAATCAACTGAATCAGTAAACAGTGTAGGACGGTTATAATGCGATATAAAGATTTTTATTCGAAAATAAAATATGCGTGTTCTGTGACTGAAGCACTGGGATTATAGCGTACGTAGGCACTGCCATGAAAGATTTATACTGTACGTGATTTCTGTGCATTATGTTTCTTGGTCAGGCTTATAGACGATATCACCGGTGTTATTGCATTTGTCTTGAATTTAAATACCGTGGAATGTACTCACCGTGTATAGAGTTTTATTGTCTTTTCCGATATAAATACAATTAATAAACCGCATCGGATAAATGTGTAGTGTGCATTTTAAACTGTAAGTGAATATTATTAAGAAAACAATGAACTGACAAAGACAGATATACTTGTATTGATACACTTGTATATCAATAAAGTTATTTGTTGATAATAACAATCTGTATCTTTACTCATTCCTATCATTTGTACTTTAGGTCTTAAAGAATGGTCCAATTTTCCGTAAGTCCAAGGCAACTTCCTCTCCCCCTCTACCCAAAAGTGTTTGCTGGGTCCGCCCCGGAACTACAACTTCCTCAAGATTTCCCAACCTGGAATCCAGCTGTCCAGGTCCATGTGCAATGTCTAAATTAAATTCTACTGACGATGGTAAAGCTCCACCATCAAGTGACTTCTCATCTCCCGGCGTAGGCGATGATAATGTTACCGGATCTGGATCCGTCATGAACCGAGATGGAGATACCGGAAGAAATTCTGCGGCATCTGGATTCAACCATGACGTCCTCTCAGAGTCCTGTAATTCAATATCAACAGACGTGTTCTTGTCGTCTTGTATTGATCCACAGAAGTTACTTCGCTTTTCTTCTTTCTCTTCACCTTCTTCATCCACTACTCTATTAGGCACTGGTAATTCCTCAGGAAGCTTTAAAGTTTCCTTTCTCTCCAAATAGGAATAAAGACTTCCTACAGGATCCCTACTTGCCGATGTTTGTTCTCTAATATAACTTCTTCTTTCCCTGTTAATTTTATACTTATTTCTTTTCTCTGCTGTAACCGTTGCTACCGTCTTCTCACTTGTCACCCCCTTGTAGCCTCCATTACTTCCGGAATATTCAGTTTTTCTGACAGTCTCTTGTGTTCTTCTCCAACCGCCATGTTTGTCCTTTTTAGCTCTTCCTAACAGACCACTGGAGTATTGGACATCCGTAGCAGCTCTTCCCCGGGACTCGTCCCCTGCCTGGACAGTATTAGAAACCACACACAACCGGTACAGATCCGCAAAACAACGGGGACGGTCTGCGAATATCAAACGAGATCTCTCTTGGGGATTCAGTCCTTCCAGGATTGCTTGTATCACTTCCGTCTCGGGCAACCCTAATCTTAATACCCGGGCAGCTTTCCGTATGTCGTGCACGAAGTCCCCCAACGCCTCTCGGTTGGCCTGTAGGCGATATAATAAATCTAACTTAAGCTGGGAACGTCGTCGATGGGGTATGAAGAAATCCAACACTTCCCCATGAAAAGCGTCGACACTGCCGCCCCGACGCAGAGTGTTGGTGACCAACCCTGCCAATGAACCCCGGCGATACGGGTATATAAGGGACAAGACCTCCTCATCGGACACACCCGGGAAATCTGCCAACTGCAGGACAAGATCCAAGAAGACCAGCAACCCGTCCTCATTTATTCCATCTACCACCGAAAGTTTCTGGAGAACTCCTGAAAGGGGGTGGGGCAATTTCTGATAGCATACCGCCGCCAGAATTGCACAATTCACAACACACAATCAACAAAACATAAATTCCCACAAAACACCTAACGCCCTACAAAAATTGACAATCAAGAACACAGGAATACTTGAGTACTGTCCTTCCTTCAAGCAGACTGCGGGTCCCCCTACCGTTGCGAGGACCCAGCCCACTTACCTGAACTAGCTCTCAACAACACTACACACGAAGGAACGCAACACACACACTAATACACGACATGACAAAATTACCGACCAACGAACAACAACAAATTCTCATAAATATTTGCAATACTTCGGCTCCCGTATCTCGGAGGAGACCGACTGCCGATCGGGCCATACCGCATAACTAAAAACGCCTTCCCTATTATTGGCAAGGTAATACGCGAAAACCATGTCTCCACCTCGGCCCAGATCTGCGATATTTCGAGTTTCCAAGGAATTTCCCCCCTAAAATTTCACACCGCGTGGCGACCTCCAGTTCAACAATACCAACAGGCGGGCAATGATGCACACATATAATTAACAAAACCTTAAACATAACAAGACATAGGTACTTCTAGATATAGGGACTTCTAGTAATTATTCCAAGTCTGATTCGAACCACAAAATGTTTCCTGAGTTTGCAAGCCCCGTCACACCCAAAGGACCCAAGAGTTGACCCTAATCTCAACCACGCTCTGCTACCAAATGTAACCCCTCTTTAAGTATTTTATTGCCTTATAAAAAAAATTTGTTTTTGAATTTTTTTTTTTTTTCTAAAGAGCGGCCACAAGATAAATAAAACTAGGCCAAAAGCCTAGAGAAGCCAAAAATGCGCTGGATCCAGTGAGACGGGACTTGCAATTAAAACTCCAAAATTAACAACCAATAAATTTTTATTATAACCAAACTTTAAATTTTTTTACTTGAAAAATAATATAAAATTTATATTCTCCATTTACATTTTTTATTCTCCTTAAAAATGTTTTTGCTTTAAAAATTTTACTTAAAAAAAATACGAAATTCAAATGACATGAATATAAAATTTTCTTTTCCAATTGGGGTTACTTTTCCCCACTTACACCTATACCTAACCCCCAAAAATACACATGAATATACAACACATATAAATGGACTTATAAACATATATATGTCTACAACTACAACACATACACACGTTCCACATCACAGGACAATTACAACTTTCAACATTAATATCTTGCCACACCTCTTTCACCCCAGGAGGTACATAATTTACAATTCATAAATATTATTGCACGCAACACCTATTGCAAGATCTTAATACATAATAACCCATATATATATATGTGTAACACCAGTGCCCCCAGGGCATACTAAAATTAGGGGTTGGCATAATGCCTGATACTACTATAAAGTGCTCCCACACTGAGCACTTAGACTTGGAGTAAATATAATTATAATTCAGTCAAAATACAAGTGACCATAATAAATTAAAAAGAATTTAAGCATGATAAATTTTGTGAAATATTAAAAACAGTAATGTGTCATGATGCTTTATAACCTTTAAGAATTAATTTGGCCCAAAGGCCGACATGTTCGTAGGCAAGATCGTGCATAACTAAACCTGTCCCAGGAGCATGTTCAAGTCTGCATGAAAATCCGCCTATACAGGATTAAACTGGGGACCCGACTGAAACTAACAAAACAAACTCCTATCCATTATAGGACCCAAACTGAATATAAATATATGAAATTAATGAATCAATTGAATACTAAATTTAACCTGTGAAATTACATGATGAATGATAGAATTACTAGCACTAAGGTAACCCTTTAACTGAAAACTAGAAAGAAATTTACATGCCTGAATGGTAATCAGCCACAGATACATGCCAACCTCTGGGCTCACATTTAATATAAACAGTATTACAAAAGATTCCCCCCCAAGTCCGCGCACTATTCTGTCCCGTTAACCAGGGACCCAATTAAAATTTTTAAAGTTTAAAGTCATTGTAGGGTGTGTAGCTATATGCCCACGAGTTCTAGTGGGTTACATTCCCTTGTGTGAAAAGTAATATTGGGTTGGTGTCACCTGATTTATTCCTTGGTGTGAAGTTTGACGTCCTGGTCTAAAGCATTTTAGTGTTGGTGTGGCCGGTCCTCGCTGTTCTCCTCCGGCAGATGAAGTTGAGAGTCTGAGATGTTCATTTGTTCAGGTTGGGGCTGTTCCTCGACGTGAAGCGAGGGACCCTAAACATACAAATTTTATCAGCGAGAAGTTCCAACACTTATTCCCCCAGGACCCTCACACGCACCAAAATCCATTTATAATTTTAAACACTGCTTTAGGCCTATTTGAAATGAAAGTTTGACACACTCTACATGTTATACGGGCATGTGGCCCTATCTTCTAAAAACATTAAGTTTGGCTAAATTACATATTATTTTGCGTTAACATTATTCAATTATTGTTATACAATTAACTCATTTCCATTAATTCAATGTAAGTTACTGTAAGTTATTATATCTCAAAACACTGTAAGTTACTTTAATTCGCCACGTGGCGTGAGCGTAATAGGTTAACCAATTTCATTCATTCCTGTACTTATTAAACAAAACTCCTTTTACATGACTTCAAATTAATATATATAAGTATACTGCACTCACTTACCGCAGATCTGTTTTAATTTAGCCTGCCATAGGTGGAAGATGGTACAATTAAAAAACTTCCCTGTCGGAGAGCGAGGCGTGGTGTTTGGTTCAAGCAGCAATTCAGACAAGATTAGAAACGTTTATTCTCGCCTTTTTTCAACTCGCGATCAGCGGCGACCGCCAGGGTGCAGCACCAATCGGGCGCAGCGGAATTACCTCCAGTAGATTGTGTGCTAAACGCTAAACACAGTACTGGAGAACGCCACCGCTAAATACAGAACGGGAGAACGCCACCGCTAAATACAGTACCTATTTTTCTTTAGCGTATTCGTTAAATGCAGTATCAGATTTTTGTATAAGCGCCGATTTTATTCACTCGGCACAACGTATAGTCTACATAATAAATGATTTGAGCAAATTATTAATTGATAATTTTAAACAAAATAACACTATATTCTAAAAGTGGATTATTGTCTTTACAGTGATTTTAAATTAGCCTTTCTGTGATATGTTTATGTAATGCTTTCTTCGACAGATTGGTGTAGCGAAATCATGCGGCACACGTTTCCACTTCTAAATACTTGATTTGTACCGCGGGTCTGTCTCCGTTGCTCCAACAGGGTCATACAGTCGTACAGCAATCTGCAGACATTCGACTACGTCCAACAT
Organism: Magicicada septendecula; assembly: GCA_034769895.1. Taxonomy (NCBI): domain Eukaryota; kingdom Metazoa; phylum Arthropoda; class Insecta; order Hemiptera; family Cicadidae; genus Magicicada; species Magicicada septendecula. The sequence continues at coordinate 225,451,945 of CM068376.1, read as the reverse complement.
TAGGAGCGGTTTAAATTGTCCTTCGAGCTCTCCACGAGATTAACTGAACGCGACTCTCCTCACAACTGTTCTGCGCTGGTCAGTTCGCCTTATCTGTCCCATACTCGCTAGTCTGTTGCTTGATGTAATATGAGTTGTTCTAGATCACGGGGAATAATACAATTCCGCATTTCTATTCTTCTAGAACTGTCCAAACCACGTGCTCCGCTAAACTTTACTTCCCGTCCTAGTAATTTCTGTTTGGCCACATGTGAGTTAAATAATACATTTGTTATAAATGTATATGCTTTGAATAAAATATTATTGCCATAACGGCAGTTTAGATTGTTTCAGAGATCTTCGCTCACCTCTATACAGGCCTACGCACTAAATATAACATCACGTTGGACGTCAGAAAATAATTTATCGACACGACTGGGTCAGATGGAACACTTCTCCTCATAAAGGTGCTACACTTATAAGCATAAATATATTTATTACACTGTCATCAAGTCCATACAATTTCTAACTCACTAGAAATGGGCGTTATCAAGATGTTAACAACATATATTGTTTTCTAGTATGTGTTAGTTATATTTCTTATCAGATTCTGTGTAAATCCTTCTTATTTCTACCCACAAGGGTCCCTCCTAAATATTGATCCTTTGCACGCTTAGATGTCAGATATTCACATTATTTTATATCGATCTTGAAATAAATGGGCTCAGACTACTGTTTTCTCTTAGTCCTGCTTTCACTGAAAATGATTTATGCTATATGAAAGGCACATAGACAACATCGGGTAAAATGTTTATCACAGAATACTTACAAAGCGGGATTGAAAATGTATTTTACTGGAATTAGTTACAACAGAGGCTATTACAGTTGCATTATTGATTCAGTCAACATGGGCAGACACCAGCTTCAGGTACAAACAGTACTCAGTATCAATCTTCGTATCTTTCACTGTGAGTGTTATCGACTTTTGTTCCCTGTCAAAGTGAATACAGAATTTTATTTTAAGATTACTAGTTATTCTACTGCGCAGTGTTTATCCTGCTTTTTAAGGGATATAACGTTTACATCACAGCATTCCCTTTGTCAGCCATCTTGAATTTCCTCTTAACCTGCCAAGTTACAAAATACGCAATTCTTTAATCTTTCAACTTCTACATTAAATTTAAAGCCTTACGGGCTTATTTAATTTAAATTATTTAAATTAGTCTAACTTACGGGTACATCTTTTTTTTATAATTAAAGGTATGATATTTGACTTTCAATATTTCGAAATATTGATAGTCAAATATTGTCTTTTTAGGGTAAAAATAATTATGCGCCATCTTTAGACAGTTATGTCTGTTGAAATGTCAGTCCTAAAAAATTAAAAAGAAAATAAACTAATTCTTTGTTACTAAAACATATTATTTATGAGGTCAAAGTCTGTAAATAAATTCCTACTGTATTTATACCACGTGTTGTGAACATAAAGCATGTTTCGATTTTATTCATCTGACTGAAAAATTAGAAATGATTTTACAATATGGTTATTATAAAAACAAGAAGACACATTTTAGAAATGATATGGTTAATGGTATAGTAACAAATTACCTTATAACGAAAGCGCTGACTCAGTTTGAGGAGTACAAGGTTAGGTTTTTAACTGTTGGTAAGGACTTTCTTTTCATAAATGATGAATTATATAAATTCATCTAACAGGTGATTTTTATCAATAAATAATTATTAATTTTTGTCGCCCTATTTTTTCAGACAAAAACACCAAACATGCTTTGTGTTTCATAACAGATGGTATGAGTAGAATAGAAATTTATTTACTACGAATTTTATCCTCGTAAATAATATAAATGTAGTTTCTATTAGGTAGAGTTATAGAAAGTGTGGAGCCTTTTTGCAGTTTGAAGTTGGTAATAAAGGCAAACTTTAAAATTATGAATAAATTGGGTATAGAAGATTAGAACAACTGTGAACAGGAAAACTACAGAATGGCTATAACGAAGTATAATATATGTTGTTTCAAGTAAAAATCAAGAAATGAAAGAGGAAAAAGGAAATTTAAGACGAAGAAGGACATGAACAAGGAAACAGAAATTCAAGTTGTACTGCTGGAACACAGAAATAATGAAAAAATAGGAGTAAAAAATATTATTGTTTCACCTGTTTCATTACAATAAAGACATTTTTAATACAGTAACATGTTATTTTAGGAAGTAGAATAAAATTTTTATAATGAGCTTATTCACGTCATTCACTTACAAGCTTAAACGTTTTTACAAGATTAAGACAAAAACTAATTTTTTCTCACTGAAATTTATTTGTAGGTAATTCGTAACACCCAATTTAAGTAGTGATTGCTACCATACTCGTACGTAAAAAATGTGCGCAGAATAAAAGGAATAGGCGGTGAAGCACAAAATGAGCTACTGCTCTGCTTTTTAGAAATTAACACAAATTTATAGTAAAATGACATAAATGAATTTAGTCTTTTGTGTACACTATAGACATGAATAAATTGCACTGATTCAAGCTGCACAACAAAAATGAAGTTCATATAATTATATTTGATAAAATTAATTATTGGTGAGGTTATATAGGGAGAATACTGCAGGAATGCAGAGCCCAAACATGAGTATCCACACCTGTGAAATTGACCTTCACGTACCTGATTATTAAAAGGTTACAGGAAAAAAATTATTTAAAAAACTAAAAGATATGGGAAATTGGAAATACATGGCTTACAGTAAGAGGGTACTTGTTTGCATACTAAGTCCTTTGGTAATATTTGTGGTCTTGAACAATGTAATGGAAGAACCTAGAAAAGCTAGAAAGGCGTGAGAAGTGTATTATCATGATAGCAAGGTCTACTTTAATGAAAATGTGTAGATTTCCATAAAAATATTAGAGAAAAGAAAGAACAGATTAACCTGTGAAGACGGAAACCATGTTTTAGTAAAACCTGTACAATAATGACGTGTGCAATGACTACGCATCTGATCAGTGGTGCCACTAGCAGGGGGGGGGCAAACCGATCACCCCCAGAGTTATTAAAAGCTTTCTTGAAATTTCGTAATCACTTAACATAGGCCATAATCGCTTATTCACTAAGCCAGTTGAGCGTGTTAAAATAAGGCTAATAAACAATTCTAAATATAATTATATGGAAAGAAATAGAAATAATTTTATATCAGTTCAGTTCGTAGTCCTTCAGTCTTTCGACTGGTTAGTACCCTCCCCGCATATACCCGTGGTGCGTGTGGTACTGAGTCTCTCACAGGTATATGGGACCTACAGTTTAACGCCGGATCCGAACGGCAATTTTTTTTTGGGAGGGTTTATACTAGGCAGGATACCTCTCGCTAGGTTGCCATTACCTTGCGAGGGGGAACGGCCGCATCTAAATCAGATGGCCCCTGGCGGGAATTGAACCCGCGCCGACAGCGTAGCAACGTCACAAGCTAGCCACTACGCCACGACCGCTCCTAATTATATATTGTATCTATAAAATAATTATATTATAGAAGGAAACTGGTAATAAACAAAAATGATTAAAATGTGGATTATGACGTATTGGTATAAAATATAAGTATGAAGGACTTAAATACGGAAGTCTTTTGCGATGGATATGTATTTGGGCATATCGAAAGGAGGAATGAAAAGAGTCTAATTAATATATACGAAGCGAGGGACGGTAAAAAGAATTTACGAGGTATACCAAGACAAACGTGGTAAGAGATGGTATAAGAACGGTATAGCAGAAAATATAGAGCAGTAGGAAGGACGAAGAGGTCTGCAGGCAGGAAAATGTTGAGAGATATATAGAGGAGATGGAGTACAGACACGTTCTACACCCACGAGGGTAGACAGCCGTAAGGATTAAGGAGGAGATAAAGGATTCTGCAACAGCATCAACTCCTACATTAACGTTTCACTTAGTGCCTGCAAATATTCTATAAGTGCACTAAAGTCAGTACAAAACGTAACGTTGAAATAAGCAAACTATAGGGCGATGGGTAATTTATATAACGTTTATTATTTATAAATTATAACACCTTCAGATCCGTGAAAGGTTATAGTTAAGTTCTAAAGAACTCAACGCTAAAATGTCTCATAAACACTAATAAGTAATTTGAGATTACTACAAATTATGTGTTACTACTAGTAAACTCTCTAAACCGCAGAACTTACTATTTTTAACGAAAACATTAGATAAAAACAAATTAACTAATTTTAATATTTTAAATCTATGTGTGAACTTCGTATGTATGCTTTAGCTAAGAAACACCACGTGGAGATGACACCACGTATTTACCACGTCTAATGGAGGTTTTTTATAAAAAAGTAAATATGAAAACCACGAAAACATTAATATTTTTTTAGTTAAACAATAATTGTAAAGTAACCATTATTAAGTTTTTATTATTATTTATACAATAAACATTAAAATTCCAGAACTCTGGATATTTTAGTTAAATTTACAACCACTTTGCCTAAATAACAAATGATTTAGTCCTAACTTTTAAGCTTATGTATGTTTCAATTGATATTTATTTGTCTATATAATACTTTTTACAAATGTGATTTTCTGATAACAATGTATAAAGTTTCTTATACATTTCAAACATAACTTTCCAACTTTACAAGGCATGCTGGCGTGCTGATGGATATAAATTTTGTGAGTTTACTGTACATACCGAGTTCGTATTTTGAGTAATAAGATTTCTCACAGTTTGAATTCCTCAGATTGACTTTTAGATTTATCAAAATTCTGATTTTCATTTATGACCCAGGATGCCTCCAAAATTAGAAAATTCTGAGTGTAAACACTACATTTGAGTTCAGGTAAAAATCCCCTTTACAATACATGACATGGATTTTTAAGAATTATTCAAAACTTTAAACCCTTTTCCTTAGGCCTGCTAAGGAAACGTTGTGCTAAAATTTTGAAAGTACTAAACGGAGCGTTGTATTCATATTGTGGTTAAAATTCTCTTTAATTTTATATTCCACATGGATATTTGCGATTTTTCAATACCCCCCTACTCAACTGATTACTTTAGGGACAACAGTCTGAAAAGAAGAAGGTCCATGGGGCCAAAGTGTGGACACGCCATACAGTCGAGTTGAAGCTGAGACCGACATTTACAGTATTATTTTATTTAATTAAAATTATACCCTTAGTATATACAATACTGTCCTATGTTATCTTGCTTTCTCTCTTTGTTTTTCATTTCATTAATGTATTCTGTTTGCGCCAAAGATTCGTTACATTTCAGGATATTGATCATGACAGCTACTGATGACATCAGTCCTGACTGTAATCTTCTGTTCTTGGACTCTTATCCCCTACACATGTTCCCTTCACTCTGTGCCAAGTGTTTAGAAAACGAATCAAAATTATCTTGAGGAATGAGGAAAATGAAGTAAGGAAAAACTGAAATTTTAAAAGTAAGTCTACTCCTGAATATTAGTTTAAAATGTATTATTTAATTATACGATTACGCTATCCTAATTCTACGTTGTGATTTGCGAATAACTAGTAAGGGTAATTCCAACACCGATGTCTCAGTTGGTTACATGACCATTAACCTGTATTTTTTTGGTTGACAGTAGCTATTTGAATATATCCATCATCAGGTTTTAGACAAGTAATTGCACAGATTTCTAAGATTTCTCAAGGTATGATGGTAAATTCCTTCCCCATTAAGGTAAATCGTACATGTAAATTTTTCTGCTTTGAACTTGAAATTTAGTTATTTTTTACCGGAAATTAGTTGTACACAAAATGTCAGTAGTATAAATTGTACATTAATTTATACTGAATAAAATGTTTCTTATAACAAATCTTTCGTCTAGTACACAGAAACTACATATCCCATCAATCTTAGCCATTAGTCTAGTTTGCATCTAGGTTTGGAAAACTTAAAAAAAAATTCTTGCAGATGCTTCCATAATTGGCTGAAATAAAAACTGAAGGGACACAATTTTAAAACTAATTCCAACTATCAAAACACAAGGCAACATATGTAAACAGTTAACAAGGAGAAACAAAATGGTGATTCAACTTATTCTGCAGCGCCTGACATGGAATGAGTTGTTGTAAGCCGTGGGTCATACATATAAAAAGCAAGATGAGTCTATGTTACTTTGTAAAATATCTTCTTTATTGGGGGCGATTTATATGGGGTTCTCGTGGAAAATTTTAATTATTTTATTTTCTGAGAATACTGTATTACATTTTATGTGTTCTGAGAAGGACACATTTATGTCTTCGACACTGACCTGAATCGATAGGGGGCAGGAGGATTCTTGGTTCTCATTTGCGCTTTCACAGTTACGAGTTTTCAAACACAATGCATATCGAATATCAAATTGGAATTAACTACTGGCAGAATTCTGGTGCCGAATGAAAAGCTCTATAAATGTTATTACTTCACTCTTCCTGGAAATATACACTTCCTGCTGCAGGAACTAGCTACAGGATATTTTTCCTTCATTAAAAACTGGAATATTATGTCAAATAACAGGTCAGGGTTTCCGAGTTTGGGGTTACTCGTGCTCACAGGTAAAAAAACAGTTTTGTGCTATGTGATATCCAATTAAAAGTCGTGGCCAGTAGCGAAATCAAGCAATCGCGAATACATTGTGAGGCTTCAATATACATTGAAGTATGTGCGTGAATATGTGTGCGGATATGATTATTCTATGAAATGCAAATTACACATTGAATCTTCAGTAAGTATATATTTGTTAATGAAACTAATACATATTTGAATAAGTAAGCACTATCATCACAAGAACTACAAAATTAAAAAAAGTAATGATACATTTTTTTAATATCTTCAAGTTTTATTTTTGTAATTCTGATGGTGATGCTATTTCAGCTATCGAAAAAAGAATCGAAAGTGTCGTTCTACGCGCTTCTCGACTAACCCAGTGCGTGGCGTCTGTGTCATGGCCGACCACTAACGTAGCTCTCGAGACTGTTCGAAATCACTTGTAACTATGCAAATTATGCTCTCACCCCGCCAAAAGAATGGAAAATTATTCTGAAACACCTGTAGGACCGGCATCTGAAACATAAGCAACATCGGCCTGCTTAGAAGTTAATGACAAATTGTGATATTGTTGAGTGCGAATTATGTGATTGTGGAAAGTGATTATTGTGAGAAACTCTTATTAGTTGACATTATTAATGCGTGTGGACAAATTTAACTTGAATTATTGTATCTCTCCTTGTTGATCTCACATTGTTATTTGTGACTAATTAAAGCTGGTAATTAAAGACTTCATTGGCGTCTGTATTTTGTTTCCACTGTGCCATAAGACGAGCCGTGAGACCTTAGGCAAACTTAGGGAAACTTTGAATTTATGGGGGCGCATATATAACAGAGAACCAGTTTGATGGGGGCACCCCTTCCCACCCCATCAATGGAAAATAGAAAGGTGCGGAGTTCAGTAGTTGGACATTACAAACATTAACTGTCGCTTTATAATACCCTAACGCTTATATTTAGCGACGGGGAACACCGAATCAAAAAAAGCTTTGCAGTATTTTTCATATAAATTTGTAAAAAAATTTCACATTAGGAATAGGTCATCAACAATTTGTCTTCATGCGCACGAACGTTAAAACTAACAATACCTTAAACAAAAAAAATGGTTAAACATTTTAATTAAAATTAATTACAAAAAAGTTACCATAATAACACTATTTATTTTCATAAAGTGGACAGAAATGTAAAACTTGAAAAAATCACTTTGGGGAGAAAGGTGTTTATGGGCTCTGGGCGACAAGCTCGAAATCGTATTGGGGAAGACGTAGCGCGGGTCGGTAAATGGCTTGTACTATTTTATAATAGGCCTACAGTACTACCAAGCAGGTATAATGTGGGTGCGTTCCTTCGTTCAAAAGAAAAAGTAACAAATAGGTTCGCGGGCGCGTCCTTGGGAGCAAGGTTACCGACTGCCTGCTGGTCTTAACAGTATTGTATATCCTTGTTGGAACGATCCGACGTGAAACCGAGAATTTAGTTATTTAGTCATATTTCGGAGAAATGATCGAAATCGATGTCCGAGACCATAAAAATATCAAAGACAGTCCTATCTTCAATCAAGCATAGATGCAACGGAAAAAGATATCCGTGTCTTTCCATCACAGACGCGAAACGATTTCTAGATCAACGGGGGAACGAAGCGCCAGGAAAGAACATGGAAAACGGGACAGCTGGTCGTGGTGAAGGGAGCAGTTAAGGCGACATCGTACAAGTATTTATAAATAGTTATACATACTCAACTATTTAGTAATTATGAAGTGTCACAGCGAATACAGTATAAATTTTAATTATATTGTCCATAACAGAAGAAGTATAAATTATTAAATTGTACAGTCAGTTTTGGACATTTCTAGTTTAAGAGTTTCTGTTAAAGTTTTTTTAGTTCAGGAGAGACATTTGTTTAATGTATGTAGTAAAAAGTAAAGATTGGACGCTAATAATTTTATGTTTTATGTACGCGTTACATAAACAATATGTACGATCGTCCTTTTAGAAACAATCACAATTTAAATATTAACTTCAATAACCAACGATTTTTTTTTTGCATTCGTTTTTTGGGGAAAGTAATCTGTTCTTCTGTAGTAACAACTTTATACTAAGATGTGTAATTGACTAAAGTTATATTCATAATTTTATGCTCTTTAAAGTAACAAGAGTTCAGCGTTTCGTTAACTTCACTGCCGCAATATACGAGGCAGTATATTGTATATAAAGATATAGAAAGATAATGAGAAAGTGAGAGGGAGAGAAAGTAACAGACAGAGAGAGGAGAGAATAGTGAGTTATTGAGAGAGAGAGAGAGAGAGAGAAAGAGAGAGATAGAGAGAGAGAGAGAGAGAGAGAGAGAGAGAGAGAGACGTAGATGTTTTAACCGATGCCGCTTCCCTTTTCTCGACATATTAATAGATTAAAATATTTGATATTACGTTCATCTGTATTTGAGATATATTTCAAGACATACGCTCTACACTCATCGTTAGCCACGCTGAAGCGTTGTCTGTCAGGTAACGGTACTATGGTTGAATATTGCTGTTGCTGTTGGTAATTATGGAGCTTTGTTGATTGCATTGTTGTGATTGGGTTTCGTAATATTTTGTAGGTTGATAGTTTTGTTTCGTGAGTTTTTCAGTCTTTACTTTTTAAAAATTGTGTCACGTGTGTATTGGCTTGAATTTGTGTAGCTATTGGTTTGCGTTCTGCGCTTTTAGTACATACAGACAATAACCCCGAACGGGCGTATGTTTATTTAATTATGTGAATATGTAGGTGTATTTATTTGTGTGTCTTAACTTTATACTTGTAATTTTTCTATTTTAAATTATTTACTAATAAAAATTTTTGGAAAATAATAAACGTTTTATTGAATATTATGTCGTATCTTGGCAGTTTTAACTAGCATAATTAGATTATTAGATTAAAACAAACTGGTTACAGTTGTATCGATTTGAAACAACTCTCTCTCTCACTCTCTCTCTCTCTCTCTCTCTCTCTCTCTCTCTAAATATATATATATATATATATATTATATTGAATTTACCTCAAGATATTTCTTTCCTTATTAGGTACATGTTTCGGGTACTATTTTGTACCCATCTTCAGCCTTCCGGACTTTTGTCAGACACAAAAGTCCGGAAGGCTGAGGATGGGTACAAAATGGTATCCGAAACATGTACCTAATAAGGAAATAAACATCTTGAGGTAAATTCAATATAAAAATTAAATATAATATATACATAAAGAAACGGACTGTAGCAAAAAATGTTTAAATATATATATATATATTATAACATACTATATTTTATATATAATTTGATTTGTGTTTGAAGCGACAAAATGTAACAATGCAATTTTTATTTGAGGAGCCCCCCCGTTCTTTGGGACGCCAAAATGTAACACATTAACCCTTCTGTGCAATTTAATTTGTACATTAATTTAACTTATACACTCTATATACCATTACTAACAACGTGTATGAATAATTGGGGTGTAGGTGTAATTATAATAAGAGTAACTCTTTTTACGAATTGTAATATGCTTCATTTATTATTTGAAACAAACAAACAAAATATTATAATAATATGAAAATCATGATCAATACGCCATGTGATCTTCATTATCTATGGTTTTAAAGTGTCTATACTATTCGTGTCAACATTACAAACATATCGTAAATTCTAAATATTATATTACTTATCGTATATAGACTTTTCGTCAATATGATAATGTTTCTTGCTTGCTCAATCTAAATGTGTGCTTACTTAAAAGTTATTACTGCATTCTTATTCTATCTCTCTTAATACCTTTGTATGGCTTTAAAAAATCATTTTAACACATTTAATTTATTACTATAAATGACTCTATGTTATGTGCTTTTATCAAGAAAAGTTAAATAATTCAATTACTAATTTCATGACTCTACGTTATGTTCATTACGAAAAATAATTAAATAACCTTTTCTGATTACATATTAATTACATTGAATTTTATTTAAATCTACATACTTATTATATATGTTTACAAAAATTGTTTTGATTTTTAGAGTCTCTCAATGTCTTTCTCTTTGAAAATTATGTATTGGTTTTTCGTCACCTTAATTTCCGTAGCGTTGTCCCATGTCCTCCAGTGATTCCTTCGGTCTTCTCCTCCTGGATGTCCTCTTGTCCTCACTGCTCGTCCTCTCGTCTCTCGTCCTCCACGGTACATTGACTGCTGTAGACTATGATGACATGTTACTCTGGATCTGTAGCCGTTATTATAGAAACGTCTCCAGTCCTCTGCATCTCCTTCCTCTGCTAGTCGTGCTCTCGTACTCTGTCAGGAGTTGATGTTCTTAGATGTCGACTGCTTGTTGACGTCCGACGATTTCTTCGTTACGGTATTTTTTTATTATTGTTTTTATTACTTCAAATAAAAAAAAACATTACTGTGATACTTTATAAGTTCAGTTACAAAATCGTACTGATGTTAGATTTTAAATGTAACTTCGTCCAAAATAGTTTAAAAAATTCGCGTCACGGACCGGCATAGCGAACCGCCGCGACTATGATTTGTTAAGAGAGAGCGATTAGCTCTCCTGGGCTTCTATTTATATCCACACAGAAAACTGCACCTGTCGATTCAGGAATCAGCCTGTCGACATTTGAAACATGGTGTGACAGCCCCCACTCTCGTCTCATTTCACATAATTGCACCTTTTTGCCAATCGCACTGTTTAACGCGGATTTCACGTTGCTAAAATAGCATCTCATTTAATGACTTATGAGATGTGCAATTATCATGATGCTCACACTACTAGTATAATTATGATGCATTAAAAATCGCACTGTACTCGCATTGATTGTCCGAATTACGTACAATTCGCACTGCACTCGTGTCCGATTTTTACATATTTTTAAAAGTTTTTACCTTCTCACTAACATTTATGGTTTTCTTAAAAATAATTATTTTCTTAATTTGTCATTTACTTGTGGGGTGAGATTGCAACTTTCAGGATCAGACAGGCTTCACGCACACACATTATTTACTTGTATACACACATGCAGTGGTAATCGCGAGATGTTTGCCTGTTGGTTCCTGCTTGAAAACCAGCTTCCAATCTCACACCTGCTCGTCTATTATATATTATTGAAATTAACTAAAATATTTACAATATATTATGTATGCCTTTGCTTGTATTGTCGCAATATATATATATATATTGCAACAATACATATATTTGCATGTTTGCCCAGGACGGTATGTGTGTATTGTAATTAGTGTAAAAATAATAAAACGAACAGTTGTATACACTTTGTACGGGAAAATACAGGCTCAGGCCTGTCGAGAGTGACACCTGCTTTGGTAGCGTAAGTTACAGCGTTCGTGTGTTTGTGTGTGTAACGCCAGCTGCGACGAAAAGGGGAGACGCGTAAGAATTGTTGGTTGTCAATTAATCAGGTTTTAGCAGGATTAAAATCAACTAATTATACGTTTTAAACCTGTAAACAAAGACTTACGCCAGTTATAAAGACACCATTACATTAAGGAATTTTTAACGAGTATGGTGATATAAAATATTGCAAAAACGTGCATTATTAAAGACGCTATTAATTTAATATTAATTACTAGTGTAATTGAATAGTAATTAATATGTGTGGTATATGTGAGTGATCAGAAAAAAATTACGCAAACAACGTAACAATGTGCTACGAGTATGTTTACGTAATCGCGATAATGAACCAAAAAGTGATTGTAAGTAAAAGGACGCTTTGCACGAATTGACAATATCTGACATGTCGAAAACAGTCCTGAACCTGTCAAATCGCCTCCAGTATAAATACCACTGGTAACTTTGGGCGATTAGACACTCAGACTCAAGAAATCTACACACGACGTCACGCTGCCCGTTTGCAGATCGACCTGAACACACACACACTGTACCACACTCACACCAAGACGTATGGAGGAACTCTGGAGCATCAACCAACAACAGCCCTTAGAGACAACGTACACAGCATCAGAATAATAATAATCATCATCATCATCATCATACTCTCAGGATTCTGGACACACACGGTAACGGCAGATATACGCAGGTGATAACAAAATAATTATATTATTGTTATTGTGATAAGAGCTCTTAAAAAGAACTGAACTATAAACATTAAATAATTAAAGTTAGTAAGTTAAATATTAGAAATAAGAAAATTTAATTAACAACAAAATTTAGAAAAGAAATACAAATCTTTTGTTGTATTTTTGGGTGTGTCAGTAGAAATCAATAATAGATTGGAAGTAATTGTAATATAATTTTTTATTTTGTTTATAGCAACAATTAAAGTTTATTCTTGAGTTTTTATATTATTTTGTTTGTAAATGAGTTGCTAGTATTATTTTAAAATTTGAGTTAATTTCAGACACACAAAAATAAAAAGGATTTAAATAACTTGTTTAACAGGTTTGTTTAGCTAGTAAGATTATACAGGCGTTTATTTTTGTTGTATGTTATGAATAGCATAGCAGGTTACAGTATATTTGTAAAGCTTATAAAGGTGAATATTTATAAACTGAGGAGTAGCGCACTGCGTGTAACCGGAAGCTGCGAGGCAGCAGAGACTCTACGGGCTCAGAACACTCTTCCCAGCAGACCTCTGCCCCGGATAGGCCCGGAACGACCTCCCGGATAGGCTCGACCCGGCGTATTCCGCCGCTTATCTTCGACCGGCCTGGAAGGTTGGAACGGGTTAATCCGGCGGTTACATCGGGTCACTCCTGCAAACACGTTGAGAGCTGTCTGCCAAGCTGGCCGCTCCATCCGCTTGAACACAACTACTATCGAGAGTTTCCGGGACGCCCAGAAACTCTTGACGGATTCTCAGATCCCGCACCATCATTTCGCTCTCCCGGAGTAGAGGAAACTGAAAGCTGAGATCATCGGCATTCCCGCTGATGTTATCCTGCCCAAGATTAAGCAAGCTCTTGAGTATCGAGGCTCTTGAGGTGATAGAGGTTCGATCACCCCTCTCTTCTCCCCCGGCGGGCGTATCGCCCGAAATCCTTACTTGGTAAAAATTCTTAAGTCTAGTAATCAACTACCACACTATTTACACCCTCTTTTAGGTGTGGATAAAAGTTCAGGCATTCAAATCCCGACCCGGCCTTAAGCAATATTACAACTCCTAACAGCACGAGCACAGCAGTACCTTTTGTCATATTTTTACCCGGTGTGTGCATTGTGATGAAAGTCACCACAAGGATAATCGTCCTCGTGATCATATCACTACCTCGACGTGGGCTAACTGCGGCGAAGGCCATACGACTAGTTTTAGACAATGCAAATTTTACTTTTAAAGGAGCCAGGTAAATCCCCAAAGCTGCCAATTGCCGCTACTCGCCGCCAACCCCTAACACCACTTCTGCCGCCTCGGCGGCCCCTTCTGCACCTGCCATGGATGCCACTGCAGACTTCCCAACCTACCCGGCGCCCAAAGGAGCTCCCAGTTACTAAGCAGCTGCCGCTTCTAAACCATCCGCCCCTGAACCAACCCATAGGGGTAAGTAAGCTGTAAAATCAAGCTTCCTCGGAGCAACCAAACCAGCTTCTGCCCAAGCACGTAAGGAGCCTAAGCAGCCAAAAAGGTAAGGAACAGCCCGATAATGGTGTCATGTTTTGTCTAACGCCGCCCACGCCTCAGGTGTCCTTGTCGGAGGAAGGATCTTCTTATCCCACCTTCGCTAACCTCCTGCCAGCCTGGGTTGAAACCCTTATTACCCAGAATCTGGCTGCCAAGGACATCCAGTCTGTGCTGATGACCATCCTCTCTTCCCTCGTGACCCAATGGCTAAGAAGCCACTTCGGCTGGTAGCATGAAACACCCGTGGCGTTCTGTCTCGCCGTGACGAACTGGTCGCCTTTGCCACCGAGTATGACCTAGACATCAGATCTTTTCTGAAACTTTCCTTACCCCAGTTGTCTGCTTTCAGTTCCCAGCGTACACATCGCACGGATCACCCTGCCCAAAATAACCCGGCTCGCCCTAGCGGTGGTACAGCTATTTTAGTCCACACGTAACTTGCCCACCGTCAACTCCTCCCTCCGGTGACTCGTTCCTCCCTCTGCGTCGGGGTTCGGGTAGTTTGTCTCATCTCCGCTTTCCTCTTGGTCCTGATTCTCCGACCCGCTTTCCCAACACGGGACTTCCTGATGACCGTGACATTGTTGTTGTAAAAAACTTGGTCTGTCCCATCACAGTAAATGCCGTATCGGACCTTTCGTCTGATCACGACCCTGTACTATTCACTGCTTGGCATAGTTAGACGTACCTCACCAAACCCCCTCGTATCAGGAGATTCAACTGGCGCTCATACCACGACGAACTTCACCGAACAATGTCTTCTGACGCGCCGGCCTCCATCTCCATTCCGGTTGATGTGAATTTTATCTCCCAACAAATTGACGATTAATAAAATTAGGCTCTAAAGAAAAAAAAATTGGTTTCGAATGCCAGTAGGTACTGCAAACGAAAGTAATTTTATGAAAATGATATGTAGGTA
The DNA here is from genome assembly GCA_034769895.1 of Magicicada septendecula. Lineage (NCBI taxonomy): Eukaryota > Metazoa > Arthropoda > Insecta > Hemiptera > Cicadidae > Magicicada > Magicicada septendecula. The sequence continues at coordinate 225,436,865 of CM068376.1, read as the reverse complement.
AATGCATATATAAACATACGTGTATGTGTGTTGATGGTGTGGAGAAAGAGATAGAGAGTGGGAGAGACAGAGAGAGAACTATACGTTGGGCGGATTTCACGTATATTATGCACGTGTACGCCCACGGCTTCGTGTTTATTTTTCATCAAAATTAAATTTGCATTTAGTCATAACATAGAGAATCGCGCCAGACTACGAGGGCGCGGTACGTTTAGTGCTCTAGGTGGAATAGGTGAAACGCCATGTATAAAAATTACAATAAAACCGATACTTTTGAATTGTGTTTATTCGTGTGTCTGTGCGCGGGTTTCAGTTATTTATTTAGTTGGGTGATTGTTACTGAAGGTCCGCGATATAAGATAGCGGTGTTGCCTTAGGCCTATAACACTGTAACACGATATTTAGTTGACAAATTCTACAAATTAAAACTATAGGCTACAGGGATTAAAACTTTTAATGCACACTGGAATCAAATTTGTAGTGTCTATAGGTGTACGTGTGTGTGTGTGTGTGTGTGTGTGTGTGTGCGCGCGTGTGTTTTGTGCTTGAATTTGGAGCCATCGTTTACTTCATACACATTCATTTATAAGCTCTTTGACCACACTTTCTCATATTGTTTCATGTATATATAGGCTATATAACGATATGTAGGTGTCGCATAGAATAAGTAGTCGAGATATAGCGTACTGGAATGAAGTGTATTTACAATATATATATATATATATATATAATATATATTGTATAACAATCTACTGAGCTTTTGATACAGTTTGTAAAAACAGTAATTAATCTGTCTCTGTTGACCTTTGTAACACAACTAAACATTTCTTTCTATAAAATGAAATAAATTAATAGGCTATTAAAAGTTCTTTTTCTCTTATTTATTATAAATCTTTATTGATCTGATAGAGTCTTCCTTTTAAATAATTTTATTTGATTTATTGTACATAAATAATGTAGGTTCACTTCCTTTTAATGTCGACTGCAGATCCTTCAGACGACGGGTTCATGCTGGTCGATTCTGTATCTGGATGAGTACGTGGGTTGATATATTCTGTCCGGCCTCAGGGTCGCTTGCGGGCGTGTAGCTGTTTCTCACGAGCACAGTTATATACTTTTACCGCGAACAGACGTTGTTACTGCGAAATTAGTGTATCATGCGTACATTTTTTTATCCAGTAAGCTTAAAGTGTTTATGTATCCTAATCGGATATCTTAAACTAACGCGAAATAGCACGTACAGTATTATTATTTGCAGAAAATTTTAACCTGTGTTAGTCGCGATTAGCAGACCGACGTCATGACCTCGTATCACGCGGCGCTTACACGTTATCGATTCCCAAGAGAGACTGATCTATTCGCTTTACGATAATTCCCTCGATTGAATTCTAGTAATCTGATTGGTTCTTTGGTAACCCCTACTGTTGATTTTTCTACGGATAACCAATACTCTTGTTCAAGAAGGCTTCCGAACACAACAATTCTTGTTAAAAAATCTGATAATTTTGACGACCGAAATTCTAGCAATAAAACCTTTTTACTTAAAATGTGCATAATTTTAGTTACTTATTTTTAAAATAACTATTGTCATAAGTTAGGTCTTTTATTACAAACATTCTGATAAAAGTCATAAAATGAAAGTTTTTTAATTAACGTGTTTTTTATGAATATCCCGTAAAATAATTACGTACCCTCGCACTCGCGTACTCCACACGTGTCCAAGCATCGTTTTGCACCATTTCACAGCACTAGAATTGTTTTATAAGCCAAAAAGTAATTAAAACTAACATTTTTAAGGGTGTTCCTTATCAACTAATACATAATGTTTACACCTACAATCTCTATTTATTCACACAATGTCTTTATGTGCTATCATATGGTTTTAACTCCACTACGTTACATACGCAATTAGGATGTCCATTGCATATACGTATTGCGACAAAACAAATATAAGGCATAGTATTAAAAACACAATAATAATAGAGTCTTTTATCTGGAGTAAGGTATATATTTTAAACAAATTTAAAATGGTCTGTTATTGAGAAAAATTATTTATTCTAATTTATTAATGTCTGTAAATGATTTGAAAGTTTTTTTTTCTTAAATGTCTATTTTTACTTGGTCGTTGAATTCCTTTTACGATACTGTTGAACCGTTGTACTGCCTCCTCTCGCGAGTTTCACTGTTGAATCTGGTACCCCTCGCTACCTGCTGAAATCTGCTGCTCTGATGACACGTGGACACTCCGCTCACACGCACGCACGCCGATACACCGATAGCGTTTATCTCTTTACTCAGGGCTCGATAATGGGTTTTAATTTAAATTAATGTGGTTTCCGTGTATTGTACGTACACCTTCCCGATTCTTGAGGTGTCCTCGCATTCACACAGATGTATTCCGGTAAATACACCGGACACTATGAGGATATCTTGACTCTCGCGAGAATAGCACTATTTAAATTAATAATTTAATTTAATTATTTGAGTTCTACTACCCAATAGGATTTTGGCAAACGGGGAACTCGTTGCTAAGATTCCGTACTCGTGACCCTTATATAGAAACGTATACTGATACGAAAAACTCGCACAGAGAGAACGTCTGTTAAGGTCGAGGTGACAGGTGGAACTGACTGAAACTTCCTTCGCGGAGACCCAATCTAAATGAAAATAGGGGCCACTGATTGGTCAAAACCCCTAGCACGTGATTGATGGGTTAAATTGACAGAAGTCCTGAACAAATTTGCTGAAAACTGCAAAAGCAGGTATAGATTTTATCAAACATTTTATGACTTTCAGAAGATAAGAATTCTTTAGAAAGATGAATTCTGTTAAAAAATGCATATTAAAATAATATGTTTCAAGTCTTTGACATAAGGAAAATGTAGCACTAATTTAGAAGCATAAACTGTCCAAGTCTCAATTCAATACGTTAATTTAAACCAGAATTATTCACATAAATACGAGAAACACGCGCACATGCGCACTAAATTTCGCACTTGACATGACAGAAAATAAAATTGTGGGCATTTTGACATACAACAGTTATTTACCCATTTCTTAATTCAAAACTTATAGCTATTTTACAAATTTAAACAAAATCAATTTCCAACATGTCTCTAACGCCATAAATTGGTATTGTGACGTCTCCCTTGTTAAGACAACACAAAAGTCGGGAACTAGTTCAATTCTTTACCAGTTAATTAAACTAGCTGCCGTTGTTAGTAAAACATCCTTACCAACAAATTACAACACAATTATGACATAGGAAATTGACAAGGTTTGCACAAATTTATTCACTCATTTGGTGTTAGGGAAAACATCTCTTTATTACTATTCAATATTATGTTTGACTTTGCTTCTTTTTAAAGAAAATTTACTTTAGTAAATTCTGCTTTTACTGCTTTAAAGATATTAAGTTTATTATTCCTTTTATCTCAAAAATTTACTCATCTAGATGTTAGTTTTAAATACCTCGGATCCGGGTTTGAACTTTCTCAAAATAATTAATTTATCACAAACTTCAACCAAATTATTGGAAGAATAATATTGGTGGTAATCTACATTATTATCTTACATTTATCTATATATTGCTGTTACTACTGCTACATTACAAAAATTACAAATCTGATAGTTTGTTCTTTACATTATTAAAGTTCTTTAGTGTTCTTTTGTTACTTCTCTTATTGAAACGAAAATTGACAAATGTTGTGTTTGGATATCACCTGAATTTAATATGAGGTTGTTGTTGGGTCCTTGGGTGTCATCTCCTGTCGTCTTCTAGGGTGGAGTACGTGGTTCCTCTTGAAGCTACATCGGGTTGATTATATCTGCTCTCGACGATCGGTTTTTTTACTTGAAGTTCATACTGTTGTAGTTGGAGTTTTCTTCGTCCGGATTTTGTAGTTCACATTTTCCACCTTAATTATAGTTCTTACTTTGCAGTACTAAAGTCTGGTAGTTACATATCTTACAACTTACAGTTTTATATTTTTAAAAGAGATGTGTTGGCTAATTTTTCCTTTCTGTATATTCTTCCTAACTCTACACACACTACATTTTTCAAAATAAAATCACCTTACACTGGATATTCGTTTAACGGCATACACTTACGTGTATGTAGACAACACAAAACTCACATCTTTTCATGACGAAGTTCTACTGGCGACTGCGCGTATAGTTTAGGGGCGAGGGCTCAGTAAGCTGGTGCGTATTTACGCACTAAGAAAATAGTTCGTACTTTATATATTAATAATTATTCATTAATTAGAATGTAAATACTTTATGTTAACTTTATTACGACATAGAGATTTCTTTATTTATATAGTCGCATTTTTAATAATTAAAGTAATTATTATTATTATTCTTTACTTAATACCTTTCTTGGCGTGTTGGTACTGGACAATTTCAAGTTGATTCAGGAATCTGGGTATAGGTAAGGGTGGATAATACTCTTACTTATTAAAAATAAAAAATTTTTATTTGTGCGATTTTCGATGTTTTCGCACAAACAACGAAATCAATGAAAACAATGAATCGTCACATCCTCCTGCACTTAACTACGAAAAACGGGGTGGTGGAATAATAATAGAAAATCTAATAAACAATTATATTTGGACACAGAATTCCATACTGAAATTTCTCTCTCTCAGATTATTTCTATTCATGAATTGATTATCTTACACTTACGTAACATCTAAATTCTACTACATCTACTATACATAAAATACACAAACGTAAATCTACCTTATTTTAATTCTTACATCTACTACCGGTTTTTTCTTGAATTGGTCGCTCGTTTTACGGAGTTATACTCATGAGTATGTTACTAATAATAATCACGTATTGTAATAACAATCGAATTACTTTTAGTTTACAGCGCTAGGGATTATTTTTCTTTCTCTACTTTCTCTTTCTTCATCTTCATTATCATCGTCATCAGATTTCTCATGTATTATATCATTCTCGCAGGACATTAGCTAAGGTTGATCAGGCCTCGCTAGTATTCGTACGAGGGGTTTTTGAGTTTATACTCACTTATGGTATAGGATGTTGCACAATCTTATCCTATTTCGGTATAAGTATATACCACATATTTTATTCTTAATACTTAGATAGTATTCTAGGTTTTCTATCTTTCTCGTAGTCTTTCTTCTGTATTTTGACACGAAAAACATTTTTTTATTTGAGACAGATGGCTTCTGCGAACGTAGTTTTCTGTATTGGGTTCATACAGAGATACAGTAACGGGGGTGATGAACTTATGAATTTGGTAGGGGCCACACCATCGATATGATAGTTTCGAAGTGGTCCTATCAACTGCTTTACTCATAGGATGAGTTTTATACATTACTAAATCACCTATTTTATACTTTATTTGCCTATTATTATGCTCATGATACTTCCTTGATTTTTGTAAATTCGCTCTCAAATTTGCACGAGCTTCGTTCCATATTTTTCGTATGTTATTCCCATTTATGTCGCGGGGTAATAACTCATGGATTTTCCACTTTGTGGTTAAAGGATGGTTGGGTTTGTACTTGTACAGTAAATCAAATGGTGTTGATTTATGACCTTCATGATACGCTGAATTGAATGCAAATTGTATCCACGAAATATTTTGATCCCAGGTTGTCTGGTCTTTAGCATGATAAGATATTAATGCTGATTTTAAGTTACGCAAGTATCTTTCTGCTAGGTTTCCTTGCGGTCTGTACTCGGTCACGGTAATATGATTTATACCTAATTTAAAACACATGTCGTTAAATTCTTTCGACTTAAACTGGGGTCCATTGTCAGATATTAGGTTTAAAGGTGTACCATAATCTTTAAATAGTCTTTCTTGTAGAATTTTAATTGTCGTAGATGCTAATGCACGACGCATAGGATACATCCACACGAATTTAGTGAAGGAGTCTACACAAATTAACAGCATAGTATTTCCGGATTTAGAGCGGGGATAAGGTCTAGAATAGTCTATGTATATTTTCGAGAAGGGAGTGGTAGGTATTTCGGAGATTAATTTTCCGACTTGACTGGTTCTTGCTGGTTTGCTCAGGGCACAAATTTCGCATTCTTTCACGAACTTTTTTATTTCACTATTCATGTTTTCCCAGTGGTATTCCTTGCGAATACGATGTATAGTTTTCCTAATTCCCATATGAGTTCCAATTGTCGATGAATGGTAGTAGTCCATTAACATGGGTTTGATTATTTCCAGGGCGATTATTCTCAGTAATTTTCCGTTTGCCTTTTTAAAACAAAGTACTCTTTTACTCAAGGTATATTTGTCAGAATTATTTCCTTTTTCTATTTGTTCTATTATTTTGCACAATTTCGGATCTTGTTGTTGGTGATATGCTATATCCTTAAATACAAGGGGAAAGTTAGTAATTAGTGTATTAACGGTAGTGGTTTCAATATTGTCTTCTCCAGATCTTGTATTGGGTAGTTGGAACATGCGGGATAGAGTATCGGCTACTACATTTTGAGTACCACGAATATGTTGCACTTTGAACTTGTAGCAATTTAATCTTAACACCCATCTTCCGATACGACCTAACTGTTTTGGGTGATTCAATAACCATGATAAAGCTTGATTATCGGTTTCTAGTAGAAATTCTTTGTGTTCCAAAAATGGTTTGAATTTATCAAAGGCGAATACTACGGCTAAACGTTCAAGTTCGTAGGCTGAGAACTTCCTTTCTTTCTCGGTCAATGTACGGGATGCATAGCTGATCGGGAGTCTAGTATTATTCATTTCCTGGTATATTACGGCTCCTAATGCTACACTTGAACTATCGGTCTGTACGATAAATGGTTTACTGAAATCCGCTAACTGCAATACAGGTGGGGATATAATGCTTTCTTTAAGTGTTTCAAACGCTTCTTGATGTTGAGTAGTCCACTCGAATTTCGTTCCTTTCTTTCTTAAGGCATTCAATGGGGCTGCTATATCCGCTAAGTGGGGTATGTACTTATGAAAATAATTAATCATACCTAAAAATCGAGCTATACCTTTGACGTCTCTCGGAGGTAAGAATTCTCGGATTGCGCGTGTACGTTCGGGATCGATGCTTACCTTCGGCTGACACTATGTGACCTAAGAAGGAGAATTGTTTTACTGCGAAATTAACTTTACTCGGGTTTAAGGTCAGTCCGCTTTCTTTAACCTGGATAATACTTCACGCAAGTGATCAATATGTTGATCCATTGACTCACTATATACTATTATATCGTCAAGATAATGATATACAAATTTAAATTTAACGTCATGGAAAATTTTTTCTAACAGTCGGCTGCATACTGAACTTCCTTGTGATATACCGAATGGTACTCTCGTAAATTGATATAGATTAAATGGGACAGCAAAAGCAGTTAAATGTTTGGATTCCTCAGCTAG